>CM043702.1:43670000-44270000 GCA_023935145.1 Bretschneidera sinensis | reverse complement strand
TAAAGTTCATTATCATTATCTTTCATTAAATTGCGATACTGAGTTGTCTCATCAATAACAGAACGAACTTGATGTTCAACGTGTGAAGGATCACCACAGTTATTGAACTCAAACACACCATGAGCCTGTTACTTTTTCACCATGCTCATTTGAAGATCCCGCTTTGATTCCTAAACTTAATGGTTCATTGTTTGGGTTTTCACAAGTAACCTCAAAGGCACCTCGGAGCAAACCCAACACGTCATCTCATCCCATGAAGCCAACTCGAACACTAGTGGGTTCTAAACTAGTGTGAGTATGGTCTATACGAGAGACTTTCTCTCCATGAAAAACCCACTCGGTGTAACTAGGACTAAACCCATTATATAATAGATGCTCTTGAACAACTTCTGATTCGAATGAAGAACAATTACCACATCTCCTACTACTACGATGACCAGATATGCAAATATAATGAAGTTTGCAACACCATCCATATAGGCTTTACTCGACCTCGGTTTATCTATCCAACTTTTATCCATTTTTAGATTACGCCAATAGACTTTCCTAAAACAATATTAAGAAAGTCATAATTGAAATATTTTTGGCAAAAGAAGGCATAATCACAAACTTAGAATTGATGCTATATCAACTAAATAATTTTTTAAAGTAACGGTTAATCCTCCATAAAAATGAAACCATAACCAGTTATGGTATTGTTGTTTCATAATATAGTAAGTCTTGGTATATGTATTCATTGGCTGCAAATAATTTTCAGCAAAACAAAAGGTTGCAAATAACACATGTATGCAGATTTTACAACTTCTTTGACAGATTATTGATTATTCACTTCTAAAAGTTTACCAACCTGTGAATCTTCCACCATTTGTAAACTAATAACATTTACCAAATTAATGAGAAGTCCTAAATTTTCAATTCATTGTGCAATTGCTTACAGTATTTTACAAAGGAAGGGGCTAGTGCTGGTGTTGGTGCTGCACCAGCCCCTGTCCTGGTGCTGGTGCTGCAACAGCCCCTGTGCAGGTGTTGGTGCAGCACCAGCCCTTATGCTGGTGATGGTGCTGCACCTGCCCCTGTACCGGGTTTAGTAGCACAAGAGAGAATCAACTAAGAGGATACAAAGAACACAATACCAAAGAAAAAAATTAGGAGTAAAAGTTGGATGTGTAACTGCAACCTTATACCGGGATTAGTAGCATAAGCTTGTAACCTTAACAAGGGCAAACAACTACATTGAATAAGTTGCTTCACACAAAAAAAAAAAATACCAAAAAAAAAAAACTGCAACCTTAGGGTGTTCATAATTAGCAAGGGCAAACAACTGTATATACAGTTGACCTTTGTAAACTAAAAAAAAAAATGGAAGAAACAAATGTGTAAAGTAACTAGGGTGTTCATAATGCAAATTAATAATAGTAGTACTATTCAATAGGGTCTTTTGCCAGGATACTAGAGCACAAAGGGACTAGAAAGTGTAAAAAGAGCAGAAAGGGTAAGCCACAAGTGTTTCAATGAAAAGAACTAAGAAACAAAAGAACTTCAATTTCATTTTCTGTCTCAGAAGCTAGAAAAGCATAATTGAACTTTGATTTACTAAAGTTAAGAATAATTTAAATTTAAGGATAATTTACTAAAGTTGAACTTCGATTTTTTCAAAATTGACAAGCAATATGGGACATCCCAAAATAGATTACTTGCTAATATATATGAGACGGACAGAGTATATATATATATATATATATATATAGACACACACACACACACACAATATGATTATATTATCACAACAATATAAACTTAGTATTATCACATAATCTATATAAAAGCCTACAATAATACCCCGATTCACTTAAATTGAAAAAAAAATAGCTAAAATATAAATGTGGGTACTGGATTAAACTTACTAAAATTAGAATCTGATGAGTCTTGTTTACTATTTCAAAAGGTGTATCATCACTCACATAATCAACGAATGGCATATCACTTGCAAGAAGCTTCTATTCTTCATAATTCTTTACTACTTACTTAATCATTGCTCTTCTATTCGTTACTAAAGCAAGAAATACCAGTCACTTAATCTTTACCAAAAAAGATATAGATTGATCATTAATCGTTTAGAACAATATTCACCAAATCGAATATATAGTTTTTAACTTTTGGGGAGATCCCTTTCCTGTAACAAATCAATAAAAATCATAGAACCTAAGCTTGGCTATAGCTATGATGTAATATTGTTTATAAAGAAATTAATCAAGTTTCAAGAAAGATAAGGACTATAATCAAAAGTGGGATAGAATATACAAGGTGTGAAAAGGGCTTTACTTGAAAAAGTGGAGGTCTAGAGAAATTTTAAAGATTGATCAGTTTCCTTTACTCCCTAAAAGGAGATTAGAAGGAGAAAACCAAAATAAAAATACTTTTTTTTTTCAACAAGTGCCCCACCACACAAAATCCCTTTCTTCTAGGACTAAAACACCACACCACACTTGGCTATCATTAGCGTCACCATAACACATCATCAACTTTAGGTCCATTTCATAATTTTCAAGCCCACCAACTAATTCAATTCTAAACTAAGAATCAACAACAAGAAAAGCTATAAGAAGCCATAAATTCAACAGATCATGCTCTTTGTAGTTTTGTAATAAAACACACTCAAATCAAAATTAAAAGTTTACTTCATTTCTCATTAAATTCCAAGCAACCAAAGAAAGAAAAAAATAAAAAAAAGAGGAGAAACTGAAAGAGAAAGACTTACAGCTGGGAAATGGGTATCGAGCTTCTTCCTCATGGTGTCAGATTTAATGCAATAAATTTAATTAAATAATCACCAAAAAGAGAATCGATTTTCTTGCTTCATGATGAGAGTCATAAAATGCATCGTAACAATACTTATTTGTTAGCATTTTAGGGTTGATTGAGGTTTGAATTACACTTTTATACCTTAATAACTCTAAGTGACATTCTTGGATCATTGACTTATTTCAGTGCATTTTCAGGTACCTTGAGTTCAAAAGAGATGGAAAGCCAGCATAGCTTAAAGCACGATGCTTCGATGCACATTCGAGTGAGGACATGGTTGCGAAAGAACAAAATGAAGAGAAACTAAGTCTTAAAGTATGGGCATTGTGGCCTGAAGAAGTCGAAGCCTTAGCCTCCAGAATCAAACCCAAAAGAGCAAAGAGAGCATCAGCTAGAGCTGCGGCCTAGACTAGCCAAGGCCGCGATGCCCAGAGCATGCACAACCATCAGCACCAGACAAAGTCGCGGCCTGGACTAGGTAGGACCGTGGCGCCTAGAAGCTCTCCAAAACAAAGACTAGCCAGAGTCGCGGCCCACATAAGTGAGAGTCGCGGCGCGTACACGATCCCCTGCTCCGTGTCATGACTTAATTAGGACTTTAATGATGGTTTAAACCCAAAAACACCCTTGGACCTTTTGTATTATAAATAGATCACTTAGGTTTTGATAAAAAATACATCATTAAGGCTAGAAACTCAAGAAGGCTACCACACTCTCCATTAAAGTGTTCAAGAATGAGCTCCATGGCCAATTAATCTCCAAGCAAGGCAAATGGATGAATACCTAGGTGTAGTGGTTCTTATTTTCATTTATTGATTCAGTTGTAGTTGGGATTTATTGTTAAAACATTGTTATGATTTACTCTTTAATTTAATTAGAATATTTTCTCTTAATCCGGTGATTATATCTTTCTCCTCGATATAACTCTAGTCATGCTCTTCTTATGTCAAGATTGTTTGGATGTGATTGAGTCTGGTAGATTTATCTTTTAGGTTTGTCCATTACTACGATATTGTCATTAAGATATATTGTCATTTCTTGATAAATCTATAGGATAGGTCATGTGTGCTTAAAAGTAAAGAGTACTTCATATCAATTACATTAGGGTTTACATATGCTTTGATTGAATATTTGTCGATTGCCTGTTTGGGATATGAAACTTGCAATCGAGATAAAAACAACTGAATCAAGATTAGAATAAGGCAATGAACCTAGGGTGGATTCCCGAAACCTTGTTGTTCCTTTATATTATTCTTCAATCTATTTACACAATTTTCTCACAATTACTTCATTATCAAAATTCATATTTTCTCACTTGATTGTTATCATTCGTGTTAAGGTTTGCACTTTTCCTTTGTAGATCGCTTTTCCTCGTGGGATCGACACCTCAACTATACATAATAAACACGTCGTAATCAAATTTTGGTGCCGTTTTCGGGGAAACGCGCTTACATACAAGGAAGATTGTCAACTCTAAGACAAGACGGTACTATTGTTCCTTTCTTTAAGTTTTTGATTTTTTGATTTCTTTTTTATTTGTTCTGCTTTATTTATTTCCTTTTAACTCATTTTGTGTATGCTTAGACCAAGAGATTCACGAGGTAGATTCATTAAAGGACCCAAAGTAGAGCTACCCTTTCCTTCCACGTCCGTTAGTGAAACCTCACCCAGATCAAACCCTAGTGTACACCTAAACGAGAATTTAGAAGACTTTGTTAGCATGGCTGAAAACCTAATGAGAATGTTGCTAGGACATTTAAAGATGACTTGCATCCTAGTCGAATAGCCACACCATCATGCATCATGTTTCCAGCCAACACTCGCCATCAAGATTTCAAAAAAGGGATGATACAATTACTCCCTACATTTCATGGCTTGGAAAATGAAAACCCATATGTACACATTAGGGAGTTTGAGGAAGTAGTTGCGACTTGTCATAGTCAAGATGTAACTGATGATATCATGAGACTCAAGTTTTTCCTTTCTCTTTGAAGGATAAAGCTAAGAGTTTGCTATACTCGCTGAGACCACGATCTATTGGGACATGGAATGAGATGACTCAGATCTTTTTTAATAAATACTTCCCTCAACATAAGACCAATGCTTTAAAAAAGCAAATCTCCACCTTTGCACAAAAGAATAATAAGACTTTGTATCAGTCTTAGGAGAAATTTAAGGAGCTATTAAGTATGTGTCCTCACTATGGGTATGAGAGTTGGCACTTAGTGAGCTACTTTTATGAGGGACTTACTTATAGAGAACGCCAATTTGTAGAGATGATGTGTAATGGTGAATTTCTGCAAAAAGATCCTGATGAGGCCATAGAATACCTCAATGAGCTTGCTGAAAAAAGCTCATACTTGGACTGGACCTAGTGCTACTGAAAGCACAAATAGGTCACGACCTGTAGGAAACCCAAGTAGTGGAGGAATATACCATCTTAGGGAAGAAGACAGTCTAAAAGCTAAGGTCGAAATGCTCACTAGGCAGTTAGATGCGTTAAAGACTAAAGGCTCAAAGCCAACATACGTGGTTAATCATGCCAAATCTTTGGAACCATGTTTTGTGTGTGGCGGGGTAGATCATCCTGCTCAAGAGTGCCTCACATTCGTAGATTTGAGAATGATGTATGAGGAACAATGTAATGCCTTAGGCATGTACAAGAAGCCTCTAGCACCCTTCTCTAACACCTATAATCCGGGATGGCGAAATTACCCCAACTTCAGCTAGAAGTCTAAAAATCAGCAGCTTGCACAACCCCCTAGATCATACCCTGCACCATATCATGCACCCTTATCCTCTAGGAGTTCTTTAGAAGACATCTTGCATGCTTTCATTGAGGCACAGGGTAAGACAAACCAAAGGTGTGAAGCATTAATCACATAGGTTATGGAAGAGAATAAGGAAATAAGGAGTCAAGTGTCCAAATTGATGGGCTCCTTGAGTGTGAATGAGCGAAGTAAGTTCCCTTCCCAAGCTCAGTCCACACCCCATGGTCAACACATGGCATAAACAAATCTGGAAAATATGAATGCCATTGTGACCAGAAGTGGTAAGATATTACACATCCCAACAATTAACAAATATGAGGATGTGGAAAAGGGTCAAGGTAGCAATGGATTGGAGCTGCTCAAGGACTTTAAGGTTACCAAAAGTCTTGTTAAGGCACCATTCCCTCAAGCCTTAAAATCGAACAAGAAAAATCTGGACCTAAATAATGAAATCCTAGAGAACCTAAGGCAAGCAAAACTTAATCTTCCCCTTTTGCATGTGATTAAACAAGTTCTTACCTATGCAAAAGTTCTCAAGGATTTGTGTACCATTAAGAGGAAGCACCGTATAAAGAAAAAAACATTCCTAACAGAGAAAGTTAGTGCTATAATTGAGCAAAGAATTCCCCCAAAATACAAGGATCCTAGATGTCTAATCATTGTATGTAGCATTGGAAATCATGAGGTTGGACAAGCCTTGCTAGATTTAAGGGCTAGTGTAAATTTGATGCCATTTTCTATTCGTTTGCAGCTGGGATTGGGAGAAATAAAACCAACTGCTGTGATATTACAATTGGCTGACCGTTCAGTCAAAGTACCTCGGGGTGTGGTAGAGGATGTTCTTATTCAAATTGATAAATTTTATTATCCTGTTGATTTCTTAATCCTTGATACTACCTCTGCTGTTGACACTAACTCTAAAATTTATTTAATTTTGGGTAGATCTTTCCTTGCTACTGTAAATGCTCTAATTAATTGCAGGAATGGACTCAAGAAGTTGTCCTTTAGAAACATGACCCTCGAGGTGAACATCTTCAATGTTGCAAGACAGCCTAAAGATGAGGACGAGAACCACCAGTTATACATGATCGAGTCACTCATCGATAGGGGAGTTTCCATAGCTCATGACTTTGATCCTCTTGAATATTTTCTTGTTAATTCTAAGATTGATTCTATTAATGATAAAACTGATATAATTGATATTTGTGCTATGTTTGATAAATCTCAGGATTATGGCACTCGAGCATGGCATCCAAAGTTTAAGGAGTTGCCCGAAAGAAGCGAGAAACAAATCCCCTCAAGTGTGGAAACACCTAAAGTAGAATTGAAGCCACTACCTAAGGGTTTAAAACATGTTTTTCTCGGTCCAAGTGATACTTTTCCTGTTATTATCTCATCTGAGTTGTCTGAGTCTGAAGGTGAGAAATTAATTCAGACCTTAAATAAACATAAATCAGCCTTAGGTTCTCATAAGATAAATTTGGATGAAGGAACTAGTCCTCGTAGAGACCCTCAACGTAGGCTTAACCCCACTATGAAAGAAGTAGTGAAGAATGAAGTGTTAAAACTATTAGATGTGGGAATTATATATCCAATAGCTGATAGTAAATGGGTAAGCCCTACACAAGTCGTTCCTAAAAATTCCAGTGTCACTATGGTAAAGAATGACCTAGGAGAGTTAATCCCTACAAAACTTGTGACTGGATGGCGAATGTGCATTGATTATAGAAAATTGAATGCTACCACCCGGAAAGACCATTTCCCACTCCCTTTTATCGATCAAATTCTTGAGCGTGTAACTGGTCATCCTTTTTACAGTTTCTTAGATGGTTATTCTGGTTATTATCAAATTGGAATTACATTAGAAGACCAGAATAAAACCACTTTCACTTGTCCTTTTGTCATTTATGCTTTTTGTAGAATACCATTTGGATTGTGTAATGCACCTGCCACTTTTCAACGTTGCATAATGAGCATTTTTAGTGATATGGTTGAAAATTGCATGGAAGTTTCTATGGATGACTTAATTGCTTTTGGATCTTCATTTGATGCATGCTTATTGAATTTAGAAAAAGTATTGACTCATTGTGAGGAGAAGGAATTAATCTTAAATTGGAGAAAATACCATTTCATGGTACCATCCAGTATTATCTTAGGGCATATTGTTTCATGTAAGGGGATAGAGGTTGGTCAATCTAAGATTGAATTAATTTCTAAATTGCCCATACCTAAGGCAGTAAAGGATGTAAGATCTTTCCTTGGTCATGCTGGTTTTTATAGGAGGTTCATACAAAACTTTTTCAACATATCTAGACCACTATGTGCCCTCCTAGTTAAAGATGTCCCATTTGAGTGGACTCAAGCATGTCAAGAGGCCTTTAAAATGCTGATTGGCAAGCTTACTTCAACACCTATAATGTAGTCACCTGATTGGACTTTATCCCTTGAAATCATGTGTGACGCTAGTGACTACGTTGTAGGTGCTTTCTTGGACAGTGAAGAGAGGGAAAACATTTTGTCATCTACTATGCTAGTAAAACCTTAAATAGTGCTTAAATGAACTACTAAACCATTGAAAAAGAATTGCTAGCTGTAGTATTTGCTTTGGACAAGTTTCATGCTTATTTAATTGGTTCTCCTATTCTTATCTTCACAGATCATGCAGCCCTCAAGTACCTTCTTACAAAGAAGGATGCTAAGGAATGACTAATACGGTGGATCCTACTCTTACAAGAATTTGACATCACTATCAAAGACAAGAAAGGAGTAGAGAATGTAGTGGCTAACTATCTCTCAAGGCTCACATTTGAGGACACCTCTGACGACATGCCAATCAAGGATGATTTTCCCAATGAGCAATTACTCTCTACTACTTCTCTACTATGGTTTGCTCCTATTGTAAATTATTTGGCTACCGGTGAGATACCAATGGACTGGAGCACTCAAGACAAGAGGAAGTTCTTGAATGAGGTACGTAATTTTTATTGGGATGGCCCCTGTCTTTCCAAGTACTGCCCTGACCAAATTTTAAGGCTGTGCATCCCTAATGAAGAGATTGCCAGCGTCTTGGAATTTTGTCACTCCCAAGCTTGTGGAGGCCACTTTTCAATGAAAAAAATCGTTGCAAAAATTTTGCAGTGTGGATTTTATTGGCCTACCTTGTTTAAAGATGCAAATATCTATTGTTGCTCATGTGAAAAGTGTCAGAAGCTAGGAGCTGTGTCTCGTCGTAATATGATGCCCTTAAACCCAATTTTAGTGATTAAAATCTTTGATTGTTGGGGTATTGATTTTATAGGACCATTTCCTCCTTCCTTTGGATATCAATATATCATTGTGGTAATAGATTATGTGTCAAAATGGGTAGAGGCAGCAGCTTGCCAAACCAATGATAATAGAACATTAATTAAATTTCTCAAAGAAAATGTGTTATCTCGATTTGGTACACCACATGCTATAATTAGTTATCGAGGTACACATTTTTGCAATCGTTCCTTTGAAGCTTTGATGAGAAAATATGGGGTGTTACATAAGATTTCTACAGCTTACCACCCTCAGACAAGTTGACAAGTAGAACTTGCAAATAGGGAAATTAAAAAAATTCTAGAAAAAAGGGTCAACCCGGATCGCAAAGATTGGTCTTTAAGACTAGTTAACGTGCTTTGGGCTTACCGTACAGCTTTAGAAACCTTCTTAGGTATGTCACCTTATAGGATTGTTTTTGGAAAGCCTTGCCACTTACCTGTAGAGCTCGAGCATCGAGCTTATTGGGCCATCAAATCTTTTAATTTTGACAAAGGAGAGGTGGGTAAGCTTAGGAAATATCAGTTGACCGAGTTAGAGGAGTTAAGAAATTATGCTTATGAGAACTCTAGAATCTATAAGGCAAAGATGAAAGTGTTTCATGATAAAAATATTTTGAGGAAAACATTCAAGCTTAATGATCATGTGTTCTTATATGATTCTAGATTCCATAAGCATCTAGGAAAACTTCGGTCGAGGTGGACCGGTCCTTTTGTAGTGAAGAATGTTTTTGCAAATTGGGCGGTGGAAATAGAGGATATTAGAGATAGTCGGATTTTTTAAAGTAAATGGTCAACGCCTTAAAATCTTAATTGATAGGCAAGATCTGGAAGTGGAAGACATTCTACTTATGGATCCAGTCTATTCACCTTGACCACACCACACAGGTATGTTTTCATTTTTCTTTTGTTTTTTTTAAGTTTATTTCAATCTTAATTTTTAGTTTTTTTAGTTTAATTTCATCAAATTTCTAACTTAAAGGTTATTTTTATTTTTTCTTTTTGGCTGATTTTATTTGGCAACAAACAAGTTTTTTTTTTACAAAAATCAGGTCCAGGTACAGTGCGCACCACCCCCTAGCGGACTCGCGCGGCACCGCCCAGTAACCTAGCCACATACGCCCACGTCTTTAAGTCACGGCGCATCCCCAGCCAAGTTGCGGCGCCACCTGTGATCTACACAAACTGCCAACCTGTGATCTACACATTTTAACCCCATTTCTGCTCTTTCCTCTACATTTCAACTTTGAGAAACATAACACACTTCTCTCTCTCTCATCCTCACTTTAAACCCTCACTTACCCACTCACTTTTACTCAAAATTTCTTGATTCTAACATAATTTCTTAGAGGATTTAGCACTAATATTACAGATTTTGCTGGAAATTTCTCCACAAAGCTTGGTTCTAAGAGGATTTTGGGTTCATCAAGAAAACTTCAAGTTGGTGGGTACTTTTTCTCTCTCCAACTTTGGGCATCAAGTAAGACCAATTTCTTCTCTTTGTTGTTCATTTGTGCTATTTGGGTGGTTAATTTTATATTAGCTCTATTGTTCTATACAGATGATTCAAATGGCACCTAAGACTAAAAGACCAAAGGGGAAACAACCTCAAGAATTTGATGAGAGCAAATTTGTTAGTTTTTAGGCTAGTGAGAGATATGTTATGATGATGCACACTAGAAAACCCATTCCTGATAGAGGATTCAATGTCACCGAGAGGGGGAACCCAACCTTGTTTAGAATGATTATTGATAGGCATTGGGGTACATTTGCTAGACAACCATCTCATTCTCTCACAAATGTGGTTAGAGAATTCTATGCTAATGCAGAAGAACATAGGAATGGTAAGTTAAGGGTGAGAGGAAAAACAGTTTCTTTTAGCAGCACATCTATCAATAGATTCTATGGCTACCTGACATAGAAAATAGTGAGTATAGTGCATATGTATCTAATATTAATTATGAAGAGATTTGCAATACTCTCTGTATTCTGGGCACTACATGGAAAATGACGGGTGATACCCCTATAACCTTGCCTGGTACTTCTCTGACTGCCAATGCTCGAGCTTGGCAATATTTTGTATGTCAGAGGTTGATGCCTGCTACCCATTATAGTGACCTTACTATTGAGAGAGCTGTTTTGATTTATGCCATTTTGATGGGCATGACTACTGATGTGGGCCAGATCAAATTTAATTATATCATACACACTGTGCAACAAAAGCTTAGATTGTATTTCCCTTCCTTAATTACCCAATTATGCATTCAAGTCGGAGCCCAGTACAGTCCTGAAAGTAAATCTATAGGATAAATATTGTCATTAAGATATATTTTCATTTCTTGATAAACCTATAGGATAGGTCACGTGTGCTTAAAAGTAAAGAGTAATTCATATCAATTACATTAGGGTTTACATATGCTTTGATTGAATATTTGCCGATTGTCTGTTTAGGATGTGAAACTTGTAATCAAGATAAAAACAACTGAATAAAGATTAGAATAAGGCAACGAACCTAGGGTGGATTCCCAGAACCTTGTTGTTCCTTTATTATATTCTTCAATCTATTTACACAATTTTCTCACAATTACTTCATTATCAAAATTCATATTTTCTCACTTGATTGTTATCGTTCGTGTTAAGGTTTGCACTTTTCCTTTGTAGATCGCTTTTCCTCGTAGGATTGACACCTCAACTATACACCATAACCACGTATTAGTTTGAGCGTAATCACTTCAAATTAAAATCATTGCTCCAATCACTAACTATATTTTCTACAAGCATTTTTTTTTACTTTTCAAAAAAATATATATTTTCTACAATCATTAGACAGCTAGATGAAGAGAGTTCAAATAAAGAAGAAAACTACCGTTGCTTTAATGGATGAAGATGAAGAAGCAAGCTAGATGAAGAACAGCGACAGCTAGATGAAGAACAGCGACAACTAGATGAAGAAAAGTAACAACTAGATGAAGAAGCAATAAGATTATGGAGGAAGTTCGGGGGAGCTAAGGGTGCAGGACCTAATTTTTTGGGGAAAAACACATGGTAAGGAATGTGATGATAATATGTGAAACTTATGAGCATATTCTAGCGCTTTGAAGCGTCGAAATATGAAATGGAGCATATTTCGGCGCTTCCAAGCGCTGGAATATGAAATGGAGCATATTTCAGTGCTTCCAAGCGTCGAAATATGAAATGAGTTTCAAGCATATTCCGGCGCTTAAAAGTGTCGCAATACACAAAAACCCATTTCATATACCGGCGCTTGAAAGCGCCGGAATATGAAGTGGGTTTTGATCATATTCTGACGCTTTCAAGAGCCAGTATATTGCGGTGCTTAGAAGCACCGAAATATGCAATAAGATTCACATATAATGGCGCTTTGAAGTGCCGTTATATGTTCTTTGAATATTATGGTGCTTCAAGGAAGTGCCACAAATAAAGCGACAGCGGTTGATATTTTGCGGTGTTTGTATGAAGCACCGAAAATAAAGCACCGACAGGTGTCATTTACCTTGTAGTGAGTCAACTATTGAATCTTACTATCGATTGCCTTTTGGCTATTCAAGTAGGAGCTAAAAAGGCTTTGTACCTCTAGTCGACTATTGCACCATCACAGTCGACTGTGGCTACACAACATTCAATTTTACTTCAAAACTTATAAAAAATTTGAACTTTAAACACTTTATTTTTAAGTAAGACAATTTGGAAAATGTTTGAGCCATTTTAAAGCTAAAAGTATAGAGGGAAATAAATGAATACCTAACAAAAAAGGCCTTTCAACTTCTTCACTTTCTTCTTTGAATGGTCCTAAAAACTTTGAGTTATGGGTGTGTGCCTCACATTGAGCATGCGTGTACGTTTCCTATAGTGTGTGCGCATCTTCTAGAATGAGTACACACCTTCTAAAGTGCGTACAAAGCATCTTAACCACAAATAAGTTTAGAAAACAGATTATTCGATCAAATAAATTAGTTTTATCATTATCAAAATTAGAGGTGACAATTTTGTTCAAAACTGTAATACCCGCATTCGTAAAGTAAGGGTAAAGAAGTAATTTAATAAATATAATATGCAATTAAAATAATATATACGTGAAAGAATTATTATTGAATAAAATAATTATCTTGAATAAAAAAAACTAGATGCACAGTGGTGTAGTTACAAAGAAAAAAAGAGAAGAAAAAAAATTTTCGGACGTGTTAAGTATGGGTAAGAAGAAGAATAAAAAAGGAAGAAAGAGAAAAAAGTGGCAACACCTGGATTAAAGAAAGAGAAAAAAGTGGCAACACCTGGAATCCTGGTGTTGTCAAAAGAGAAAGTGTGATGTGTTGTGTATGTGTATCATGCATGATACATAGCACAAAAGGTTGAATAGTGGGGCAGCATTCATTTCTTGCCTGTTGCACTGCATGATAACAAATTCAATTTCATATACTTTGTTTCTTTATTTATTTTTATATACTTACCAAATCCTGATTGGTTTTCTTCCTTTTACAATTCAAACTACTCTATTTCTCTAAACACTTGGGGACTAAAAGAAAGATTGAAGAGTAAAATTTTGAAGGAGTTTATGGGAGAATTTTATAGAGAGTCACAGGAAGCTCTAAGAAAAACAAAAGGTAATAATGTGAATTTCATTTTTGAAATTTAGCATACATAAAATTTCTCAGAATTCAAAGTGGGAATTTTAAAAGGGTTTGAATTATGGAAGAATTGAAGAAAAAATTTAAAATTTAAAATTTTAATATAAATATTATGTCAAGTGTTGACGATTAGCAAGCGGGAGAAATTGCTGAGATGAGCAAGAAAGGCATGGAGGTGATCAATGGGTAGCTCTAAGTGCTACGTGGTAAGTTAGATTTACTTAAAGTAATCAAGATAAATATGAAATATATAGTGATAATATTATAATAAACCATTAACTTATGCTTTGATGGTAGATGAAAAATTGGCTGATAGGTATGATAGGAATAATGGATGTGTAGAAAATTATTATATGAGAAGTAATATTATTAGAATAACGAGTCGATTTAATAATAAATGTGATAAATGAAATTCTTGACGAGCTATGGTTGATGATTTGATATGATTTATGAGGAGAAGAATTTAGTGGAATTTTTCATATAATAATTTGAGAATAATCAGGATAGCTAATTTAAATGTTTGAATACATGTTTGTTTTTATTTTATTATTCATATGCATAATCATATCATTACTCATATGCATATGCATGAAATAAAAGATCCAAGAGGGCAGTCAGTCTAAATGAAAATAAAAGAACCGGGAAGCAGGAAGGTAGCTGGTTTAAATGAGAATGAAAGAACCAAGAAGGCAACCGGTCTAAGATAAAAACATGTCGACATGTGGGAAGATGTTCCCAATAATAATAACATTTAACTTCACACATTGCATTTTTTAAATATTGGTTGTTATTACTTGAGATGTTAAAGTGCTATTCATGATTGTAAATTTATTGATAGAAGAATGAGTCTCACAGAGAGACAAATATGCTAAGTAAGAAATATGGAAATATGATATGATGAGAATTGTTTGAGCGAGTTATGATATGTTGTGAACCTCATAATGAGGTAAATGATAATGTTGAATTAAGGATTTAGAGATGATTAAATATATGATTGAAAGATTGATATATCTGATGAGTAACTTAAGAAAAGATTGTGTAATAGGGGAATAATGAAATTGTGTAGTGATTACAGAATATTGTTATTGAATTATTTGAGGAAAAATATGAATGAATATTGGAAGATTTTTAGAAGTGACTGAATTATAAGATGTAATTGGGAGTATAAAATTGAATACTTCTAGTAAATTTAATTCACTGAGCTTGTGAAACTCACTTCCCATTGTACAATGATTTCAGGTAGCAAGTAGGACATATAGTTTGGTGAGTTGAGATTCAAACAAAGTCATTATATGTAAGCCACATGCGTGTCCACATGCTCAGATTAATGAGAAAATAATATTTAAAATTTATTTGTAAATATTCATGCATATTACATTGTATATAATGAAAAAGGAGGTGAATGGTCTTTTACACCAAAATACAAAAGAAAAGAAAAACAAATGGTGATTTGTTGAGAAAACAATCATCGAAAAGAAAAAACAAAATAAAATAAAATAAAAATGGTTGGAAGAGTTGGGTATTGAAGTAAGGTTATCCAGTGCTTAAAGAGCTATGTTCAAAACTAAGAGATTAAGTTCTTTTACTTGTGAATTCTTCCCATTTTTTCTTAGCCTTTACCTTAACCAAACGTTACAAGCTTATTAAAGACCTATTGATCCAATGTAATGTGATTTTTCTACAATAGTGGAGAGTGGTTTGAAATGTAAGCTTATGGAGCTTGTTTTTGTGATTGATGTCACGCCATTTATTTTTTTTAGAGGCCAAGACTTGTATTCATGAATATTGTGCATAAAATCATCCGGATGTTCAGATTAATGGATTGTGGTAAGACGGATGTTAAGAGTTAATAACGATTTTAAGATTGATGTTTGAATTATTTTTGGATTTGAGTGAAATTTAATGATTCTATATGATATATGTTACGCATGATTTTTGAGACAAAGATTTTTGAATCACTCTTGGTTAACACTAGCATTGTTGTATTTTGCATTAATTTCTAAATAAAGAAATCATTTCATGTCTTTTGCTTGAATTGCTAGGGACTAGCAATAAGCTAGTTGGGGGTTGTGATGAGTCATAAAATGCATCTAAACAATACTTAATTGTTAACACTTTTGGGTTAATCTCGGTCGTAATCGCACTTTTACATGTTAATAACTCTAAAGTGTTATTCATAAATCATTCACTTAATTCGATGCATTTTCAGGTACTTTGAGTACAAAAGAGATGATAAAGCGATCCATGTTTAAAGCGCCAAAAGATCTTGGGTGTCGGTGCTCGTTTTTGTCCAAGGTTTAGACATTTCCAAAAATGATTTAAAGATGATTAAAAGTCTAAACCAAGGTTGAAGAAATAAAGCACATTGAGTTAAAAGACTGCACACAAGTGTGTGAATCACTTTGGAAGGCACACTAGTGTGTGCACTTCTGCATACAAGCTGAAGGAGTTTCACTAAATTGCCAGAATTTCCCGTACAGATCAATCATCTTTGCAGATTAAACTGTATTGATGTAGGAAGAACCAGGAGATAAACCATATATTCTTAGAAAGATCCAGAAGTCTATTTTCTGGAGAATTTTACGGTTCGGAAAAATGATTTTTTTAGTGAAAGTTATGGCAGTTTTAGCGGAAACAGTTCAAGCCTCCAGAACAAAGCCCAGCGCCTCGCCCCTGGAAGCCCAGCGCCTCACCTCTGGAAGCCCAGCGCCTCACCCCTAGAAGCCTAGTGCCTCACCCCTGGAAGCCCAGTGCCTCACCCCTGGAAGCCCAGCGCCTCACCCCTCAAAGCCCAGCACTGTGCCCCTGGCCCATCAGCACTGCGCCCCTCGCCAACCAGTGCTGCACCCCTCGCCCAACAGCGCTGCAGCCTTCACTTTCCAGCGCCAAGGCGCACACCTGGACAACTGCATGCACATTCTGCTGGACCCACCTTCACATTCCAGCCTTCACTTTCCAGCGCCCAAGCGCACACTCAGACAAAGCCAACTGCACGCACATGCTGCTGGACCCACCTTCACGTTCCAGCCTTCACTTTTCAGCGCCTAGGCGCACACTCAGACAAAGCCAGCAGTGCGCACATGCTTCTGGATCTTAATTAAGGCTGTGCAAAGATAGCTTTCCCTCGTGGGCTATAAATATATGCTTAAGGTTTGCAGCTGGGGGGCGAGCTCGTTGAGAAAAAAAGACAATTTTTGATAGATACAAATTAGAGAAGTTTTTAGCATTCTGTTTAAGTTTTCGTGAGTTGGAAATCAAGGAGAGAACATCCACATTGTTCTTCCACCTTGAGCTCCATGGCCAAGAAATCAAGGGGAGAACATCTATATTGTTTTTCTACCTTGAGTTTCATGGTTAACTAATCATCAAACAAGGGAAAGGGATGAATCGTTAGGGTTTTATTGTTCCTTATTTCCTGTTTTTGATTCATTTGTATGGACTTATTGTTAAAACTTTGTCTATGATTTACTCTTTGATTAATTAAGAAGGATTTGAGTTCATGTGATAGCTGTATTCTATATTCTTCTTCTTTTAGTTTCTCTCAATCCGGTGATTGCATCCTTCTACTCCACATAAGTCTAGTCAAGCTCTTCTTATGTCAAGTTGTTTGGATGTAATTGATTTCGGTATATTTATCTTATAGATCGGCCATTACTGTGATATCATTATTGCAATATATTGTCGTTTCTTGTTAATCTATAAGATAAATCATGTGTGCTTGAATTGAAATCAAAGACTAATTTGTAGCAATTATATTAGAGATATAAATGTGCTTGATTGAATACTTTCCGATTGCCTGTTTAGGATGTGAAACTTGCAATCGAGATAAAAATTTGAATCAAGAGTGGAAATAGGGAACGAACCTAAGGAGGATTCCCGGAACCTTGTTATTTCTTATTTATATTCTTCGTTATATTCGCACAACTCTTTTACACAATATTACATTATCAAAACTCATATTCTCTCATCTAATCATTATCGTTAGTGTTAAAGTTTACACCTTCTTTCGTAATTAACTTGTTTCCCTGTGGAATCGATACCCCAAAACTATACTACAATAACCGCTTTATGTTTTGGGCGTAATCAAATTTTGGCGCCGTTGCCGGGGAAACGCACTTAAGTACAAGGAAGCTTGTCAACTTTAAGTTAAAAAAATATATATTAAAAAAAAATCGTAAATATTTTTCTTTTCAGCACTTTGTAAATACCGTAATATTGTTCCTTTACTTTTTTTTTAATTTTCTTTTATTATTCTATTTTATTTATCTGTTTATTATTATGTTTTATTTATTTGTTTATTATTCTGTTTTATTTATTTATTTATTTGCTTAAACCGAGAGATTCGCGAGGCAGATTCATTAGAGGACCCGAATTAGAGTCACCCTCTCCTTCCACGTCCGTTAGTGAAACCTCGCTTAGATCATACAATAGTGCTCCCCCATCCGAGAATTTAGAGGATTTTGATAACATGGCCGACAATCACAATGAAAATGTTGCTAGGACACTTAAAGACTTTTGCACCCTAGCTGAACGGCCACACCCTCTTGTATCATGTTCCCCCCTAATGCCCCACAAGCTGAGTTTAAGCTGGGCATGATACAATTGCTACCAACTTTCCATGGGTTTGAGAATGAAAGCCCCTACATCCACATTAGGGAATTCGAGGAAGTAGTAGCAACCTTCCAAAATAGGGCTGATATGGTGGACACTATCAGACACCGGTTTTTCCATTTTTCACTTAAGGAAAAAGCCAAGACTTTGTTGTACTCATTAAGGCCTAGGTCTATTGGTAGTTGGGATGAGATAACCCGAGTTTTCTTCCAAAAACACTTCCCAACCCATAAGACCAACAACCTTAAGAGACAAATCTCAAACTTTGCACAAAAGGAGAGTGAAACCTTATATCAAGTTTGGGAACGTTTCAAGGACCTTTTAAATTCTTGTCCACACCATGGGTATGAAAGTTGGCGGGTAGTCAGCTATTTCTATGATGGACTCCTAAGTAGGGAGAGGCAATTCATAGAAATGATGTGTAATGAGGATTTTCTTCAAAAAGATCCCGATCAAGCCATAGATTTCCTAGATGACCTATCAAAAAAAGCCCACACTTGGACAGGACCGAGTGCCATGGAAAGTACTAGGAGAAATCAACCCGCTGGAATCTACCAATTTAAGGAAGATGACAGCCTTAAAGCCCGTTTAGAGGCCCTAACTAAGGAAATTGAAGTCTTAAGAGCCAAGGATGCTAGAGCCCCCGAACCAGTTGCTAGGGTAGAGTCCCGTGAGCCTTGTTTCATGTGTAATGGGGTAGATCATGTGCCTAGGGATTGTCAAACCTGTTTTGAGATGAAAGGAGAGTGTAATGCTTTAGGTATATCCTCTAGCAAACCATACTCACCTTATTCTAACACCTATAATCCCAGTTGGAAGAATCACCCAAATTTTAATTGGAGACCCGATACACAACCCTCAGCCCAAACTAGCACCCGTTGGAGATCCAATATACAACCTCATCCCACTCTAGTACCCAATGGCAACCGGAAGCAACCTCATCTAATGCACCACAACAATCTTTACCTTTGGAAGATATATTTAAGTCATTTCTGCAAGTACATGCCAAGAGTGTGGAAGAACAAGGCAAGATAAATAAACGGGTGCTAGAAGAGCAAAAAGGGATCAAAGATGAGCAAAAGGAGATAAAAAGTCAACTCACAAAGTTGACAAGTTTCTTGACAATTCAAGAGCAAGGTCGGTTCCCTTTGCAACCGCAACAAAATCCAAGGGGACAACATATGGCACAAACCTCTGATCCGAAAAATCAAAATATTAAAGAGGTTAACGCCATAATCACCTGCAGCAGTAAGAAAATTGATGGACCTACACTACCACCACACTTGATTCCTAATACTGTGAACAACAAGGATAAAGCGCCCAAGGAACAAGGGGCCCATGATGATTATTCTCCACCGGTGCCTTTCCCTCAAGCTCTCCTTAAACCTAAGGAGAGAAATTCAGCACTAAAAGGCGAGATTCTTGAACAACTTCAGCATGTTAAGATTAACCTCCCTCTTCTTCATGTTATAAAACATATTCCCAATTATGCTAAAGTCATCAAGGATCTAGGCACACTCAAGAGGAGGCACAATGTTAAGAAGACTGCATTCTTAACGGAGCAAGAAAGTGCGGTAATTGATAGCACGACACCGCCCAAATATAAAGATCCGGGCTGTCCAACAGTGGCTTGCCAAATTGGAAACAAATCTTGTGGCCAAGCATTGCTAGATTTGGGAGCTAGCGTGAACCTTATGCCATACTCCATGTACTTGCAACTCGGTTTAGGTGAGATTAAACCAACCTCCATGGTACTTCAACTAGCAGATAGATCGGTAAGAAAACCAAGAGGTATTGTAGAAGATATTTTGTTACAAATTGATAATTTCTATTATCTTGTTGACTTCTTGGTTTTAGATACTGTTTCTATGGTAAATACAAAGTCCAAAATTCCTTTGATACTTGGAAGACCATTCCTTGCCACTGCTAATGCCCTCATTAATTGTAGGAATGGCCTAATGACATTATCATTTGGAAATAGGACTTTAGAGGTAAATGTTTTCCGAATCTCAAGGCAGCCAATTGAGGAGGATGAGCGTTTCAACACTTATATGATTGATAAGCTTAATTTAGAGGATGAGAACATTGAAGATAATTCTAACTCTTTGGAATTCCTTCCTAATAATTTCGAGTTCAATGATTCTTCAATTTATCCCCATGCTGTTAACGTTATTGATATTTGTGATAAGTCACAGGGATTTATTAAGAAATCTGGGAAACCATGCTTTGAGAAGTTGTTTGAGAGAAGTCACATGGATGCGGGAATCAAATACCCTACTGCTGATTGTAAATGGGCAACACCAAGAACACTTGAGCCATATGTGGTGGACTTTAAGTATTCCTTGCCAAAAGATTAACACTGAGGCCATTGAGTTTGGAGCCTCATTTTCAGCACCACAATGAGGCCATCAGTGAGAGTGGTGCATCGTCTGGCTGAAGACATAAAACTTAGCGCTCATGGGAGGCACCCCAAAGCATATTCTTTTTATTTATTTATTTATTTATTTTTCTTTTCTTTTCATAATTCCTTTTCATGTTTATTATTAGTATTTTGCTGTTTTCCAGTTTTACTTTCGTGTTTCTTTTTCAGGGACAAATATGCGAAGCAATTCAAATGGTGGTGCACAATTTTTAGCTTCTGTGCACTTTTGGCTAGCAAAGGGAGTTTCTTTTCCTTTTTCTTTTACATTGAGGTCAATGAAATGTTTAGGTTGGGGGTGGAGGAAACACATTTCTTTCCTTTTTCCATTGAACTGCTTGGTGTCACTTTCCTACTTTTTGTTTGTTAGGATAATTTTTAAAAAAAAAAAGTTTGTTTTTAGCATGCTTTGTGTTAGCCTTGGAGTTATTCACATGTCAATGATATGACCTTAATTGAGATAGCATATAGCACTTAGAAGAAATTAAATCTTGCTTCGGTTTGAAATTAATTTAAGTATCAATCTTGATTTGGTTAGAGACTCTAGCTTGTGGTAAGATTGTATGATTAATCGTAAGCATTTAGAAAAGTTTTATGTGTGATTATTTTGTGAATATTTTTGCGATCTCGGCAAGCTCTAGAACTCACTTGATAACCACTTAAGGTGAATTCCTAGAATGCACATTACTTAGGATATGATATAGGCCATTTTTGAACTGTTTGAGCCTTTCAAACCTACCCTTGCGATAAATATCACTAGTCACCTATTTGAGCCTTTTTCTTGAAAATGAAGTTGAGCCTGGTTTCTTTCAAAAACCCATTCACTTACCCTTATAAGCCTAAAGAGAATATTTTATCCTTACCTCTCTCTTAAAAAGAATTTAACTATACACATGTTGTGAGAAGCACTTAAAATGAGTAAGGGTGGAAATATGAAAAAATATCACTACCACAACCCAAGTACATTAAAGGAGATAAATTGGGGGTTGTGGAAAAGAAAGAAATGAAAAAGGAGGTGAATGGTCTTTTATGCCAAAATACAAAAGAAAAGAAAAACAAATGGTGATTTGTTGAGAAAACAATCCTCGAAAAGAAAAATAAAATAAAATAAAATAAAAATGGTTGGAAGAGTTGGGTATTGAAGTAAGGTTATCCAGTGCTTAAAGAGCTATGTTCAAAACTAAGAGATTAAGTTCTTTTACTTGTGAATTCTTCCCATTCTTTCTTAGCCTTTACCTTAACCGAACGTTACAAGCTTATTAAAGACCTATTGATCCAATGTAATGTGATTTTTCTACAATAGTGGAGAGTGGTTTGAAATGTAAGCTTATGGAGCTTGTTTTTGTGATTGATGTCACGCCATTTATTTTTTTTAGAGGCCAAGACTTGTATTCATGAATATTGTGCATAAAATCATCCGGATGTTCAGATTAATGGATTGTGGTAAGACGGATGTTAACAGTCAATAACGATTTTAAGATTGATGTTTGAATTATTTTTGGATTTGAGTGAAATTTAATGGTTCTATATGCTATATGTTACGCATGATTTTTGAGACAAAGATTTTTGAATCACTCTTGGTTAACACTAGCATTGTTGTATTTTGCATTAATTTCTAAATAAAGAACTCATTTCATGTCTTTCGCTTGAATTGCTAGGGACTAGCAATAAGCTAGTTGGGGGTTGTGATGAGAGTCATAAAATGCATCTAAACAATACTTAATTGTTAACACTTTAGGGTTAATCTCGGTCGTAATCGCACTTTTACATGTTGATAACTCTAAAGTGTTATTCATAAATCATTGACTTAATTCGATGCATTTTCAGGTGCTTTGAGTACAAAAGAGATGATAAAGCGATCCACGTTTAAAGCGCCAAAAGATCTTGGGTGTCGGTGCTCGTTTTTGTCTAAGGTTTAGACATTTCCAAAAATGATTTAAAGATGATTAAAAGTCTAAACCAAGGTTGGAGCAATAAAGTAAATTGAGTTAAAAGACTGCACACAAGTGTGTAAATCACTTTGGAACAAGTTAAGGGTAGGCACACTAGTGTGTGCACTTCTGCATACAAGCTGAAGGAGTTTCACTAAATTGCCAGAATTTCCCATACAGATCAATCATCTTTGCAGATTAAACTGTATTTATGTAGGAAGAACCAGGAGATAAACCATATATGCTTAGAAAGATCCGGAAGTCTATTTTCTAGAGAATTTTATGGTTCGGAAAAAGGATTTTTCTAGTGAAAGTTATGGCAGTTTTAGCGGAAACAGTTCAGGCCTCCAGAACAAAGCCCAGCGCCTCGCCCCTGGAAGCCCTGCGCCTCACCTCTGGAAACCCAACGCCTCACCCCTCAAAGCCCAGCGCCTCGCCCCTGGAAGCCCAGCGCCTCACCCCTCAAAGCCCAGCACTACGCCCCTCGCCCATCAGCACTGTGCCCCTCGCCAACCAGCGCTGCGCCCCTCGCCCATCAGCACTGTGCCCCTCGCCAACCAGCGCTGTGCCCCTCGCCCAACAGCGCTGTAGCCTTCACTTTCCAGCACCTAGGCGCACACCTGGACAACTGCACGCACATGCTGCTGGACCCACCTTCACGTTCCAGCCTTCACTTTCCAGTGCCCAAGCACACACTCAGACAAAGCCAACTGCGCGCACATGCTGCTGGACCCACCTTTACGTTCCAGCCTTCACTTTCCAGCGCCCAGGCGCACATTCAGACAAAGCCAGCAGTGCGCACATGCTTCTAGATCGAAATTAAGGCTGTGCAAAGACAGCTTTCCCTCGTGGGCTATAAATATATGCTTAAGGTTTGCAGCCGGGGGGCGAGCTTGATGAGAAAAAAAGACAGTTTTTGATAGATACAAATTAGAGAAGTTTTTAGCATTCTGTTTAAGTTTTCGTGAGTTGGAAATCAAGGAGAGAACATCCACATTGTTCTTCCACCTTGAGCTCCATGGCCAAGAAATCAAGGGGAGAACATCTATATTATTTTTCTACCTTGAGTTTCATGGCTAACTAATCATCAAACAAGGGAAAGGGATGAATCGTTAGGGTTTTATTGTTCCTTATTTCCTGTTTTTGATTCATGTGATAGCTGTATTCTATATTCTTCTTCTTTTAGTTTCTCTCAATCCGGTGATTGCATCCTTCTACTCCACATAAGTCTAGTTAAGCTCTTCTTATGTCAAGTTGTTTGGATGTAATTGATTTCAGTATATTTATCTTATAGATCGGCCATTACTGTGATATCATTAATGCAATATATTGTCGTTTCTTGCTAATCTATAAGATAAATCATGTGTGCTTGAATTGAAATCAAAGAGTAATTTGTAGCAATTATATTAGAGATATAAATGTGCTTGATTGAATACTTTCCGATTGCCTGTTTAGGGTATGAAACTTTCAATCGAGATAAAAATTTGAATCAAGAGTGGAAATAGGAAACGAACCTAACGAAGATTCTCGGAACCTTGTTATTTCTTATTTATATTTTTCGTTATATTCGCACAACTTTTTTACAAAATATTGCATTATCAAAACTCATATTCATCTCATCTAATCATTATCGTTAGTGTTAAAGTTTACACCTTCTTTCGTAATTAACTTGTTTCCCTGTGGAATCGACACCCCAAAACTATACTACAATAACCGCTTTATGTTTTGGGCGTAATCAAGGATTGATGTAAAAATTTCAGTTGGTATTATTTTTATTGTTGCATATATTGTCGTGTTGGGATTTGCAAAATGTGACAACACCATCTCGGGGGTAGCCAACCCGGGATGGGTCGTTACAATTTTGGTATCAGAGCATTAGTTTTTATGATTTTGTAGACTGCATAAAAAGTAAGAAAGTGGGAGATTAAAACAAATTATATTATAATGAATAGTCTGAGGATGACATGTGGACGTGCTAGAGATAGAGTTAGAGTTGTTGATTTGAGAGGGCAAGGTAGGCCCCCACTATTTTGATAAGTCAAGGTGGAGTATGAATTTGTGGTTCCTAAAAGGGAACGTGTTGACAGTATAATTGATATTATTAGAAGTGTGAGAGAATCGAAAGTTGAAAGAGATGAGCTAAGATAAGCTCTTACACATGCTCTTGAGAAAACGAATGTAATAGATCATAGAGTTTATAGCTTATAGCATAGACTTGATGAACAAGCTAGAGCAGTGCCTGAGGTTTTTGTAAATCCAATAATAGTAGATGTTTAAAAAGGGGGAAAAGTGAGTTTATGCATGAGATGCAGGGAGATTGTTAAGTTGAATGGTTTGTTGTTTAAAGGATTTATAAATCCTTTTAAGCCTAAGTTATGGGTGAAACATGTGGAGAGATTATTTGATATTTTACCAATGACTAGCGGGCAGAGGGTCGCCTTTGCTACGTTTAAGTTAGAGAGAGAGGCTCTAGAATAGTTGGAGGGTATTCTTCCCAGGGTAAGTGCAGATATTGATAGAACCTTCTTGATAAATACTTCCCAGGGAATAGGTTTATGGAGGTTTTTCTTGATAAATACTTTCCTTATACCTCTAGAGCCCAACAAGATAGAGATTTTATTTATTTGGGGTAAATGCATTCACTACGACACAGTATGATAACAGATTTGTGATCTTATCAATGGTTGTACAAAAAATGTAGACCTAGAGGAGAAGTGGAAAAGGTTCAAAGATGAACTATGTTCTAAGATTTGATCGAAACTATCTTACATGAGGCATATGAATTATGTTACATTGGCGAATATAACACTTCAGATATAGAAAGATGTGATGGAGTTTAGAGGTAGGAGAAATTGGCGGAATAGGTCTAGATTTGAGGAACCTAGAGGTGGTACCAGTATGAGTGTGCAAGGTGAGAGACCAACCAGAGGAGGCATTCCTTGTCACAGGGAACTTTAGTACAGAGTCAGAGGCAAGCAGGATCTGTTGCTTCTGTAGCTTAGAGTAATATCGGTGGGACTCTTAGATTTGGGAGATTGGTTATGAGAACTGGGAGTCATGGCAGAGGAAGTAAGTATGCCACCAAGAGGAAGTGGTAATCCGATGTATAATAGCGACATAAGTTTGTTATAGATGTATTCAGATAAGATATTTATCCCATAATTGTCCTAATTTGAAGTGCTTTATATGTAGAAAAGGTTGACATATCAATGTTGATTGATCTTGGTACAACCCATTCTTCTGCATCCAGTATTCATATGAAGTCTATTGATGCATGTATTAGTCCTTTGATGCATAATATTATTGTTGAAGTTCTAGATAGAACGATAGTCATAAATGTTTACAAAGGTTGTGTGATTTGTATCAATGATAAAGAATTTGAAGTTGATTTATAACTTTTGAATATGATAGATCTTCATTCGATTTTGGGAAAGAATTGGTTATCGACGTATTATGTCTGGGTTGATTGTTCCAAAAAGAATGTAGTGTTCAAGATATGGACATGAGGAGTTTAACTTTCAAGAAGAACATAAAATACTCTCGAACTATCTTATTTTTCTCTGACTACTAGTAGATGGTTGAAGAAAGGATGTGAGGAGTATTTGGCATACTTAATGGATTCTAAAAAGAAAATAGAAAGTTAAAAGAAACCTTGGTAGTGAAAGATTTTCGTGATGTGTTTCGTGAACAATTGTCTAGATTGTCTCCTAGTAAAGATATTTAGTTTCCTATAGATGTGATTTTGAGTTCAACACACATATCTATAGCACCCTATAGAATGAAACCAGCTGAATTGAGAGAGTTGAATGTGCCATTTTAAGAATTGTTAGATAAACAATTTATCGGACTGTTTGCTAAGATAAACCTGAGATCAAGTTATCACTGATAGACGCTTAAATATACATATTTAAGCCCCCTTATTTACACTGGTTAGATCCTTTATTACATTAATTT
Organism: Bretschneidera sinensis; assembly: GCA_023935145.1. Taxonomy (NCBI): domain Eukaryota; kingdom Viridiplantae; phylum Streptophyta; class Magnoliopsida; order Brassicales; family Akaniaceae; genus Bretschneidera; species Bretschneidera sinensis. Next base: position 44,243,564 of record CM043702.1, on the reverse strand, counting down.
GGTATCTTTTACTCCATTTGTGTGTTTTACATGTTTTTATAGGGTCTTGGAGAAAAAGAAGCAGTTTTGGCACTTTAAGGAAGAAATCTAGAAGCCCTGGAGCACTTTCTGGACAAAGTGCGATCAAGCGCACATGAAGTGCGATCGAGCGCACATACGATCGTGCGCACACAGCTAGGATCGAGCGCAACTTGCGATCGAGCGCAAGGCCACATGCGATCGAGCGCAAAGATACGGGCGTGAATAGTAAACTACAGAACCTTATTTTGGAAAATACAAGATTTTCGTTTTAGGAAAGTTTAGGACTCATGGGTCTATTAGGACTTCTCAAAGACCTATAAATACACTTGTAACTCACACACAAAAGGACACCTTACACCTTAGATAGAAAACACTTTTCTCTTTTCTTTTACTTGGAGTGGAGAGCTTGAGAGAGAATTGACGCCTCTTCTCTCAGGTTTATTCTTCTCCCTTATGTTTAGTTTAATTATGTTTACTTCAGTTAGTATGTGTAATTAAATTCTTAGTAGGGCTTGGTTGAAGCCCTAATTATGTTTACTCAATAAATTTAGTATTGGCGCCTTGCGATATTTATGTTGTGTTGCTTAAACTTGATTAATACCTGTTTTTATTTAAATTCCTCATATGTATATGTCTGATCAATATATGCATGTGGTATGGACTTGTTAGTTAGATCAATTTGGATGACCGAGTCCTGGGTCTAACATTAGCAACAAGGGATATCTTATCCGGATACCCGGGTTAATCAACATGGGAAACCGGGAGTAGATACCATGCCCTAGGTCTCATGTGGTTGTCGATTTCCATAGTACTTATGTTTTCTTAAGAAACAACTCAAGCAGATACCATGCTGAATCCCTTAAGGAAGAAAAGAGTTAGAGTAGATACCATGCCTAACTCGTTGCTTAGGGAAATCAATAGCTTAAGGAGTAGATACCATGCCCTTAGGTTGGCGACCAGTAGGTATACATGGCATGAATAAAGCATTGGCATACTATTATATTGTGGTAGCATAATTAGTGGTGGATATCAAGTCCCTAAGCCTTTATCCTTAGTATTTTATCTTTATTATTTCTCAACACTTTTATTATTTCTATCTTTTTATATTGCGAATATAATTCTAAACTGAACTTTACCAATCCCTGTGGAGATGATCTTGCATTCGCACACTATACTACACTGTTGACCTTGTGCACTTGCAAGTAAAACAAGTGCGATTATTTACTTATTTATTTAGGTGGATAAACGCGCAACAAGTTTTTGGCGCCGTTGCCGGGGATTGCGCTAAAAGTTCATTTTAGGATTACTTTTTATTTTATCATTGTTATTATTTTATTTTTACAATCTTTTATCAAAACTTAATCAAAATTGTTTTATCTTTCAGGTACATCACAAAAACCCTACTTGCACTTTCTGTGGAGTTTGCGATCGATCGCAATCTCCTGTGCGATCGATCGCATTTAGGGCAGAGAGTACCTGAACAGCAGAGTTGCACTGCTGCACAAACACTGGTTTTTCTGTTTTATGCACGGACTTCGATCCCGACATCCGGAATTCTTTTCCCTCGATCCCGAGCTTGAACGGACCATCCGACAAAGGCGTAGGGACAACTTTGGGGAGAACAAAGGAGAAATCGAGAACGAAACACAAATGGCGGAACAGCTCGAAAACCAGCAACCACCTGCACGAGTTCCAATGAAGCACTCCTTCATCCCTCGGAACATCGATCAACCATCATGCATCGCATATCAACCTGAGGCAGCGGGAAATTATTACATATCTCCGCAAATCTTGAATGCCTTGACGCATTTTAGGGGGACTCCTAATGAAGATCCACACTTACATCTTCGAGAATTTTTTGATCTTTGCAAGTTCCAGCACATACAAGGACTAGACCAAGAAGGAATAAGGTTAATTCTATTCCCTTTTTCCTTAAAAGATAATGCTAAACTTTGGTATAATTCCTTGCCTGCAGTTTCCATCCACACTTTGGAGGAGTTAGCAAGCAAATTCTTAAGGAAATTCTTCCCAGCCCAAAAGACAAGACAAATGAGGAAGGAGATCCAATCCTTCCAACAAAAGGATGGGGACCTTTTCTTCGAAGCATGGGGACACTTCAATGAATTGCTACTCAAATGCCCACATCACAACCTACCTCAAGATGAACTGGTACAAGCATTCTACGAAGGTTTAAATGATACTAATAAATGTATTGTTGATTCAGGTTGTGGAGGAGTCCTTATGGAAAAAAGCAGCGAAGAGGCAATGGAACTGTTTGAAACCCTTAGCGAACACACTCAGCAATTCTCCTCTCGAGGTAGACATATGACCAAAGGTAAAGGTGTGTATGAGGTAAATACGAATGGAGGGTCTTCCCCTCAAATGGCTGCAATGGAAAGAAAACTAGATTTGTTGGTAAAAGCCATGGCTGCTCAAACTACCTCAGCTACACCACTACAGGTATGTGCAATATGCTCTCAATATGATCACAATACTAATGCTTGTCCTTTATCTGCAGATCCGGAGCAAGCAAATTATGTGGGACCCAACAACTATCCGCCAAAGAATAACCCATATGCAAACACCTACAACCCTGGATGGTGGAATCACCCAAATTTCTCATGGAGCAACAATCAAAACAACCAAGGACAGCAACGAAATCAGCAGCCCACTGCCCATGCTAATTCTGAACCAAAAAGAAACGACCTCGAAAGTCTAGTAAAACAACTGATGACATCGCAAGAACAGTTCATGACTCAGCAAAAACAAACCAATGCGGCACATGAGCAAGCAATTCAAAGACTAGAGGTACAAATGGGACAATTAGCTAAAGAGCTCAGTAGCAGAAAGCAATGAGAGCTCCCAGCTCAAACACTACCCAACCCTGGTGGGCATCAACAACTAAAAGCTGTCACAACCTTAAGAAATGGCAAGGTGATTGGATCCGATGAGCTTACAGCACCATCCAAAGAAACACCATCAGCATCAAGGGTAAGTGAAACGGAGAAGGTGAATGCACCACCCTTCCCACAAAGGTTAGTAAAACAAAAGAAAGACAATAAACTGCTTGATATTTTTGAGACCTTGCGGAAAGTTGAAATTAATATTCCATTACTAGATGCAATTCACCAAATACCTGCTTATGCTAAATTCCTAAAAGATTGTTGTACTCATAAAAGAAAATTTCAAGAACATGAGACTGTAGCATTAACTGAGGAGGTAAGTGCTGTACTACTTAGGAAACTCCCACCAAAACTGACAGACCCGGGTAGTTTTACCATACCCTGTAGGATAGGTGATCAACTGTTTGACAAGGCATTACTAGACTTAGGAGCAGGGGTAAACTTGCTACCTTACACAGTATTCGAAACCCTAGGTTTGGGGGAGCTACAGCCGACTTCTATTACCTTACAGTTGGCAGATAGGAGTATTAAAAGACCTAGAGGTATTCTCGAGGATGTCTTAGTAAAAGTTGGCAAGTTCATTCTACCTGCAGATTTTATTGTATTAGACATGGAAGAATGCCCTATGCCATTACCTTTACCTATCATACTAGGGAGACCTTTCATGAGGACTGCCGACACTAAAATCTGTGTGAAAAAGGGTATAGTAAGTATGAAAATTAATGGTGAGAAGATAGAATTTAAAATATTTGATGCAATAAAGTTTCCTCAAGATGACTTTGACTGCTTTAATGTTTGTATGATACAAAACTTTGTTGAGCAAGCATTTCAGGTCCAACACATCGATTCATTGGAGACTACTCTTACCAATAGCTTCACTGAGATGGATATTGAGCAAGAATATGAAAATCTTACTGATGACATCGTCACAGCTGTGCACCATCTTGCAACCTCTCCTAAATACTCCAGTATGTATCCTCCTCCATTTGAAATTCTCATACCTACTAATACTACTCTTCTTCCATCCATTGTGCAGGCACCAACATTGGAACTCAAGCAGCTACCTGAGCATCTCACATACGCCTATTTGGGAGAACATGAGACCATACCTGTGATAATTGCTGCCAACTTGAGTAGTGGAGAAGAAGGGAAGTTATTAAGAGTTCTTAGGGAGCATAAAACTGCTATTGGGTGGACCATTGCTGACATTAAGGGGATAAGTCCAGCCAAGTGCATGCATAACATCTACCTTGAAGAGGAAGCACGGCCCACTCGAGATGCTCAAAGAAGACTTAACCCACACATGAAGGAGGTAGTAAAGGCCGAGATACTAAAGCTACTAGATGTCGGCATCATCTACCCTATATCGGATAGCAAATGGGTAAGTCCAGTCCAAGTCGTTCCCAAAAAGAGTGGGATTACTGTGGTAAAAAATGAAAATGAAGAGCTTATACCTACAAGAAAAACAACGGGTTGGAGAGTATGCATTGATTACCGGAGGTTAAACAAAGTAACTAGAAAAGACCATTTTCCCCTGCCATTCATTGATCAAATGCTAGAAAGATTAGCCGGTCATAGTTATTACTGCTTCTTGGATGGATATAGTGGATACAATCAAATCGCCATAGCACCTGAGGATCAAGAAAAGACTACATTCACATGTCCTTTCGGTACATTTGCTTATAGAAGAATGCCATTCGGTTTATGCAACGCACCAGCCACTTTTCAAAGATGTATGATGAGCATTTTTTCCGATATGGTAGAGAAATATATTGAGGTATTCATGGATGATTTCAGTGTCTTTGGATCTACTTTCGATGAGTGCCTAAAACATTTGGAAAATGTCCTAAGGAGATGTGAAGAAACTAATCTAGTACTAAATTGGGAGAAATGCCACTTCATGGTTCAACAAGGTATTGTGTTGGGTTACTCCATCTCAGACAAAGGTATTGAAGTAGACAAGGCCAAGGTTGACATCATTTCAAAGCTACCTCCCCCTCTCACGATCAAGGGCATTAGAAGCTTCCTCGGACATGCGGGTTTTTACAGAAGATTCATAAAAGACTTCTCCAAAATCTCAAGACCCCTTTGTGCACTATTGACTAAAGATACCAAGTTCGAATGGAGTAAAGATTGTATGCAAGCTTTCAACACCTTGAAGAACGTTCTCACCTCTGCCCCAATAATGATGGCACCAGATTGGAATCTACCTTTTGAATTAATGTGTGATGCCAGTGACTTCGCCTTGGGAGCTGTCTTGGGTCAAAGAAACAATAAGGTACCTCATGCTATTTACTATGCTTCTAAAACACTAAATGATGCTCAGCTCAACTATTCTACTACTGAAAAAGAATTATTAGCTGTTATTTTTGCTTTAGAAAAGTTTAGATCGTATCTTATTGGTTCTAAAGTTATTGTGTTCACTGACCATGCTGCTTTGAGATATTTGTTTTCTAAGAAAGATGCAAAGCCTAGGCTAATCAGATGGATACTCTTACTCCAAGAATTTGACTTAGAAATCAAGGACAAGAAGGGCAGTGAGAATGTAGTTGCGGATCATTTGTCAAGACTCCCATATGAAAGTGATGATAAAAAGTTTCCCTTAAATGAGAACTTTCCCGATGAACAACTATTTGCACTTGAGGTAAAACTTCCATGGTATGCTGATATAGTTAATTATCTAACTGTTAAAATTTTTCCCCCAGGTATGATCACTCAAGAAAAGAAACGGCTAATATCTCTATCAAGACACTACATATGGGATGATCCATACCTTTTTAAGATCTGCCCTGATCAAATCGTCAGAAGATGTGTCCCAGAAGAGGAACATTCGAGCTTGTTGAAACATTGCCATCAGTTGGCTTGTGGAGGTCATTTTGGAGCAAAACGAACAGCTCTTAAGGTACTCCAATCTGGTTTCTATTGGCCAAAGTTATTTAAAGATGCTTTCTCCTTTTGCAGCTCATGTGATAGATGCCAGCGGACAGGTAACATTTCTTCCCGAAATCAAATGCCCTTACAAAATATTCATATAGTAGAACTCTTTGATGTATGGGGCATTGATTTCATGGGACCTTTTCCTAATTCATTTGGCTATTTATATATTCTTGTGGGTGTGGATTATGTGTCTAAATGGGTTGAGGTTGTTCCCTCAAGGACTAATGATCACAAAGTGGTTATCGAGTTTCTGCAGGCTAACATTTTTACTAGGTTTGGAACTCCACGAGCGATCATCAGTGATGGGGGCAGCCACTTCCATCATCGTTCTTTCTCCGCACTACTCCTAAAGTATGGGATTACTCATAGAGTTGGCACTCCTTATCATCCTCAAACCAGTGGCCAAGTCAAAATAAGCAACCGAGAAATCAAGGGAATCCTAGAACGGACAGTAAAGCTAAATCGGAAGGATTGGTCTCTACGCTTAAACGACGCTCTATGGGCATATAGAACAGCTTATAAGACTCCAATTGGCATGTCTCCCTACCGCCTCGTCTTTGGAAAATCATGCCACCTCCTGGTGGAATTAGAACATCGAGCATATTGGGCCATTAAGCAGTTCAACTTTGACATGAAGCAAGCGGGTGAGAAAAGGAAACTGTATCTAAATGAGCTTGAAGAATTAAGATATGAGGCCTATGAGAATGCAAAGTTATACAAAGAACAGACGAAAGCTTATCATGACAAACAACTAGTCCGGAAAGAGTTCCATGTAGGACAAAAGGTGCTGCTATATGACTCACGATTAAGGCTGTTCCCAGGCAAGCTGAAATCCAGATGGTATGGTCCGTACATGGTCACCAAGGTCTTCCCTCATGGGGCATTAGAAGTCTGTGGTCCCAACAGAAATCAACCTTTTACAATCAATGGACACAGAGCCAAGCCATACCTTGACACTAAATTCCTTCCAAGAAATGAAGACTTGGCACTTGAATCAGTCCAGGATACAACTGAAACACAAGCACTAGAGCTCCAAGAAGTGGACTCTAGGTGTTTCCCTCCAAACAACTAGCACGGTCGCAGAAGAGAGTGTTTGAGCAAAGTAAAAATTTAATCATCTATTAAAGCTCAAGCACCTCTAGTAAGGTTAGTGGTACTGAAGCCACTAACAACTGGTAAGGTTGTATTGTTTCAATTAGTCATTCTTTTTAAAGTAAGTTTTTAATTATACGTATCTGCCACACTTGCGATCGATCGCACCCTTCAGTACGATCGAGCGCAAGAGTGCGATCGAACGTGTCCTGAAAACACAAGCGAGCGCATGAGTGCGATCGAGCGCAACTTATGTGCGATCGAGCGCACTCGAGGCAGAGACATTTATAAAAATTGAACTCACTCACTCACTCACTTCCCTCACTCACGTCACTCGCCCCCTGCACATTTGCTCTCACTCACATTGGCTCTCACTCTCACACAACTCCACCACCCACATCACCCTACCTCACACCCAACCACCACAACACCTCATCATCACCTCCACCAGCATCGCCGTCCTCCACCAGCACCGCCGTCGACCCCCCTCCCTAGTCACATTCCGTCATACATTGCACAAGGTATTCTACACATAATCGAATTTTAAACAGAAACTATGATTTCCTTTTACATATACATTGTTGTATGTTTGATTGAATGATTGTTTGGTTGTAGGAGGGGTAGGAACAAGTTCCACATCGAACAGACTATAGCTTCCCTGTTTGGTGCACATAAGCTGTTCGACGTAAATCCTGACCGGGTGCGATCGAGCGCAAGGTTGTTGCGATCGAGCGCATAGGCAGTGTGCGATCGAGCGCACACCACTGAGATCGATCGCAAATCAGCCAGAAGCCAAGCAGCAGCATGTCTCGACCATCTGTTTCCACGTCTGGCGCCTCCAGCAGTCGAGCCTCCTCATCCCGGCCCAGTATCGAGCAACGGGAGTTGTTGTTCGAAACGGCTTTCGCCATCGACGACATATTCCAGCACATGGATGCCACTCAATGGGCCGTCCAAGCACTCCGACTCCGAGGGTTGAAGAGGCTGTTTAAGCCAGTGTGCTCCACTGCCTACTCCCAGCTCGTAGTGCAGTTTTATGAGCATTTATCTTTCGACTGCAGCAGACCGGGGGTCCTCACCTCTTCAGTTAGGGGCACGCCCATCGAGGTGACTAGTACCGATATTACCACTGCTCTTCATTGCACGGATGAGTCCCCTCCTGAGGGCGCTGATATGGAGGAGCAGCCGGAGTCCTTTGCCCTGGCCGAGATCATCATGGATATGTGCGCTGGCCAGTATGCCGACAGGCATAACAATGCGGCCGGCCGATCCAAGCTGCCCCCCAGACTATGGCTCATCGATACGATCCTCCAGCGTAATGTGTGTCCGTTGGGGCACAAGACACAGCGGCGAGACCAGTTTCTTCAGACATTATACGCCTTCCATAGAGGCCACTGGTACTCCATACCGTCTGTCATTTGGAGCCAGCTGCACAAGTTCTGGGATCACGTACATGGCCGTCAGACTTCCACGGCCAATGCTTGGGGACTCCCTTTCCCGTTCCTACTCACCTCCATCCTCAAGAAGAAGGGGATTAAGGGGACCCATAGTGACGGGCCAGTACGAGAGCATCCTATCTTTGGGCGGGCTCAGTGGACACAGAGCATATCACACATGCCACGAGGACCCCCAGTCCCTGCTCCAGCAGCTGAGCGAGTAGAGGAGGATCACATGGAGACCGAGGCCCCTGTTATGAGCCCGGTATAGGAGGAGGACCATTCGGATATGGGACCCACCGAGTCCCAGCACTTCTTAGCTGAGCTATCCTCCTTCCGAGGAGAGGTCGCTGCTGCCACCACTCTTGTACATCAGCGCATCGACAGTTTGGAGGCACGATTTACACGCCAGGAGGCCATGCTGCAGGCCATACTTGATCGCTTACCTCCAGCACCCGGTACCTCTCCGACTGCACCACCTGATGATCAGCAGTGAGAGAGTACCACGTCTGGCTGAAGACGTAAAACTTAGCGCTCATGGGAGGCACCCCACTGCATATCCTTTTTATAGTTATTAGTATTTTACTTGTTTATTATTTTGTTATTAGTACTTGTTTTCCATTTTATGTTTACTTTTCTTTCTTTTTCAAGGACAGTGTTAGTGCATCCAGTTGAAGTTTGGGGGCGTGCTACAAGCCATGCCAGCCATATAGCTCTCCATCTCCCAGGTCAGATCTTTCCATGCTCTTTACACATTGGGGACAATGTGCATTTTAAGTTTGGGGGTATGAGGACACATTCACACACTACACTATGTCCTACATTTTTAGTTTTGTCGCTATTTTCATAGATAAATGCATGTTCATTCTGTCCAATAAACTTTTTTTTTGGATCTAAACAAAATGTTATGATTCGACTTCATCAGTAAGCTTAACACTTTGAACATATAGGCCAATAAACAAGTTTTGAACCTAGATCACTGCCCTTTTGGCATTTAAGAATTCACAAGTTTAATTTGAACTATCACGAGCACATTAGCACATAGCTGTGTGGGGTATGACATGATATTTGGATTGGTATGTTTCTTTTGCTTGACTGTGAACTAGATGACTTATTAGATTGACATTTTGGCATATAAAAATAGAAAAGATTGATTCGTGCTCAAAAAGAAAAAAAATGCTCCTAATGATCAATAAAAACAAATCTTCCGCTGAGTAACTGGCCCTCTTGCCTCAGTAAGCATTGAGTGTCACGTCAAAAGGTGGAAAATCTTAAGTGATCATTAAAAAAGGAATTTTTTCGCTGAGTAACTGGCCCTCTTGCCTCAGTAAGCATTGAGTGTCACGTCAAAAGGTGGAAAATTCTAAATGGTAGCATAAAAATCAGTTAGTTTCGTAGCCTTGTTGACTCGAGCTAGTAAGTCCTTAGGGGTGTCTTTACACCTAATGCCCTAAAACCATCTGGTTTGGGAGTCATTGGCCAAACGCTCGTTACACGAGTCATCAAGAAAGCTTAAGGGAACTAACTTGGCAAAAATCTCGCAAATAAAAGTCTGTGCCATATTTGTTAACTCTAATAGGAAGTTTGGTGAATCTTGAGTCATCGAAACACTACCTGTTTGAATTTCTTGAAAACCCAACCTTTTATGTGCTAATCACCACACACCAAAGTCAAACTTGTGATATCTTAAAATACCTAGTGAATATGATTTATGTTCAAAACTCTTATTCATTGCAGATATATGTTTACACTTGTTAAGCTTGCTCATGAATGCGCATCATTGTTTTGTGTAAAATCTAAATTTTTTATAGACACTATGAACATTGAATTTATCTATATTTCTGTTTTAGTTTTTAATTTAGTATTGCTAAGGGACTAGCAATATGTAAGTTTGGGGGTGTGATAGACGCTTAAATATACATATTTAAGCCCCCTTATTTACACTTGTTAGATCCTTTATTACATTAATTTGGTATCTTTTACTCCATTTGTGTGTTTTACATGTTTTTATAGGGTCTTGGAGAAAAAGAAGCAGTTTTGGCACTTTAAGGAAGAAATCTAGAAGCCCTGGAGCACTTTCTGGACAAAGTGCGATCGAGCGCACATGAAGTGCGATCGAGCGCACATACGATCGTGCGCACATAGCTAGGATCGAGCGCAAGGCCACATGCGATCGAGCGCAAAGATACGGGCGTGAACAGTAAACTGCAGAACCTTATTTTGGAAAATACAAGATTTTCGTTTTAGGAAAGTTTAGGACTCATGGGTCTATTAGGACTTCTCAAAGACCTATAAATACACTTGTAACTCACACACAAAAGGACACCTTACACCTTAGATAGAAAACACTTTTCTCTTTTCTTTTACTTGGAGTGGAGAGCTTGAGAGAGAATTGACGCCTCTTCTCTCGGGTTTATTCTTCTCCCTTATGTTTAGTTTAATTATGTTTACTTCAGTTAGTATGTGTAATTAAATTCTTAGTAGGGCTTGGTTGAAGCCCTAATTATGTTTACTCAATAAATTTAATATTGGCGCCTTGCGATATTTATGTTGTGTTGCTTAAACTTGATTAATACCTGTTTTTATTTAAATTCCTCATATGTATATGTCTGATCAATATATGCATGTGGTATGGACTTGTTAGTTAGATCAATTTGGATGACCGAGTCCTGGGTCTAACATTAGTAACAAGGGATATCTTATCCGGATACCCGGGTTAATCAACATGGGAAACCGGGAGTAGATACCATGCCCTAGGTCTCATGTGGTTGTCGATTTCCATAGTACTTATGTTTTCTTAAGAAACAACTCAAGCAGATACCATGCTGAATCCCTTAAGGAAGAAAAGAGTTAGAGTAGATACCATGCCTAACTCGTTTCTTAGGGAAATCAATAGCTTAAGGAGTAGATACCATGCCCTTAGGTTGGCGACCAGTAGGTATACATGGCATGAATAAAGCATTGGCATACTATTATATTGTGGTAGCATAATTAGTGGTGGATATCAAGTCCCTAAGCCTTTATCCTTAGTATTTTATCTTTATTATTTCTCAACACTTTTATTATTTCTATCTTTTTATATTGCGAATATAATTCTAAACTGAACTTTACCAATCCCTGTGGAGATGATCTTGCATTCGCACACTATACTACACTGTTGACCTTGTGCACTTGCAAGTAAAACAAGTGCGATTATTTACTTATTTATTTAGGTGGATAAACGCGCAACAATCACCAGTTAAGGATAAAGGAGGGGGATGTGCCTAAGACTACTTTTAGGACACGTTATGGTTATAAGTTTCTTGTGGTGCCATTTGAGTGGACTAATGCTCCACCAACATTCATGGACGTGATGAATAAAATTCTTAATCTATTTCTTGACAAATTGTGGTAATAATTATTGATGACATTTTGGTATATTCTAACAATGAGGAAGAACATGTGAAACATTAGAGAGTGTGTTGGAGATTCTAAGGAGAGAAAGAATGTTTGCCATAATTTCTTAAATGTAAATTTTGACTGAATGAAATAAATGTCTTGGGGCATGTAGTATCTGGAGATGGTATAACAATTGATTCATAGAAAGTAGAGGCAATGTTGAGTTGGGAGAAACCAACTAATGTGACTGAAATTAGAATCTTCTTTGGATTAGCTAGTTATTATAGAAGATTCTTGAAGAATTTTTCTATTATTGTAATATTGTTGACTAAACTGACCAAGAAAGAGGTGAGATTTCTATGGTGTGGGAGGAGTGAGAAAAATTTCCAATTACTAAAGAAGAAATTGACTGCAGCTCCAGTATTGGTGCTTCCTTCTGGTGATGAAGGATTTGTGGTCTATAGTGATGCGTCGCATCAATGGTTGAGATGTTTGTAACATGGGAAAGATATGGCCTATACTTCTAGGCAATTGAAGAATCATGATAGAAATTACCCCACCCATAGCTTAGAGTTGGCTGCCATAGTGTTTACTTTAAAGATTGGAGACATCATCTGTATGGAGCCACTTGTGAGATATTCATTGATCATAAGAGTTTAACATACTTACCTACCTAGAGAGAGTTGAATTTGAGGCAAAGATAGTGGATGGAGTTGATTAGTGACTATGATTATACAATTCACTATCATCTAGAAAAGGCGAAGGTGGTAGCTGATGCATTAAGTAGAAAGTCTATAAGAAGGTTAACTGCTATTGAAAGTCGTGATGTGTAATTGATGATAGATTAAGAAAGATAAGAATGAAGTTGAATATCAGTGATAGAAGATCATTGTTAACAAATATGGTTGTACAGTCATCCATAATAAAATTCTTGTTAGAGATGCAAGGTAGAGATAAAGAGATAGAAAAGATTAAGCATTGAGTGCTTACTAGAAAGCAATATGAGTTCAAAATTTGAAATGAGGGTATTTTGGTATTGGAACATAGGATTTGTGTTCCCAATAATGCAGAGTTGAGAAAGAAGATATTGAGAGAGGTACATGATGATGTATATTCGATGCACCTGAGTAACAATAAGATGTATAGAGGATTGAGACAAAATTACTAGTGGTCAGGATTAAAGAAGAATGTAGCTGAATATATTTCTAGATGTTGGTTTGTCAGCAAGTGAAGTCATAAAATAAACATCCAGGAGGCTTACTATAGTCTCTTCCTATATTTGAATGACCATAGAAAAATGTGAGTATGAATTTTGTTTTTGAATTTTCCTATACTCAGAGAGGTTACAATACAGTGTAACTGATAGTAGATAGACTTTTTAAGTCATTCTAATTTCTTCCAATTAAAACTAATTTAAATCCTAAAAAGTTGGTTGAACTGTATGTAGCTGAGATTGTAAGGTGGTATGGAGTCCTATTGAGCATAGTGTCATTTAGAGATGCTAGATTTACATATTGGTTTTGGAGAGGCTTTCAGAAAGCCATGTGTACACAGTTGCAGTTTATTGCAACTTTTCATCCTCAAATAGTTAAGCAGACATAAAGAAATATTAGAGCACTAGAAGATATGTTAAGGGCAAATATGATGAGTTTCTTAGTAAGTTTGGATGCTTACTTGCCATTGATGGAATCTGCTTATAATAATCAACATCAATTTAGTAATGGAATGGCACCGATTGAGACATTGTATGATAGGAGGTGTAGAACTCCTATATGTTGGGAAGAAATGAGAGAGAAAAATATATTTGGTCTCAATTATTGAGTTAACAATTAAGATGATCAAACTGGTTAGAGAAAACCGTAAAGTAGCACATAGCAGACCGAATAGTTATGCTGATAATAGGAGAAGATCTCTCAAGTTTCAAATTGGTGGTTCGGTGTACTAAAAAAACATCTCCATGAAAAGGTGTATTAAGATTTAAATAGGAAAGGAAAGTTGAGTCCAAGGATGTGGGACCCTATGAGGTTATTGAGAAAGTCGGGCTAGTAACCTATAGCCTAGAATTGCCTCCAATGTTGAAGCAGTTATACAATGTGTTTCATGTTTCATTTTTGAGAAAGTGTTTACATAATTAATCTCATAATATTTCGAGCCAAGCTGTAGAAATTAAGGAAGGTTTGACTTTCATGCAAGTACTAATGAGAAATTTAGACAGAAAAGAACAAGTCTTGTATAATAAAATAATTCCATTAATTCAAGTTCCGTGACGGAATAAATATGTTGAAGAGATTACGTGAGAGCATGAGGCAACTATGAAGAAATATTATTCACAATTGTTTCTTGAGTTAGGTAAGGAAATTTCGAAGGCGAAATTTTTATAAGGTGGGTAGAATTGTAATACCCATATTCGTAAAGTAAGGGTAAAGAAGTAATTTAATAAATATAACATGTAATTAAAATAATATATATACGTGAAAGAATTATTATTGAATAAAATAATTATCTTGAAAAAAACAACTAGACGCGCGGTGGTGTAGTTACAAAGAAAAAAAGGAGAAGAAAAAAAATTTCGGACGTGTTCGGTGCGGGTAAGAAGAAGAAAAAAAAAAGTGGCAACACCTGGAATCTAGGCGTTGCCAAAAGAGAAAGTGTGATGTGCTATGTATCATGTAGGATACATAGCACAAAATGGTGAACAATGGGGCATCATTCATTTCTTGCCTAGTGCTCTGCGCGATAACAAATTCAATTTCATATACTTTGTTTCTTTATTTTTTTATATGCTTACCAAATCCTGATTGGTTTTCTTTGTTTTACAATTCAAACTACTCTATTTATCTAAACCTTTGGGGACCGAAAGAGAGATTGAAAGAGTAAAATTTTGAAGGGGTTTACGGGAGAATTTTATAGAGAGTCACAGGAAGCTCTAAGAAAAACAAAAGGTAATAATGTGAATTTTATTTTTTAAATTTAGCATACATGAAATTTCTTAGAATTCAAAGAGAGAATTTTCAAAGGGTGTGAATTATTGAAGAATTGAAGAAAAAATTAGAAATTTTAATATAAATATTATGTCAGGTGTTGATGATCAGCATACATGAAATTTCCTAGAATTCAAAGAGAGAATTTTCAAATGGTGTGAATTATGGAAGAATTGAAGAAAAAATTTAAAATTTTAATATAAATTTTACTATAAAAATTAGAGAGGAGCAGGAAAGGCAAGGAGGTGATCCACGGGTAGCTCTAAGTGTTACGTTGTGAGTTAAATTTACTTTAAGTAATCAAGAAAAATATGAAATATATAGTGATAATATTAGAATAAATCATTAACTTATGCTTTGATGATAAATGAAAAATTGGCTGATAGGTATGATAGGAATAATGGATGTGTAGAAAATTATTATATGAGAAGTAATATTATTAGAATAATGAGTCGATTTAATAATAAATTTGATAAATGAAATTCTTGAGGAGATATGATTTATGAGGAGAAGAATTTATTGAAAATTTTAAAATAATAATTTGAGAATAATCGGGATAGCTAGTTTAAATGTCTGAATACATGCTTGTTTTTATTTTATTATTCATATGCATATTCATATCATTATTCATATGCATATGCATGAAATAAAATAACCGGAAAGACAGTCAGTCTAAATGAAAATAAAAGGACAGGGAAGCAAAAAGGCAGCCGGTCTAAATGAGAATGAAAGAACTAGGAAGGCAGCCGGTCTAAGATAAAAACATGGCGACATGTGGGAAGACATTCCAAATAATAATAACGTTTAACTTCACGCATTTCATTTGTTTAAATATTGATTGTTATTGCTTGAGATGTTAAAGTGTTATTCATGATTGTAAATTTATTGATAGAGGAATGAGTCTCACAGAGAGTCAAATATGCTAAGTAAGAAATATGGAAATATGATATGATGAGAATTGTTTGAACGAGTTATTATATGTTGTGAACTGCATAATGAGGTAAATGATAATGTTGAATTAAATATTTACAGATGATTAAATATATGATTGAAAGATTGATATGTCTGATGAGTAACTTAAGAAGAGACTGTGTAATAGAGGAATTATGAAATTGAGTTGTGATTACAGAATCTTGTTATTGAATTATTTGAGGAAAAAGATGAATGAATATCAAAATATTTTTAGAAGTAATTAAATTATAAGATGTAATTGGGAGTATAAAATCGAATACTTCTACTAAATTTAGTTCAGTGAGCTTGTGAAGCTCACTCCTCAATGTACAATGATTTCAGGTAGCAGGCATGACATATAATTTGGTGAGTTGAGATTCAGACAAAGTCATTATCTGTAAGCCACGTGCGTGTCCACATCCTCAGACTAGTGCAAAAATAAAATTTAAAATTTATTTGTAAATATTCATGCCTAATATTTTGTATATAATGTTTAAGTCAATATCAGAATTATGTGTCTCCCCTGTTGAGGGTTGAGGATTGATGTAAAAAAATTTGTTGGTATTATTTTTATTGTTGCATATATGTGTCATGCTGAGATTTTCAAAATGTGACAATACCGTCTCAAGGGTGGCCAACCCAGGATGGGTCGTTACAAAAACCACGAGGCCCCGCCCCAATATGGGGAAAAATTCTTGCCCTTTTTTGGGACAGGGATGGGGAAAAAATTTTCCCTATTGCCTTGGTGGAGACGGAGACAGGGATATAGGTCCCCACTTTGAATTCCTCGAACCCTATAAATAATTATATTATATTTCCCATCTTAAATTCATGTTTTTTTATTAATTAAATTTATTGAATTCCCACTTCAAATTTAATAGATTTTAACTTAAATGATAATTTATTAAATTTATGTCTTATAACTACCACTTGTACTTCCTCTTTTATAAATACCACTTGCATTCCTCTTTTATAGCACTCTTTTTCTTAACAAGTAAAAGTGTTAAAATTTTCAGCCTTACCCAACTTGGGCCTTTAAAAGTCCTCTTTTTATGGGCTATTGGCTTAAAATAGTTCAAATGTTATGTAGTCTCATGACTTAGGTTTTGCTGGGGAAAAATTCTCACGGGGACCTGATTCCTCGTGCAGAATCGCGATGGGAAAAAAAATTTCTTCGCTTTCATCCTCGAAGGCAGGGATGGGGAATTTTTTTCTCGTGAGCTTGGCAAGGATGGGGATGGGGATGGGGAATCCAACCCCACTCATTCCCCAGCTCATTGCCATCACTAATCAAAATAAATTTCGGGTCAACACCCCCTTTTTATAATGGAGAAGTCAGAGTTTGTTTAGGATATCAAGTCTGTTGGAAATCACCTTGACAAGATGCCCAGGTGGTGATCTTCCAAACACCCAAGTCTAGAATTACTTGTAAAGAAAAGAAACAGCAACCAAAGCAAGAAAGAAGACAAGCAATTGTTATCGAGGTTCAGCAATAGCCTACGTCCCCATGAGTTCCTCCAAACTCTTTGCACTAAATCAATGGTTATTACAATCACAGCAACCCATCTCCAAGAATCCACAAGTTCTTGAAGAAATAAAGAAGAGAATAAGAAAGTGATAAGGTCTTGAGATACCCTAGAACTTTCCCCCTTGGAAATTCCACTTACAAGTCCCTTGAATCCCCTTTCTATACTAATCTCCCTCTTTATAACCAGGCTCTCCAATGAGTCCCTCATGTATGTCCATGTCTTTGCACTCTCATACAATTCTCTCATTCACATGTTCTGTCACAACTATTAATGAGAATAAAGCTAGGTGACCCTTTATATAGTGCACCAACTTCTTGACCAATCTTGAGTGTCATTCTCCACCCTTAGATTTTGATGACCAATCAACCATGGCCCACCATCAATCCTAAGTTATACTGTGCATTTTAACCTTGCACCCACACACTTAACAAGAGGATGAATCAAGTGGAATATGTGTGCCTCAGTGTGCCTAGCGCCTAGGCACTAAACAGGGCATGATGCGGCGCTAGGCAAAACACCTTTTTCACCACTTTCTGGGCGCCGTGGCCTTGGTGAGGGAGAGGTACGGCACTGCCCTCCACCAGGACTTCCTTCTTGCTGGGCACCATGGCCTGGAAGGAGCAAGGCTACGGCACACACTGAAGCTAGACCTCCTGATGCTGTGCGCACTTCTTTGTCTTGCTGAATAGAGGATTGCACACACACCCAAAGTGATGCGCACACTTGTGTGCACTCCTTTAACATGCTGAAATTCATTCTTCCATCTCTTGTTTAAACCTTAAGCCATGTTTAAACCTTAGACAAATACCAACAATCTCTATGTTTGTCTAAGCGTTTAAACCCGAACCATTGTGCAGAGAACCTCAGGATCCAAACTCATCTTGAGTCATCATTTAACCGACTCCATTCCTAAGAAGTTCAAGGCAATGATTGAACCTTCTTAGAGGTAGGACTTTCTTCCATGGCCTTCTTATCAACATGAATGCATCCTTTCATACCATTTTCCAAAATGTAATAACACCAAACATCCATATGCTTTGTCCTCTCATGGAACACCGAATTCCTCCACAAGTGCCACGCACTTTGGATATCTGAAGACACCACCAGCTACTCTTTTAGGACCATCCACTCGTCCAACAACCCTTTGCAACACATAGCCTCCTTTATGGCTTTTGAAGCCACTATATATTCTATCACCATTGTTGAGAGTGCTACCACCAGCTGTAACCGAGCCTTCCAATACCTCAGCAACCACTTCATCCCAAGCCAAAGCTCTTTTCTGGGATTACTCACAAATCTGCTGAGACCACCCATTACCTAAGAAATGTTGGGTCTAGTGCTCATCATCATGGATATGACTGGTCCAACTACACTAGAGTAAGGGACCTTTACTATTTCTTTCTTCTCCTCATCCATTCCAGGACATTGTTTGCTGGAGAACTTGAAATGACCAGCAAGGGGAACCTTCACTGGTTTACCATCTTCCATAGAAGACCGAGAAACTTTCAACCCATTTCTCTCCCTTTCCTAAATTCCTCTCATCTTAAGGATCTTTTGTGTAAAGCTGAGATTCTTCCTCTCGAACTCCTCACTGAGTTAAGATGTAAACCTTTTCATCCTCTCCTTGTTGTTCTGAACCAATAGCACATCATTGGCATAGATGAGGATAATCACCACTTTATCCACCTTATGCCCAGGTGAAAAGGTTTCTGTGAAATCCATGCCTTTTCTTCTCGTGAACCTCTTCGCCACCAGTTTAGCCTTGTTTCAGACTTCATCTCCTGGAGGGTACCCTTCTTTGATCTTGTAAGTCCACTTACAATCCACAACTCTCTGTTTTCCCGGAATGTGCACCAATTCCCAGAAGTTGTTCTTCCTCAAAGAATCCATTTCTTCCTCCATAGCTAGCTTCCATCTTGGCGAATCCATACATCCTATAGCATCAATATAAGTCTCTTGTTCACTCATCTCTCCTTCTGTGTAAGGAGCTGCTATATCCACAGCATCCGTAAAACCATATCTTGAAGGTGGTCCCACCAGCCTTCTCTCCCGGTCTCTTGTGAGCTGATAGTCCTTTTGACTCCATGCATCATCCTCTTTTGGTTCAGCCTCCTCATGAGTGTCCTAAGCTTGGCATTCATCAATGGGCTCTACCTAGTCTGAACCCTCTTGCCTTCTTTGCTCTACCTGAACCGAATTCTCCTTGATGCTATGCTCCACAAATACCGAACTGGTTTGCTCACTAGCCCCTACAGGGTTAGTTTTCTCCAAATAGGGAAATAACAATTCATTAAAAATGACATCCCTATTATTATGAGTCTCAATCCTTCTTTCTTTAAGGACCATAACCTGTACCCCTTAGCCCCTTCTCCATATCCTAGAAACACATATTTTCTAGATCCTAGGCTAAGTCTATCATCCTTTTGTTGTGCATATGCAGCACACCCAAAAGTCCTAAGGTTGTCCAACTCAGGGGGTTTCCACTCCACATCTCTTCAGGAGTCTTATGGTACACAATCCTAGAGGGTGATCTATTAACCAAATACGCAGCAGTAGACACCATTTCCCCCCAAAAACATTTGGGTAATCTAGATCCATCTAACATGCACCTAACCTTTTCCATAAGGGTATTATTCATCCTCTCAGCAACTCCAATTTGCTGAAGGGTTTTCACAACCGTTCTATGTATTAAAATACCATTTAACCTACATAATTGATCAAGTTCTTGGTTAAAAATTTCTAAGCCATTATCGGTTCTTAACACCTTAACTACCCTGCTCATTTGAGTCTCCACTAGTTTTTCCACACTACTAATTTATTCAAAGCATCTGATTTATTTCTAACCAAATAAACCCAAATCTTTCTTGAATAATTATCAATTAAAGACAGAAACTAAAAGTTACCTTCATGTGTTGGTGTCCTTACTGGTCCCCAAAGGTCCACATGAATGTAGTCAAGAATGCTTTTAGACTTGTGCACTCCAGTGTTGAAGCTGACTCGATGTTGCTACCCAAGAACACAGCCCTTGCAGAAATTGAGTCTTTCTACCTTGTCACCATCAAGTAACCCATCCTTG
This sequence comes from Bretschneidera sinensis, assembly GCA_023935145.1. Taxonomy (NCBI): domain Eukaryota; kingdom Viridiplantae; phylum Streptophyta; class Magnoliopsida; order Brassicales; family Akaniaceae; genus Bretschneidera; species Bretschneidera sinensis. Next base: position 44,223,260 of record CM043702.1, on the reverse strand, counting down.
CTAAGAACTTGCAGGCCCTTTTCGTTTATGTATCCCAAGGGATTGTGCCAAAGGGTTGCCTTCTCCATCTCAGCCATCAAGCTTGCTGCTTGATCCTTGATGTCCGTGTCTCCGATCATCTCATAGAGGCCATCCTTCATTGTTATTTTGATCACAACCAAAGATCCCTTGGTTACCTTGATCTTTCCTCCCTCTACTTTATATGTGTAACCCATGGAATCCAGCTGCCCCAATGAGATCAAATTCCTCTTCACATCTGGAAGATACCTCACATTCCTCAACAGCCTTACCATTCCATCAAACATCCTCAACTGGATGTCTCCTATACCCCTCACTTGGCAAGAATTTTCATTCCCCAAGAAGACTCTTTCATCATTGGTTTCCTTGAAATTCTTGAACCAATCTTGGTGAGGGCACATGTGATGAGTGCACCCGGTATCCAAGATCCATTTCCCGCTGCCTTCTTGCCCCTTGCTCATACTTGAGCACACAACAAGAACATCATCATCTTGTTGTTCTGTTTTGGAAACCGAAGCCTCTCCATTCTTGGTATAGCTTCTTCGCTCATCCCTCATCTTCTCCTTGCAATCTTTCTTGACATGACCCTCCTTGTGGCAATAGTAACGTTTTTTCCCTCCAAATCTCAGTTTGGAATGCATTCTCCCATGGCTTTCTCCTCTACTTCTGTCCCGGTAGTAGCCATTATTGTTGTGCACTCTCCCATGGCTCTCTCCTCTACCTCTGTCCCGGTAGTAGCCATGTATGTTGCTGTGCACTCTCCCGTGGCTCTCTCCTCTCCCTCTGTCTTGGTAGTAGCCATGTATGTTGCTATGCACTCTCCTTTACCTCTGTCCCGGTAGTAGCCATGTATGTTGCTGTGCACTCTCCCACGACTCTCTCCTCTACCTCTGTCCTGGTAGTAGCCATGGATGTTGCTGCCATACCAAGTTGCTGGCCTTCTTCTAATGAACAGCCCTTCTCCACTTGATGCACTCCTCATCTTGGCATCAAGATCATCTTGCAACTCTTTATTAGGATCAAATTTAAAAGCAAAGATTCGTTTACGAAGATACCTCTTATTAGGGAGAGTCTTGGCAAGAAATGAATCATCTAGTTTCTTCCAAATTACAGCTGGATCTTCCGAGTCTCTGCACTTACTTGTGACTTTATCCGACAAGTGCAAGAAGATGGTGCTGTATGCCATCTTCTTCATCTCATTCCGTTGGTCTTCTGTGGTACTTGCTGGAAAAGCATCATCTTCTCCAATCGCTAAGTCCACCTTTTGTTGCATAAGAACAACCTTAATCTTTCACTTCCATAGGGAAAAATCTCCCTTTCCATCAAACTTCTCAACCATGAAGTTTGAAGCCATCTTGCGAAGATGATCCCAGATTTGTGTAGCACCCACAATTGCTCTCCAACTTCTTCTAAATCTCAAGAACACGGATCGAAGATTGATCTCAATATTGTTCTTGAATCAACCTCAAGAACATGATCAGATCTTGATCTTTACTCCGTTCTTGAATCACCTTCAAGAACACGATCAGATATTGATCTTAACTCCGTCCTTGATTCACCTCAAGAACACGATCAGATATAGATCTTAACTCCGTTCTTGAATCACCCAAGAAGTTGACCTCCGATTCTTGGAGTCTTGACTCCGACACCTTCTCTTCTTGCTCCGACACCCGGCTGTACTAGCTCTGATACCACTGTTGTGGTATCTCCTCTAGCTCTGATACAACTATTAGAAATCACCTTGACAAGATGCCCAGGTAGTGATCTTCCAAACACCCGAGTCTAGAATGACTTGTAAAAAAAAGAACCAGCAACCAAAGCAAGAAAGAAGACAAGCAATTGTTATCGAGGTTCGGCAATAGCCTATGTCCCCATGAGTTCCTCCGAATTCTCTGCACTAAATCAATGGTTCTTACAATCACAGCAACCACTCTCCAAGAATCTACAAGTTCTTTAAGAAACAAAGAAGAGAACAAGAAAGTGATAAGGTCTTGAGGTACATTGGAACTTTCCCCCTTAGAAATTCTGTTTACAGGTCCCTTGAATCCCCTTTCTATACTAAACTCTCTCTTTACAACCAGCCTCTCCAATGAGTCCCTCTTATATGTCTGTGTCTTTACACTCTCATACAATTCTCTCATTCACATGTTTTGTCACAATTGTTAATGAGAATAAAGCTAGGTGACCCTTTATATAGTGCACCAACTTCTTAACCAATCTTGAGTGTCATTCTCCACCCTTATATCTTGATGAGCAATCAACCATGGCCCTCCATTAATCCTAAGTGATGTTGCGCTAGGCAAAACACCCTTTTCGCCACTTTCTGGGTGCCATGGCCTTGGTGAGAGAGAGGTGCGGTGTTGCCCTCCACTAGGACTTCCTTCTTGCTAGGTGCCGCAGCCTGGAAGGAGCAGGGCTGTGGCGCACACTGAAGCTAGACCTTCTGATGTTGTGCGCACTTCTTTGTTTTGCTGAATAGAGGTGTGCACACACACCCAAAGTGATGTGCACACTTGTGTGCACTCCTTTAACAAGCTGAAATTCATTATTCCATCTCCTTCTTAAACCTTAAACCATGTTTAAACCTTAAACAATGTTTAAACCTTAAACAAATACCAACAAAGTCCTATTAAATTGGTTTCCTATTTGGGTTGAGCTAGAATTTCCATTTGACCTAGGGTTTAGGGATGATTTTACTTTCTTGTCCTTCAAAACTGATACATGTCAGCCTCTGCCTAGATTGGGTATTTTAGGGTACATCATAAGTCCTCCACTTCCTTAGGCATAATGTTTTGGCTAAGGAAGTAGTCAAAATTCATCTTCCTCGGTGTGTGATGTCCTTTGGGACCAAGTCATGAAGCTTGTAGTTTGTACAGTGGTCTCTACCTCGAAATACGTAACTTGTATAAGGGTTTTTACCTCGAAGCACATGGCATATGAGAGGGTTTTTACCTTGGAGCACATGGATCAAGTGTCGACATTGCTTGGGCTTGAGTATGTCCTTTATTTGTGGAGTCATTTATGACCCTAAGAAGTTAGGCTAAATGTTTTTATCTTTTTTCCTTACGTATGGGAGCATGCTAGTCCTCGAGCCTTTAGAGTGATCAGTTCTAAGGTGAGTAACCCTCGGAGGTGGGGGAGAGGTCTCCTTATTGGTTGTTATGCCACTCTCTGAGCCTAGAGTTTCCTAGGTCTTAATGCATTAGACGTGACGGCTTATGTGCATCAGAGATGACGACTTTAATGCATCAAGATGATGGATTTAGTGCGCTAGAGATGACGATTTTAGTACGTCAGGGATGATAGCTTAAGAATACTTAAATAGTTGATGAAGGTAGTAAAGAAAATTTAGATAGAAATTTTCTATTACTAAACACACCCTTAGTTTTTGTTGTGATTGTTGAAGACTTAGGTAGCCACTTGTTCAGAAAATTGGAAAGGACTAACTTATACCGCTGAAATAGATTTATTCAAGTATTTTTTAACAATACAACATCAAAATATATCATTCCATTTCAGAGAACAAAAAAGATTCTAGTGAACCTTACAAATCATTCCTTCTTAAACTTATCACAAACACCATAAATACCACAGACCATATAAATCAAACAATAATAGGAACAACATATAGCTAGATGACATTATTCCTTAGTCTTCTGTTCAACTTGAAGATAGATGAAGTTATTCCTTTAAAACACACTGTACATGACCTCCTTATTCTTTGATTCTTCTTCCTCCACAAGTTCAAGGTTCATCGGATCCTGAGGGGCTAGTAATTTTGACTATAATGGTTCCATTGTCGCAACCAAATACGACCCTGTTGGGAGAGGTAATAATAGCATTAGTAACTACCAAAAAATACAGAAGATTATATGTTAATTAATAGGTTACGAAAACAGAACACTATAGTACAGAATCTTGCCTCAACCAAGTCCTACCAGAAATAATTGGTTTCTCAACATCTTTTATAGAAACTTAACAATCTTCAACATATATGATTTTAAGCAACACTAACTTTTACAAAACATGTAAGACTAACTTGTTTGAATTGCTAACAAAAAACCCATAAAAAGAAAAAAAAAAAAAAAAAAAACTTACTGGTTTGTTCCATTCATGCATCCAAAAGCCCAAACTCTTTCAAGACCATAGTTCAATGACTTCTCAAGTCTGCAAGATAATAAACTGATTAAGAAATCTCAAAATCGCATACTCGCTGAAGCAAATACCGAAGATATTGGAGCTGCAGTAGGCAATAGAACTATTAATATGAAAGAGTACTTGAAAATGCCAAAGAAAGTAAGAATTGGACGATTACTCGGGTTATTTGAACTTCAAATGTAAAATATTGATATTAATCACTCAACATTTTACCTATAATCAGTTGCATGCCATATGCAAACAGTGCCATCCTCTGAACCTGTAAATATAATGGGAAGTTGTGGATGCACACATACTGCAGAAACATTATTTGTATGGCCTTCTAGTGTTCTGATACAACTCTTGCTCTCATAGTCCCACACCTGTTTGTATATAATATATCAAAGGAATTACTAAAAAGTTCTAAAAACTCATTCTTAAGAACACAATCGCTACATGGATGAAAAATAAAATAAAAATTAAAAAAGTAATAATAGTTTTCAGTATTGTAAACCTTAGCAGTAAAATCATCAGAACCGGCTACTATGTATAGTTTATCGCCCCCCATGAAGTAATCAATGCAGTTTAGTCCTTTCGAATGTGCATCCAATGAAAAATTTGGGGCAAGGGAGTCAATATTCCACATCTGGAAAAAAAAAGAGAAAAAAGGAGATATTTAGAACATGTAACAGAAGCAAGAAGGAAATATTGTACGTAGTTAAAAAGTTTGCTTTAAAAAGATAAAATTGCAATTAACAAGTCCACTAATGTATACCTTTATGGTTCCATCAAGTGATGCACTTGCAAAAGAATAGATGTCTTTTGGATTAAATGCTTTTGCATCACATAATGAGAATGTCCCTCAAATACTTTACTGCAAATCCAATCCTTCTCCCAATCCCAAAGCTTTATAAGCATGTCATTGGACAATGACAGTACATATGGAAGGGTAGGATGGACAGCTACTTACCTAATGAAATCTTTATGAGCCTCAAATTCTTTGATTTTCTCCATCGTATCATAATTGTACACACGAATAAATGCATCATCAGCTCCAACCACAATCCAGTTTTCACGAGCTATGAACTTGGCTGATCTAACTATAAACATATTTTAATGTTAATTATCTTGCAAAATTATATTGACAAGCTAACTATTACAGATGCATAATGTAGAAGATGTGTTGGATACCTGGTGATTCAGTGACCTTGAAAGACTTCTCCGATGTCTGGCAGTATCAACAAGTGTAAAGTTAGTACTTTAACAGAAAAAAGAAATCAATAGAATCCTGTGATTGGCACTCAATAGATATTAAAATGTCTTACCTGTGATTGGCAGTTCCATATAGAGACAGTCCCTGAATACAAACTTGCTAGAATCCTGCATGAAAATTTGTCATTCAAATTATAATAATAAACCTATTCTGACCTGGAAAAATGTTTGCATCAAATAATTTGACAAAATGAAATCCATAATTGAGAGGTACTGTAAAGTATATAAGAAAAATTAGTACAAGAAATTTTTAATTACCATGGTTTTGTTGGGTGTACGTCCACAGATTTTACTCTTTCTGATGCTTGTACAAATTCTTTCTGATCAAGAAATTATTTTCAATTAGTTCCACATATAATATCAGCTTAGATAAAAAACAGAGTTGCAATAAACCAAGCTTAAAAGCAGGAAAAGAAAAAGAAACGTCTATTAATGATACCTGAACTTCAGGGGAGAAAGACTGCAGCAAACCAAGGAAAAGAAAACAAAAATATATCAGTCAAAAATAAATTTATTTATTTTTAACTAATTTGATGTTTTGTACTGTGCCCTTGTGTGCTCAAAAGTTTTTTTTTTTTTTTTTGGTGAGATTTAAAAAAAAGATTAGTCAACTAAACAAGAATAATAAAATAAATTTGACACTACTCAAAATAAATTTTCCCATATGAAAATAATAAATAAATTTGAAGAGGTATTCTGTACAATTTGAAGAAAAACCTCATAATTAACAAGGCATCTTATTTAGAAGTAACTAACAGCTCACCATTTTCAGAGTTGATGCCGAAAAAAATCAAACGTTTAATTGAAATTACTCTGTAATGAATTGAGAGAGAAGATAAGGCAGAGACCTCTTTATATATTACTGGATGCTTTGCAGTTAAGAAAACTAATTTCGTAGCCCAGTTTGCCGGCCGATCCAACGTCGTTAAGACTCTTCCCTAGCTATGTTGTAATCAGGTGAGCTCCAATCCGTTGATAATTTTAAAGTGTTAGAATTAACGGTGAAGATCAAGTTTTGACGTGCTTCTCGATTTGACAATTGAGATTTTTCGAAGAAGGTACTATAAAATTATCAAAAGTTGATTTATTTTAGTTAGTAGTAGCACATTTGGTTTGACTTTCAATGCATGGCAAACTTCTTTCTTGCTATCTCTTTCAGTACGTAAACTTTGTGGTTTTAGTTTTCAATTTCAAATAGATATGTATAATAATCAGTATGACGATTCTCAACCAATCAGGTAAGCCACTGAAGATTCTCAACCAAATGTGACCCAAAATTGAGCTATGTCACCACCAAATTTTCTCAACATGATACAGACCTCTCATCCTGCCTTTGATCCTTCTACCCTCATCATACTATCAAACACTATCCCAAGCAGTAGTTCAAACACTAGCGCAAACACTATCCTAAACACTAAGCTTGCATACACCTCTGTGATACACACTTGATCTTCAGAAATCTGAAATCCCAAGCATCAGTTCATCAACAGTAAGAGTCCAATCTTTTCTTTGACCCCACTATATTCTGTGTCTACCACAAATCTTATGGCCATGCTACCAAAGACTGCATCAAGTTTTGCAAAGAACAAAGGAAACACCTCCAAGACGATACTTTCACCACAAACACTCGATCACTAAACACTTACACCCTAAACATTGTCCTCACCACAAACACTTTACCTTCCCCTTTCTTTGGCGATATGGACCCTGACCAATTTTTTAGCCTCATGGCTCAAGTTGAAGATTATCTAGGACATTGGCAAGATCTTAGCATCTAGGGAATATGGAGTGATAGTGAAGGCCCCAAGATCTTCAAGATAGTAAAGGCTACCCCAATAGGTCCTCGGTTGGCAAATATAAGGGAAAGACAAGTGTCCATTGTGCCATCAAAGAAAGCGAAGGGTTTCTGGGATAGCAGTAGTTATGAGGACAAGTGAACCACTTAACTCGAGTTGGTTGTCACTTTAAACCACCCTACCTTACGGTGGACCACCCAGGAAAAGATCTTGAAATTGAAGAAAGAGTTGAGAAGATTAGTGAGAAGAAAATAAAGAAGGAAGAAGAAGAAAAAGATCCAGTGCTGCGGCAATTATAGAAGACCCAAGCAAACATTTCAATGGCCAAGTTTGCGAACAAACTTAAGGTGGGTTCCAGACATCCTCAATATGGGGTTTTTTGATGTCATACCTCAAGCACCACCAGATTATCCTATATCATTTGAGAGAGATAGAAGTTCCCACCAACACTACACCCGAGGACCTCTTGGCATTGATCCAAATGTCTAATAAGGAGGATCTAGACATCAAGTTCACTGATAAAAATACCTTTCGCCTGAAGAAGGCCTTAATACCAAAGCTTTGTACCTAACTGCTGAAAATGAAGGAAAGAGGATTCCATTAGTGTTGGTAGATAATGGATCTGCATTGAATGTTTGTCCTATGAGAACTGTACAAGCCTTAGGCATGAAGGCGGGTGATTTTGGGCTTTGTAGCCAAATTGTGAGAGCCTATGAAAACACCATGAGAGCAGTAGTAAGACTGATAACTTTGCAATGCACCATAAGCTAAGATGAGAAACTCATTGAGTTCCATTTGATAAACATTCATGCCATTTTCAGCCTTTTCCTTAGAAAACCATGGATTCATAGCCTACGTACAGTTACATCTACATTGCACCAAAAGGTCAAGTATAGAAGAGGTGACGAAATAGTAACTTTTTATGTGGATGAGACAGTCATCCTACCTACCTTTGGTATTCAGACCAAGAACATAGATTTGCATGGTTTAACTTTCAAACAAGTGGTTGTGATTGAGAAGATTCCTGTTGATTTTAATCCTTACCTTAATCCAGTTGTAGCCCACATCGTGAAGAGTATGCACTACCTCCCTCAAGCAAGATTGGGTAAGAGGGCGCAAGGTGTCGCAAGTTTTCCAGACTTTAAGCAACAAATGACCTAATGTGGCTTAAGGAATAACCTAGCAAGCAAGAAGAAAAACCAAAGGGTAAGTTTATTGGGAACTTAAATGGTTATTTTGTGCTAAAAGGAGAAGACCTCCCTTACTATGGATTCCTAAAGGCATGGTTCCACCAAAAGACTCAGAAGAGGTACCTAGGTGATGCAGGAGGATCTGAGTCAGATGATGCAGAGTTGTCAGATAGCACGTTATTGGTATTAAGTTACCTAGAATTGGCAAATCAGCACAAAACTGGCAGGTGGACTACCTAGAACGGGCCACGGACTCAGATCGAGCCCCGAAGACTCTAGTCTTATTGAAAACGAGCTTCCGGGCAAAACTTAGGCTAAGCTTAAGCATCGTCATTTTTAAGACAAAAAACAACGTTTAGGCTCTCAATTTGACAGTTTTCAGTTTTTAGGAAACTTTTTATTTTATTTGCAATTACTAGTTTTTCGAAAACTTTTTATTTTATTTACAATTACTTTAAATTCGGCCTTAATTTAATTTTTCTATTTTAGCTTGACCTTATAAATAAGGTTTTAGGGTTTAGTAAACATATTATTGATTTGCATAATTTTGAATAAAATTCAGAGTTGTTCCTCTGTTTTTTCTAGGGTTTTTTCTCTTGTGTTATTTTCTTCCCTGTGAATTATCTGTTGAAAACTAGCCTGCAGAATAATCGCTATTCTGCCCAGCATCACTAGGCTTCAAGATCTTTTTCTCAACGTGATAGAGACCTCTCATCCTGCCTTTGATCCTTCTACCCACTGTCAATCACTAGCCCAAACAGTAGTTCAAACACCAACACAAACACTATCCTAAACACTAAGCTTGCATACACCTCTGTGATACACACTTGATCTTCAGAAATCGGAAATCCCAAGCATCAGTTCATCAAGAGTAAGAGTTCAATCTGTTAAACTGAATTCTATAATTTAATATGAGATAATCAAACATAAAAATGAATTCAATTTTCATTTAGTTCCAAATATGATGTAAATGATTCAAGCTTAGTGACGGAACCTGATCATATATTGACTCATACTTGTTTGAGATGTCTAGAGTGGCATCAAGTTTTGTTTTCAAACTTTTCTGAAAGAGATAGATGTCTGTAATTTCCCCACTTTTAATCTTCATTGTGTACTCCATCATAATTACAAAATTACCCCATAATCGAAATAATCCTTAATTCTTAAATTCAAATCCCAACTTTTAATATTCATTGTGTACTCCATACTTCCTGGTTGGAAATAAATTTTTGAAATCAAATTCATGGAATATTGTAACTACTTTGTTGCTTTCATAACTAAAAGAAGTGTTTCTTATTCATATGGTAATAATTCAAGAACCGGCATTAATAGTACAATGTTGTTCCATTTAACCATTTCCAAAAGGTAGGCATTTATTTATTCAAAAATTTCACTAACATTATTATTTTGCCTTGTTTGATTGTATAGATAATGCAGAGATATATAAAAGGAACATTTATTTCTAGTAAGATTTTTTTCATTTCCCTTCTTCTATTCCACTTAATTTCGTACATAGCTTTCGTTTACATGTTCAGTGAAGGTCGACATGATGCTTGCTGCAGTTCTCGCGGCATGAATCCACACAGTATTCTGCTTTCTCAACATCTGCCATAATTAATACCAATATATATAAAAATCCGATTAGGAATATAAATTCCAATTCGTAAGGAGTAATGAAAAAAAAACAGAAAAATCTGTATACCATTAGCAAAGTTGCACGTTGAAAAAACACAATCAAGATTGCAGTTTTGCAGAGCCTCTGAGAATTCTGGTGGGATGTCACAATTTTTTATACATATTACGTTACATACATCGACAACTATGCTCTTTCCACACTTCTCTGCACATTTTCTTTTGCATTCTTCAGATACAGACTGTACTTGAGCTGCTGAGAGAATGATCATCAACATAACCATTACCACAAGACTTCTTCCCTCCATGACTGCTACTCTCTTGATTTCTTAATTATTTTTTTCCCTTTATTTGAAGGTTGAAGTAAGCCCTTGAATTTATAGCGTTGGCTCTTTACTAAAGGATGAATGAACATACAGATTTGTATTTAATGTTTAGGTAAGATATTAATATATTGAAACTAAATCTACCCATATGGAAAGCAAATCCATTTCCAGTGAGAATAGCCACACATGGAAACCAAAACCATCTTTGTGGTTAACATGAATGGATATTAAACTGGTAATGTAAATTTTTGGTTGTACTTTGTTTGAGTTTTGTTAGGAAATGGTAAGGTGTAAAGTTCACCGTACTTTGGAGGATTCCAACTCACCGCCTATATTTTAGACCATATAAATCAAACAATAATAGGAACAGCATATAGCTAGATGACATTATTCCATCAAGTCTTCTGTTCAACTTGAAGATAAAATGAAGTTATTGCTTCTAAACACACCGTATATATAGTAGTAATTGTATATGACCTCCTTATACTTTGATTCTTCTTCCTCCATAAGTTCAAGATTCATGGGATCCTGACTAGTAATTTTGGCTACAATGGTTCCATTGTCGCAACTAAATACGACTCTGTTGGGAGAGATAACAATAGTATTAGTAACTACCAAAAAATACAGAAGATATGTTATGTAGTTTATAAAAACAGAACACTGTAGTACAGAAACTTGCCTCAATCAAGTCCTACAAGAAATTGTTGGTTTCTCAACATCCTTTATAGAAACTTTACAATCTTCAACATATATGATTTTAAGCAACACTAAATTTTACAAAACATGTAAGACTGACTTACTGGTTTGAATTACCAAAATAAACTGTAAAAAAAAAAAAAAAAAAAAAAAAAAAACCTTACTGGTTTGTTCCATTCATGCATCCAAAAGCCCAAACTCTTTCAATACCATAGTTCAACGTCTTCTCAAGCCTCATACTGGACATAGATGTACTTTGGAGGATTCCAACCCACTAAATATATTTCTTTTTTGGAAAAATGATACCTGAACTTCAAGTGAGATAGACTGCAGCATATAAAATGACTAAGCAAAACCAAGAAAAGGAAAAAAAGAAAAAATATATCAGTCAAAAATAAAAGAGAGACAGTGAAAATAAATTTATATTTTTAACTGACGTGTGGGTTTTCGGGCAATTTTACTCATAACTTAGCGGGTTAAAGGGCAAAATTGTAAAGTGGTTGTCTAATGGACGAGATGGCGTCACGCACGTTTGGTCATGTGACTAATGGGAAGAAATGGAATCCATTTCGGATCACCGGTGCGTGTGGGTTTTCGAGCCTTTTTACTCATAATTGAGTGGATTTAAGGGCAAAAGTGTAAAGTACTTGTCTAATGAACAAGATGGAGTTACTATCACGTCCATTTGGTCGAATGTAACTAGTGTGAAAAAACAAAATCCATTTCGAGTAGCTACTTTCGGTTTTGGTTTACGAATATTAACTGTTATAAATATAATGACTATATTTGATCATGTAATTTGTTCTCTTTTATAGGATCCAGATGTCGAGGATGATGTTGAGCATATCGACCACGACATGGACCTGGTCGACCCATGATTCTATTTTTAGACCATTGTATTAAAAGGATTTTGTATATCATTTTGTTGAATGTATTTTTATTTTTATTTCTTAAGTAATATTTTATTAATTTACGAAATATTTGTATTTTCAAATCTTTTTTATTTTAAAATGCATTTCAAACCGTTGAACAGGTTTCAACAAGGAAATAATAATAAAAATTATTTCAAAATTATTCATTATTACCAAAAGATGATTCATCCCTCGGTGATAATAATTTTTAAAAAATATTATCACTAAGAGACAAATCCCTCCGTAATAATGAATATTTTAATATTTTTTCATAATCCCGAGTAAAAAAAATAAATTTTGTAAAAAAATAATTATTGAGGGCCACTCCGTTTGTAATATCCCCAAGGAACATATCACCGAGGGACGGATCACCGACGGATTACCCTCGGTGATGACCAACAGCGACGGATTAGGGCTTATCACTGACAAACTCTAGTTGCGGGTGATATGGCTTTTTCTTGTAGTGGATTGAAATTTATAGTTCTAACTCCTACTAGCCGTTAGGCACAACAAATGGTCGTTTGGTGCATTAAATATACTGACCCACATCTCAATTTTTGAAAACTAACCATTATTCACGACAGTACAATCAAATGTGCCATTAAGTTAATTGTGAACATTTTCTATCACTTTCACAGTCGACTATTGAATCTTACTGTTGACTGCCTTTTGGCTATCCAAGTAGGAGCTAAAAAGGCTTTGTACTTCTAGTCGACTATGACACCATCACAATTGACTGTGGCTACACAACATTTCAATTTTACTTCAAAACTTATAGAAAATTTGAACTTTAAACACTTGATTTTTAAGTAAGACAATTTGGAAAACATTTTGGCCATTTTAAAGCTAAAAATATAGAGGGAAATAGCTTGGATACCTAACTAAAAAGACCTTTCAACTACTTCACTTTCTTCTTTGAATGGTCCTCAAAACTTTGAGTTTTGGGTATGTGCCTCACATTGAGCATGCGTGTGCGTTTCCTAAGTGTGTGCGCATCTTCTAGAATGAGTGCGCACACCTTCTAAAGTGCGTACAAAGCATCATAACCACAAATAAGTTTAGAAAACGGATTATTAGATCAAATAAATTAGTTTTATCATTATCAAAATTAGAGATGACAATTTTGTTCAAAACTGTAATACCCGTATTCGTAATGTAAGGGTAAAGAGGTAATTTAATAAATATAAAATGTAATTAAAATAATATATATATATATGTGAAAGAATTATTATTGAATAAAATAATTATCTTGAAAAAATAAACTGGACACGCGGTGGTGTAGTTACAAAGAAAAAAATAGAGAAGAAAAAAATCCCGCACATGTTCAGTGTGGGTAAGAAGAAGAAAAAAAAAGAAGAAAGAGAAAAGAAAAAGAAGGAAAAAAAGTGGCAACACCTGGAATCCAGGTGTTGCCAAAAGAGAAAATGTGATGTGTTGCATGATACAGAGCACAAAAGGATGAACAGTGGGGTGTCAATCATTTCTTGTCTGTTGCACTGTGTGATAATAAATTCAATTTCATATACTTTGTTTTTTTTTTATATATATATATATACTTATCAAATCCTGATTGGTTTTCTTTTTTTTACAATTCAAACTAATCTATTTCTCTAAACACTTGGGGATCGAAAGAAAGATTGAAAGAATACAATTTTGAAGGGGTTTACGGGAGAATTGTATAGAGACTCTCATGAAGCTCTAAGAAAAACAAAAGGTAATAATGTGCATTTTATTTTTGAAATTTAGCATACATGAAATTTCCCGGAATCCAAAGTGGGAATTTTCAAAGGGTGTGAAGTATGGAAGAATTGAAGGAAAAATTAGAAATTTTAATATAAATATTATATCAGGTGTTGACGATCAGCAACCGAGAGAAATTGCTGAGAGGAGCAGGAAAGGCAAGAAGTCAGGTAGTTCTAAGTGCTACGTGGTGAGTTAGATTTACTTTAAGTAATTAAGAAAAATATGAAATATATAGTGATAATATTAGAATAAATCATTAACTTATGCTTTGATGGTAGATGAAAAATTGGCTGATAGGTATGATAGGAATAATGGATGTGTAAAAAATTATTATATGAGAAGTAATATTATTAGAATAATGAGTCGATTTTAGAATAAATGTGATAAATGAAATTCTTGACGAGCTATGGTCGATGATTTGATATGATTTATGAGGAGAAAAATTTAGTAGAATTTTTCAAATAATAATTTGAGAATGATCAGGATAACTAGTTTAAATGTCTGAATGCATACTTGTTTTTATTTTATTATTCATATGCATATGCATGAAATAAAAGAACCACGAGAGCAACCGGTCTAAATGAAAATAAAAGAACCGAGAAGGCAGCTGGTCTAAATAAAAATAAAAGAACCGAGAAGGTAACCGGTTTAAATGAGAATGAAAGAACCGGGAAGGCAACCGGTCTAAGATAAAAACATGTCGACATGTGGCAAGATGTTCCCAATAATAATAACATTTAACTTCACACATTGCATTTGTTTAAATATTGATTGTTATTGCTTGATATGTTAAAGTGCTATTTATGATTGTAAATTTATTGATAGAGGAATGAGTCTCACAGAGAGACAAATATGTTAAGTAAGAAATATAGAAATATGATATGATGAGAATTGTTTGAGCCAGTTATTATATGTTTTGAACCTCATAATGAGGTAAATGATAATGTTGAATTAAAGATTTAGAGATGATTAAATATATGATTAAAAGATTAATATATCTGATGAGTAATTTAAGAAGAGATTGTATAATAGGAGAATTATAAAATTAAGTAGTGATTACAGAATATTGTTATTGAATTATTTGAGGAAAAATATGAATGAATATTAGAAGATTTTTAGAAGTAATTGAATTATAAGATGTAATTGGGAGTATAAAATCCAGTACTTTTAGTAAATTTAATTCGCTGAGCTTGTGAAGCTCACTCCTGATTGTATAATGATTTCAGGTAGTAGGCAGGACATATAGTTTGGTGAATTGAGATTCAGACAAAGTCATTATCTGTAAGCCACTGCATGTCCAGATTCTCAGACTAACGAGAAAATAAAATTTAAAATTTATTTGTAAATATTCATGCATATTACGTTGTATATAATGTTTAAGTCAATATCAAAATTATGTGTCTCTCCTGTTGAGGGTTGAAGATTGATATAAAATTTCAGTTGGTGTTATTTTTAATGTTGCATATATGTGTCGTGCTGGGAATTTCAAAATGTGACAACACCATCTCAGGGGTGGCCAACCCGGGATGGGTCGTTCAATTTTGGTATCAGAGCATTAGCTTTTATGATTCTGTAGACTACATAAAAAGTAAGAAAGTGGGAGATCAAAACAAATTATATTCTAATGAATAGTCTGAGGATGACATGTGGACGTGCTAGAGCTAGAGTTAGAGTTGTTGATTTAAAAGGGCGAGGTAGGCCCCCAATATTTTGACGAATCGAGGTTAAGTCTGAATCTGTGGTTCCTAGAAGGGGACTTGTTGATAGTATAATTGATATTATTAGAAGTGTGAGAGAATCTGAAGTTGAAAAAGATAAGCTAAGATAAGCTCTTACACATGCTCTTGAGAAAATGAATGTAACAAATGATAGAGTTGATAGCTTATAGCATAGACTTCATGAACAAGCTAGAGCAGTGCCTGAGCTTGTTGTAAATCCAATAATAGACGTTTAAAAAGGGGGGAAAGTGAGTTTCTGCATGAGATGCAGGGAGGTTGTTAAGTTAAATGCTTTGTTGTTTAAAGGATTTATAAATCCTTTTAAGCCTGAGTTATGGGTGAAATGTGTTGAGAGATTATTTGATATTTCACCAATGACTAATAGACAGAGGGTCGCCTTTGCTATGTTCAAGTTAGGGAGAGAGGCCCTATAATGGTGGGAGGATATTCTTCCCAACGTAAGTGCAGATATTGATAAACCTTTAACCTGGAATAGGTTTAAGGAGGTTTTTCTTGATAAATACTTTCCTTATACTTCTAGAGCCCAACAAGATAGAGATTTTATTTATTTGGGGTAAATTTATTGACTATGACTCAGTATGATAGCAGATTTATGATCTTGTCAATGGTTGTACCGAAAATGGTAGACCTAAAAAAGAAGAAGTGTAAGAGGTTCAAAGATCAACTATGTTCTAAGATTTGATCGAAACTATCTTACAGAAGCATATGAATTATGTTATATTAGCGAATATAACACTTCAGTTTGAGAAGGATGT
Source organism: Bretschneidera sinensis (assembly GCA_023935145.1). Lineage (NCBI taxonomy): Eukaryota > Viridiplantae > Streptophyta > Magnoliopsida > Brassicales > Akaniaceae > Bretschneidera > Bretschneidera sinensis. The sequence continues at coordinate 44,207,045 of CM043702.1, read as the reverse complement.
GATGGAGTTTAGAGGTACGATAAATTGGAGGAAAAGGTCTAGATTTGAAGAACCCATAGGTGGTACCAGTATGAGTGTGCAGGGTGGGAGACCACCCAAATAAGGCGTTCCTTGTCATAAAGAACTTTAGTATAGAGTCAGAGGCAAGCAGGATCTGTTGCTTCTGTAGCTTAGAGTAATATCGGTGGGACCCTTAGATTTGGGAGACAGGTTATGGGAACTAGGAGTCATGGCAGAGGAAGTAAGTATGCTACCAAAGGGAAGTGGTAATCTGATGTATGATCGAGAGACATAAGTTTGTTATAGATGTATTCAGATAAGATATTTATCCCAGAATTGTCCTAATTTGAAGTGTTTTATATGTAGAAAAGGTGGACATATCAATGTTAGTTGATCATGGTGCAACCCATTCTTTTGCATCCAGTATTTATATGAAGTCTATTGATGCATGTATTAGTCTTTTGATGCATAATATTATTGTTGAAGTTCCCACTAGAGATAGAGCGATACTCATAAATGTTTACAAAGGTTGTCTGATTCGTATCAATGATAAAGAATTTGAAGTTGATTTATTACCTTTGAATATGATAGATCTTCATTTGATTTTGGGAAAAAATTGGTTATCGACATATTATGTCTGGGTAAAAGTGTACTTTGAGTTTTGTTAGGAAATGGTAAGGTGTAAAGTTCACTGTACTTTGGAGGATTCCAACTCACTGCCTACATTTTTAACCATATAAATCAAACAATAATAGGAACAGCATATAGCTAGATGACATTATTCCATCTAGTCTTTTGTTCAACTTGAAGATAGATGAAGTTATTGCTTCAGAACACACTGTATATATAGTAGTTATTGTAGATGACTTAGATGTACTTTGGAGGATTCCAACCCACTAAATATATTTTATTTTTTTTGGAAAAATGACACCTGAACTTCAAGTGAGAAAGACTGCAGCATATAAAATGACCAAGCAAACCAAGAAAATGAGAAAAAGAAAAAAACAAATCAATCAAAAATAAAAGAGAGATTGTGAAAATAAATTTATATTTTTAACTGACGTGTGTGTTTTCAGGCAATTTTACTCATAACTTGGCGGGTTTAAGGGCAAAAGTGTAAAGTGGTTGTCCAATGGACGTGACGGGGTTACCGTCCCGTACATTTGGTCACATGTGACTAATGGGAAGAAACAGAATCCATTTCGGATCACCGATGTGTGTGGGTTTTCGGGTATTTTTACTCATAATTGAGTGGGTTTAAGAGCAAAAGTGTAAAGTACTTGTCTAATGAACGAGATGGGGTTACTATCACGTCCAACTGCGGAGAATGATGTTGAGCATATCAACCACGACATGGACCTGGTTGACCCATGATTCCATTTTTAGACTATTGTATTCTAGGGATTTTGTATATCATATTGTTGAATGTATTTTAATTTGTATTTCTTAAGTAATATTTTATTAATTTACGAAATATTTTGTATTTTCGAATCTTTTTTATTTTGTAATTTTATAATGCATTTCAAACAGTCGAACAGGTTTCAATAAGGAAATAATAAAAAAAAATTCAAAATTATTTCAAACAGTTGAACAGTTGAATATTTTAATATTTTTTCATAATCATGTGTAAAAAAATAAATTTTGCAAAAAAAATAATTACTAAGGGCCACTCCGTTTGTAATATCCCTCGGTGATGATATATCATCGATGGAAATTTAGTCTGTTGGTAAAAAAATGTTATTACCGAGAAGTGTATCACCGAGGGACGTATCACCGACGGATTGCCCTTGGTGATGACCAACAACGACGGATTAGGGCTTATCACCGACAAACTTTGGTCGTGGGTGATATGGCCTTTTCTTGTAGTGGATTAATATTTATAGTTCTAACTCCTACTAGCCGTTAGACACAACAAATGGTCATTTGGTGCATTAAATATACTGACCCACGTCTCAATTTTTTAAAACTAACCATTATTCACGGCAGTACAATTGAATGTGCCTTTAAAAAATTTGAATCAGTGAGGCTTAAGTTGAGAGTACACTCAATTGTGGGGTTCTTTAAGTCAATTGTGAAAATTTTCTATCACATTCACAGTCGACTATTGAATCTTATTGTTGACTGCCTTTTGACTATTCAAGTAGGAGCTAAAATGGCATTGTACCTCCAGTCGACTATGACACCATCACAGTCGACTGTGGCTACACAAAATTTCAATTTTACTTCAAAACTTTTAGAAATTTGAACTTTAAACACTTTATTTTTAAGTAAGACAATTTGAAAAACATTTGAGCCATTTTAAAGCTAAAAGTACAGAGGGAAATCACATGGATACCTAACTGAAAAGATGTTTCAACTTCTTCACTTTCTTCTTTGAATGGTCCTCAAAACTTTGAGTTCTGGGTGTGTGCCTCACATTAAGCATGCATGTGTGTTTCCTATAGTGTGTATGCGTCTTCTAGAATGCGTACGCACCTTTTGAAGTGCGTATAAAGCATCTTAACTACAAATAAGTTTAGAAAAAGGATTACTAGATCAAATAAATTAGTTTTAATATTATCAAAATTAGAGATGGCTAGTTTGTTCAAAACCGCGAGGCCCTGCCTTGATTTGGAAAAAAATCCCTGCTCTGTTTGGGGACGACGATGAGGAAAATTTTTTCCCTGTTGCCTTGATGGAGACGGGGACAGGGATATAGGTCCTCTCCCTGAATTCCCCGAACCTTATAAATAATCATATTATATTTCCCATCTTAAATTCATGTTTTTTTATTAAATGAATTTATTGAATTCCCACTTCAAATTTACAAGATTTTATCTTAAATGATAATTTATTAAATTCATGTCTTATAACTACCACTTATACTTCCTTTCTTATAAATACCACTTGAATTTCCTCTTTTATAGCACTCTATTTTTTAATGGCCACAAGATCAACTTAGGCTTTAACAAGTAAAAGTGTTAAAATTTTCAGCCTTACCCAACTTGAGCCTTTAAAAGTCCTATTTTTATAGGCTATTGGCTTAAAATAGTTCAAATTTTATGCAGTCTCGTGACTTAGGTTTTGCTGGGGAAAAATCTCCGAAACCCGATTCTGCGTGGAGAACGAAAATAAGAAAAAAAAATTCTTCACCTTCATCCCCGAAGGCGGGGATAGGGAATTTTTTTTCTTGTTAGCTTGGCGAGGATGGGGATGGAGAATCCAACCCCACCAATTCCCCACCCCGCTGTCATCCCTAATCAAAATCAATTCGGGTCAACACCCATTTTATATAACGGAGGAGTCAGGGTTTGTTTAGGATATCAAATCCTATTAAATCTTTGGTTTCCTATTTGGGTTGAGTTAGAATTTCCATTTGACCTAGGGTTTAGGAATGATTTTACTTTCTTGCTCTTCGAAATTGATACATGTCAGCCTCTGATTGGATCGGGTATTTTAGGCTACATCATAGTCCCCCACTTCCTTAGGCATAATGTTTTGGCTAAGGAAGTAGTCAAAATGCATCTTCCTCGATGTGTGATGTCCTTTGGGACCCAGTCATAAAGCTCGTAGCTTGTATAGTGGTCTCTACCTCAAAATACGTAACTTGTGTAAGGGTTTTTACCTCGAAGTGCATGGCTTATGAGAGGGTTTTTACCTCGAAGTACATGGCTCAAGCGGCGACATTGCTTGGGCTTGAGTATGTCCTTTATCTGTGGAGTCATTTATGACCCAAAGAAGTTAGACTAAATGTTTTCATCTTTTTTCCTACGTATGGGAGCATGTTAGTCCTCGAGCCTTTAGAGTGATCATTTCTAAGGTGAGTGACCCTCGGAGATGGGGGAGAGGTCCCCTGATTGGTTATTATGCCACTCTCTAAGCCTAGATTTGTCTAGGTCTTAATGCAATAGAGGTGATGGCTTCTGTGCGTCAATATGATGGATTTAGTGCACCAGAGATGACGACTTTTGTACGTCAAGGATGATAGCTTAAGAACACTTAAATTGTTGATGGAAGTAGTAAAGAAAATAGAGATAGAAATTTTCTATTACTAAAAACACACCCTTAGTTTTTGTTGTGATTGTTCAAGACGTAGGTAGCCACTTGTTCAGAAAATTGGAAAGGACTAACTTATACCGCTGAAATAGATTTATTCAAGAATTTTTTCACAATACAACATCAAAATATATCATTCCACTTCAGAGAACACAAAAGATTCTAGTGAACCTTACAAATCATTCCATCTTAAACTTAGCAGAAACACCATAAATACAATAGACCATATAAATCAAACAATAATAGGAACAACATATAGCTAGATGACATTATTCCTTCCAGTCTTCTGTTTAACTTGAAGATAGATGAAGTTATTCCTTCAAAACACACCGTACATGACTTTCTTATTCTTTGATTCTTCTTCCTCCATAAGTTCAAGGTTCATGGGATCCTGAGGGGCTAGTAATTTTGACTATAATGGTTCCATTGTCGCAACCAAATACGACCCTGTTGGGAGAGGTAATAATAGCATTAGTAACTACCAAAAAATACAGAAGATTATATGTTAATTAGTAGTTTACAAAAACAGAACACTATAGTACAGAAACTTGCCTCAACCAAGTCCTACTAGAAATAATTGGTTTCTCATCATCTTTTATAGAAACTTAACAATCTTCAACAAATATGATTTTAAGCAACACTAACTATTACAAAACATTTAAGATTAACTTTCTGGTTTGTTCCATTCATGCATCCAAAAGCCCAAAGTCTTTCAAGACCATAGTTCAATGTCTTCTCAAGCCTGCAAGATAATAAATTGATTAAGAAATCTCAAAGTCTCAAACTCACATAAGCAAATACGGAAGATATTGGAGCTGCAGTGGGCAATAGAACTATTAATCTTAATGAGTATTTGAAAGTGCCAAAGAAAGTAAGAGAATTGGATGATTACTCGAGTTATTTGAACTTAAAATGTAAAATATCTTTATTAATTACTCAGTATTTTACCTATAGTCAGTTGCGTGCCATATACAAACAGTGGCATCCTCGGAACCTGTAAATATGATGGGAAGTTGTGGATGCATACAGACTGCAGAAACATTATTTGTATGGCCTTTAGTGTTCTGATACAACTCTTGCTCTCATAGTCCCGCACCTGTTTGTATATAATATATCAAAGGAATTACTAAAAAAATTTTAAAATCTTATTTTTAAAAAAACAATCACTACATGGCAGATTGTAAACCTTCACAGTAAATTCATCCTCGCCAACAACTATGTATTGTAAACCTTCATGATTCCATCAAGTGATTCATTTTCAAATGAATTAATGTCTTTTGGATTAAATGCTGTTTGCATCACATAATGAGAATGTCCCTCAAATACTTTACTGCAAATCCAGTCCTTCTCCCAATCCCAAAGCTTTATAAAAATATCATCGGACGATGACAATACATATTGAAGGGTAGGATGGACAGCTACACACCTAATGAGATCTTTATCAGCCTCAAATTCTTTGATTTTCTCCATTGTATCATAATTGTACACACGAATAATTGCGTCATCAGCTCCACGACAACCCAGTTTTCGCGTGCTATGAACTTGGCTGACCTAACTGTAAACATATTTGGATGTTAATTATCTTGCAAAATTATATAGAGAAGCTAACTATTACAGATGCATAATGTAGAAGATGTGTTGGATACCGGGTGATTCAGTGACCTTGAAAGATTTCTCCAATGTCTGCTGTATCAACAAGTGTAAAATTATTACTTTAACAGAAGAAAAAAAAAATCAATAGAATCCTGTGATTGGTAGTCAATAGATATTAAAATGTCTTACCTGTGATTGGCAGTTCCATATACTGAATACAAACTTGCTAGAATCCTGTATGAAAAGTTGTGACACAATTAAAAAAAATTGAGTGCCACCCTTCAAATTCTTGAGAGGTACAGTAAAGTATATAAGAAAAATCAGTACAAATTTTTTTTAATTACCATGGTTTTGTTGGGTGCACGTCCACAGATTTTACTCTTTCTGATGCTTGTACAAATTCTTTCTGATCAAGAAATTATTTTCAATTAGTTCCATATACACTATAAACTTAAAATATATATATATATATATATATATATATATATATATATATATATATGAGTTGCAGTAATGATACCTGAACTTCAAGTGAGAAAGACTGCAGCATATAAAATGAACAAGCAAACCAAGAAAAGCAAAACAAAAATATATCAGTCAAAAATAAAAGAGAGAGAGAGAAAATAATTTTTTCTTTTAACTAATTTTATGTTTTGTACTGTGCCCTTGTGTGCTCAAATGGTTTTTTTTTTTTTGTGAGATTTAAATAAAATTTGAAGAGCTATTCTGTAAAATACAATTTGAAGAAAAACCTCATAGTTAACAAGGCATCTTATTTAGAACTAACAGCTCACCATTTTCATAGTTGATACCCAAAAAATCAAAACTTTTAATTGAAATTGGTCTGTAATGAAGCCTGATCTACAAAATGATTCCATTTTTAAATTTAACAGGCTGAGTCCATTCCGGTGCAGCTTCTCCATTTTGGGGTTGCTGCCCAAGGATATTTGAATTAGGTAAGTCTCCCAAGTAGTTGAAAACTTTTTTGTTAGTACAATTGTGAAATGGGTGGGCAAAAGAAAAATAACTGCTACGAGCCTACAACTTAAAACAATTATGCTTTTTGTTTTTGGGTTTAGAGCTTTCAGCCCATAATATGGATCAGAGAAAAATGTTGTAAAACACTTCCTGTTTTGTTGGGGGGAAAAAAAAGAATGGAATAAAATTAATGCTATTATAGGCAATGTTTGGGTTGGTACTGTCAGAAAAATAGCATTAAGAGCTGATTTTGAACTATTTTAAGGTCTAAACTTAATCTACTTAATAGTCGTTAAAAAATTCAAGTTTGAAATTTAATAGGTATTGTTTTTGTTTTAAAATGAATCTTAATAAATGAGCTTAAAATGAAAGTAAAGGATTGTTTAGAAACCCAAATTGGTTTTGTTTCATATTGATAAAAAAAAATGAAAAGTAAAATGTTTTATAAACATTTACTTAGGATTCTTATCTACTTGTGCTATAAAAGGGAGTTGCACCGTAATCGTAAAATAAAAGTAAAAAAGTAATTTAAAAAATATGTCATGAAATTAAAATAATATATTCAAGCAAAAAATTAAAATTGAATAAAATAATTTTTTTTAAAAATTTAAACGTCCAAATCCAGCAGAAGAAAAAAATAAAAAAAAAAGGAAATAAAAAAGGTCAAAATTTCGTGGCACCAGATCATGTAAGCCACGTTTAAATTCGTGGCAAACTTAGAAAGGGGGGGGCCTGCTGATGAAGAAAAAAAGGTATAGTATATATTCATATATATTTTACTTATACGTTTTCGTTTACTTTTTTCCATTGATTTTTTGTTTTGTCTAAATATTTGAGGACTGAAAGAAAGGTTGAAAGAACAAAATTTTGAAAAAGTTTACTGTGGAATTTCATAGAGAATCACGAAAAGTTATCAGAAAAATAGAAGGCAATAACGTAGTGTTTATTTTTAAATTTTTAGCATTCATAAAATTTTCCCGAATTCAAAGTGGGAATTTTCAATAGGTGTGGTTTATGAAGAATTGAAGAAATAATTAGAAAATTAATACAAATATTATGTCAGGTGTTAATGATTTGCAACCGGGGCAAACTTTTGAGAGGAACAAGAAAGGCAAGGAGGTGATCCACGGGTAGCTTTAAGTGCTACGTGGTTAGTTGGATTTACTTTAAGTAATCTAAAAAAAAATCAAATATCTAGTGATAATATTAAATTAAATTATTAGCGTATACTTTGGTAGTAGATAAATATTTCATTGATAAGTATGGTATAAATATTGGACACGTAGTAAATTATTATATGAAAAAAAATATTATTAGAATAATGAGTTGATTTAATAATAATGGTGATAAATAAATTCTTGTTGTGCTATGATTGATATTTTGATACGAATTGTGAGGAGATGAAATTTAGTGGATCTTGATAAGCTTTGATGGATGATTTGATGTGATTTGGGATGAAATTTAGTGGATCTTGATAAGCTTTAATCGATGATTTGATGAGATTTGGGATGGGAGGAATTTAGTGGAATTTTTTTATATATTTTGAGAAAAATCAGGATAGCCAAAATTAAATATTTGAATTCATGTTTGTTTATTTTTATGTCATTGTTCATATGCATATGCATTAAATAAGAAAACCGAAAGAACCGAGAAGGAGCCAGTCTAATTGAAAAACCGTGACAGCTAGTATATGCTGGAAATAAAAGGGACACCGTGACAGCCAGTATATGCTAGAAATAAATTTCGTGACAACCAAGATAAGCTGTAAAGAATTGGGAAGTGGTCAGTCTAAGATAATAACAACATGTCGACATGTGGGAAGATGTTCCCATAATAATAATTCATGCATTGCATCTGTTTTAATTATTGCTTGCATTATTGAAATGCTGATGTGTGGTGTATTATTGTGAAATTATTTATAGATGAACGAGTCTCACAGAGAGACAGTTATGGTGATAAGTATCATCTAAATGGTAAACTTTATGATGTGAACCTCATTACGAGGTAATTATGAGATAATTGATGGTCTTAAGGTGAACCAATAAATAAGAGGAAGAGATTGATAGAGAATTGATTTTATGACATGTGTAGTGATTGTAGTGCTAGTATCAAATTGTATGATATATAAATGATTAGATATGAAAAAATCTTTTATACAAATGAGTACTTCTAGTAAATTTAATTCACTAAACTATTGAAGCTCACCCCTCATTGTACAATAATTGCAGGTAGCAGATAGAACAAATAGTATGGTGGGTTGAGAGTCAGATGAAATCATTTTCTGTAAGTCACGTACGTGTCAACATCCTCAGACTAGTGAAAAAATATAATGTAAAAAATTATTTGTAAATATTCATGCATTTTAAGTTGTGTAAAATGTTTAGTCGATATCAGATTGATGTATCTCCCCTATTAAGGGTTGAGGATTTATGTAAAAATTTCTTTTGGTAGTATTTATTTTTATTGTTGCATATGTGTGTCGAGCTGGGATTTTCAAAATGTGATGACACTGTTTCAGGGGTGGCCAACCCGGGATGGGTCGTTACAATTTTGGTATCAGAGCATTAGGTTTTATGATTCTGTAGACTGCACAAAAAGTAAGAAAATGGAAGATTAAAATAAATTATATTTTAAATAGTCTTAGGATGACACGTGGACGTACTATAGCTAGAGTTAGAGTGGTTGACTTGAGAGGGCGTGGTAGGCCCCCAATATTTTTGACAAATCAAGGTTGAGTCTGAATCTGTGGTTCCTAGAAGGGAATGTGTTGATAGTATGATTGATATTAGTAAAGGTATGAGAGAGTCTGAAGTTGAAAGAGATGAGCTAAGATAAGCTCTTACACATGCTCTTGAGAAAATGAAAGTAATAAATGATAGAGTTGATAGTCTATAGCATAGACTTAATGAAAAAGCTAGAACAGTGCATGTGGTTGTTGTTAATCCAGTAATGATAGACGTTTAAAAATGGGGAAATGAGTTTATGCACGAGATGCAGGGAGAAATAATTAAGCTGAATACCTTATTGTTTAAAGGATCTATGAATCCTTTTAAGCCTGAGTTTTGGGAAAAACATGTAGAGAGATTTAAATTGGTATTTTACTAGTAACTAACAAGCAGAGGGTTGCCTTTGTTTCTTTTGAGTAAGAAGGAGAAGCTTTGGAATGATGAAAGGATACTCTTCCTAAGGTAAGTGCAGAAGTTGATAGATCCTTAACCTGAAATAGGTTTAAGGAAGATTTTCTTGATAAATACTTTCCTTAGACCTTTAGAGCCTAATAAGATAGAGATTTTATTTATTTGAGACAAATGGATTGACTGTGGCTCAGTGTGATAGCAAATTTGTGGTATTATCAATGGTTGTACCGGAAATGGTAGACCTAGAGGAGAAGAAGTATAAGAGGTTCAAAGATGAACTATGTTCTAAGATGTGATCGAAACTATCTTACATGAGGCATATGAATTATGTCAAATTAATGGATATAATACTTCAAATTAAAAAAGGATGCGATAGAAATTAGATGTAGGAGGAATCGGCAGAAGAGGCCTAGATTCGAAGAACCCAGAGGTGGTACCAGTATGAGTGTGCAGGGTGGGAGACCACCCAGATGAGGCGTTCCTAGTCACAGGAAACTGTAGTATGGAGTCAGAGAAAAACGGGATCTGTTGCTTTTGTAGCTTAAAGTAATATTGGCGGGACCCTTAGATTTAAGAGACAGGTTATGGGAACGGGGAGTCATGGCAGAAGAAGTAAATATGCCACCAAAGGGAAGTGGTAATGTGATGTATGATTGAGAGACAAAAGTTTGTTATAGATATATTCAGATAAGATATTTATCCCATCATTGTTCTAATTTGAGGTGCTTTATATATAGAGAAGGTTGATATATCAATGTTGGTTGATTTTGGTGCAACTCATCCTTTTGCATCCAGTATTCATATGAAATCTATTGAAGTATGTATTAGTCCTTGGATGCAAAATATTTTTTTGAAGTTTTCTATTAGAGATAAAGTGATAATCATAAATGTTTACAAGTGTGATGTGCTTTGTATCAATGATAAAGAATCTGAAGTTGAATTATTATCTTTTAATATAATATAATTTTGGGAAATAATTGGTTATCGACATTTTATGTCTGGGTTGATTGTTCCAGAAAAAAAGGTAATGTTCAAGACATGGACATGAGAAGTTTAACTTTCAGAGAGAACATAAAATACTCTCGAATTATGTTATTTTACTCTAACGACTAGTAGATGGTTGAAGAAAGGGTTGTGAGGAGTATTTAGCATACATAATGGATTCTAAAAAGGAAAATGGGAATTTAGAATAAATCTTAGTGGTGAAAGAATATTCTAATGTAATTCTTGATGAGTTGTCTAGGTTAGCTCCCAGTAGGGAGATTAAATTTTCTATTGATGTGATATGAGGATCATCACGTATATTTAATAGCACTGTACAGAGTGGCACTCATTGAGTTAAGAGAATTGAGAGTTCAAGAATTTTTAGATAAACAATTTATTGGACCTAATGTATTTGGAGAGTTCCTGTGTTGTTCGTGAAAAAGAAAGATGGAACAATAAGAGTGTGTATAGACTACGGATAAATGGATTGTTTTAGCAGTTGCAAGGAGTGAGAGTGTCTTTCTAAGATAAACTTGAGATCAGGTTATCACCATTTGAGGAGAGAGAAGGGAGACATGCCTAAGACTGCTTTTAGGACACGTTATGGTCATCAGCTTTTTGTGATGTCATGTGGATTAACTAATGTTCCAAGAAACATTCATGGACTTGATGAATAAAATGTTTAAACTATTTCTTGATAATCTTGTGGTTGTGTTCAGTAATGACATTTTGGTGTATTCTAAGAAGGAAAAACAACATGGTAAACATTAGACAATGTTTTGGAGATTCTGAGAAGAGAGAAATTACATGCAAAATTCTCTAAGTTTTAGTGTTGGCTGAATGAAATAACTTTCTCGAAACATGTAAAATCCGAAAATGGCATAACAGTTGATCTACAAAAGGTATAGGCAATGTTAAGTTGGGAGAGACCAACTAAGGGTGACTGAGATTAGAACCTTTTTAGAGTTAGCTGGTTATTATAGAAGATTCCTTCAGAAATTATCTATTATTGTAATACTGTTGAATAAACTGACCACGAAAGAAGTGAGATTTGTATGGTGAGGGAAGTGTGAGAAAATTTTCAAATTTACTAAAGGAAAAATTGATTACAGCTCCAGTATTGGTGTTTTCTTATGATGATGAAGGATTTGTGGTGTATAGTGATGCATCACATCAATGATTGGGATATGTGTAATATAGGAAAGCTGTGGCCCATATTTCTAGGCAATTAAAGATTCATAATAGAAATTACCCTACTCATGACTTAGAATTGGTTACTATAGTGTTTGCTTTAAAGATTGGATACATCATATGTATGAAGCCACTTATGATATATTCATAGGTTATAAGAATTTGACGTACTTACCTACCTAGAGAGAGTTGAAATTGGGGAAAGAATGGGGGACGGAGTTGATTAGTAACTATGATTGTACAATCCACTATCATCTAGAAAATGCGAAAGTGATAGCTAATGCATTGAGTAGGAAGTCTAAAAGAAGTTTAACTACTATTGGGAGTCTTGATGTGAAATTTATGATAGATTTAAAAGAGATAAGAATGAAGTTGAATATCAATGATAGAGGATCATGATTAACTTATTTGGTTATATAGCCATCCATAGTGAAATGTTTTAGAGATACAAGGCAGAGATAAAGAGATAAAAAAAAAAAAAAAAAGATTAAGCATTAAGTGCTTACTAGAATGCAATATGAGTTCAACATTTGAAGTGAGAGTATTTTGGTGTTGGAACATAGGAGTTGTGTTCCTAATGTTGTAGAGTTAAGAAATGAGATAATAAGAGAGGTACATGATGATGTAGATTCGATGTAACCAAGTAATCATAAGATGTATAAAGGATGGAGACAGAATTTCTGGTGGTTAGGATTGAAGAAGGATGTAGCTGAGATTGTGAGGTTGTTTGGAGCACCATTAAGCATAATGTCAAATAGAGATGCTAGATTTACATCTTGGTTTTAGAGAGACTTTCAAAAAGCGACGGGTACATAGTTGTAATTTAATATAATTTTTCGTGCTCAGACAGAAAGGATTTTTAGAGAACTAGAAGATATTTTAAAGGCAATGTGATGAGTTTCTCAGCAAGTAGGGATGCTTACATGTCATCGATTGAAATTACTAATAATAATCAGTATCAAACTAGTATTGGGATGGCACCGATTGAGACATTGTACAGTAGGAGGTGTAGAACTCCTATATGTTGGAAAGAAATGGTAGAGAGAAATATATGTGGTCCATCAATCATTGAGTTAACAATTGAGAGGACAAAATGTTAGAGAGAACTGTAAAGTAGTGCAGAGCAGATCGAATAGCTATGTTGATACTAAGAGAAGACCTCTGGAATTTCAAGTAGGTGATTGGGTGTAATTAAAAATATCTCCATGAAAAAGTGTGTTGAAGATTAAAAAGAAAGGAAAGCTGAATCCGAGGTATGTGGAACCCTATGAGGTTGTTGAGAAAGTTGGGCTAGTTGTGAGTAGCCTGGACTTGCCACTAGAATTAAAACATTTATATAATGTATTTCATGTTTCGCTTTTAAGAAAGTGTTTATATGATGAATATTATAATATTTCTAGCTAAACTATAGAAATTCATAAAGATTGGGCTTATATACAAGTACCAGTGAGAATTTTAGACAAAAAGAACAAGTCTTGTGTTATAAAGTAATTTCATTAGTTTAAGTTCTGTGGCAGAATAAGGATGTTGAAGAGATTACATGAAAGTGTGAGACAATTATGTAGAAGTATTATTCACTTTTTTTTTTGAATTAAAGTAAGGAAATTTCGGGGATGAAATTTTTATAAGGTGGGTAGATTTGTAATACTCGTAATCGTAAAGTACGGGTAAAGAAGTAATTTAATAAATATATCACGAAATTAAAATAATATATTCATGCGAAGGAATTAGTATTAAATAAAATATTTTTTTTGAAAAAAAAAATTTGGACATCCAGGTCCAGCAGAAGAAAACAAAAAAAAAAACGTTTTTTTAAAAAAATGGTCAAAATTTCGTACCTACTGCCATGCATGTAAGCCACATTTAAATTCATAGCAAACTTAGAAAGGTATAGTATATACACTTATATATATATTTTCCTTATACGTCTTCATTTACTTTTTTCCTTTGATTTCTTGTTTTCTCTAAATATTTGGGGAGCGAAAGGAAGTCGAAAGAGCAAAATTTTGAAGGGGTTTACTGCGGAATTTCATAGAGAATCACGAGAAGTTATCAGAAAAATATAAGGTAATAATGTAGTGTTTATTTTTGAATTTTTAGTATTCATGAAATTTCTCCGAATTCAAAGTGAGAATTTTCAAAGGGTGTGGTTTATGAAGAATTGAAGAAATAATTAGAAAATTAATACAAATATTATGTCAGGTGTTAATGATCTACAACCGGGGAAAATTTCTAAGAGGAATGAAAAAGGCAAGGAGGTGATCCACGGGTAGCTTTAAGTGCTACGTGGTAAGTTGGATTTACTTTAAGTAATCTAAATAAAAATCAAATATCTAATGATAATATTAAATTAAATTATTAGAGTATGCTTTGGTAGTAGATAAATATTTCGTTGATAAGTATGGTGTAAATATTGAACACATAGTAAATTATTATGTGAAAAGAAATATTATTAGAATAATTAGTTGATTTAATAATAATGGTGATAAATACATTCTTGCTGAGCTATGATTGATGTTTTTATACGAATTATGAGGAGATGAAATTTAGTGGATCTTGACAAGCTTTGATTGATGATTTGAAGTGATTTAGGATGAAATTTAGTGGATCTTGACAAGCTTTAATAGATGATTTACTGAGATTTGGGATGAGAGAAATTTAGTGGAATTTTTTATATATTTTGAGAAAAATCAGGATATCCAAAAAAAATATTTTTGAATTCATGTTTTTTTTATATCATTTTTTATATGCATATGCATTAAATAAGAAAACTGAAAGAACCGAGAAGGGGCCGGTCCAATTGAAAAACCGTGACAACCGATATATGCTGGAAATAAAAGGGACACCGTGACAGCCGATATATGCTGGAAATAAATTCCATGACAGCCAGGATATGCTGTAAAGAACCAATAAGGTGCCGGTATAAGATAATAACAACATGTCAACATTTTGGAAGACGTTCCCATAATAATATTTCATGTATTGCATCTGTTTTAATTATTGCTTGCATTATTGAAATGCTAATGTTTGGTGTGTTATTGTGAAATTATTTATAGATGGATGAGTCTCACAGAGAGACAGTTATGGTGATAAGTATCATCTAAATGGTAGACTTTATGATGTGCACTTCATTACGAGGTAATTATGAGATAATTGATGGTCTTAAGGTGAACCAATAAATAAGAGGAAGAGATTGATAGAGAATGGATTTTATGATATGTGTAGTGATAGTAGAGTGCTAGTATCAAACTGTATGAGATATAAATGATTAAATATGGAAAAATATTTTATACAAATGAGTATTTCTAGTAAATTTAATTCACTGAGCTTGTGAAGCTCACCCTTTATTGTACAATGATTACAGGTAGCAGATAGGACAAATAGTCTGGTGGGTTAAGAGTCAGATGAAATCATTTTCTGTAAGTTATGTACGTGTTAAAATCCTCAGACTAGTGAGAAAATATAATGTAAACATTTATTTGTAAATATTCATGCATTTTAAGTTGTGTAAAATGTGTAGTCGATATCATATTGATGTATCTCCCCTGAGGGTTGAGGATTTATGTAAAAATTTCTTTTGGTATTATTTATTTTCATTGTTGCATATATGTGTCGAGCTGGGATTTTCAAAATGTGATGACACTATTTCGGGGGTGGCCAACCCAGGATGGGTCGTTACACGCGCCTAGTTGCATCGCATTGGCTTTTTAGGTGCACTTTGCACTTCGCATGTGCACATCCTCGCAGAGGAGCCCAAACCCAACCCGTGTTCGTTGTTCGGGTATATTTTTGGATAAAGCCCATACCAGAAATCAAAAGGCATCAATTAGATCAAATGGTTGTGATTTAAATAGAAAGGTGTGAGATTTTAAAAACAGTTATAACTATTTTTTAAACATACACGATCTGATCTGTTAAAAACTAATAGACATGATTGGACAACTCTCATTAAATTTTTGAAAAATTATGTCTTTTCAACCAAAAAATATGTCTTTCCAAACCATTTGAAGAGATGCATCTGCACATATAAATACCATTGTTTCCTTATTTTTCATATTACAATTAATTTTCCTTCTTTTCTTCTCTTTTTCTCTCTCAAAACTCTACCAAAATATTTCAAAGCATAATCAAATCTGAAGTTCTTTAGATTTTGCTATTTACATACTTCAAACAAGAAACTTGGTTGTATACTGAAGGACTATTCGTGTAACAACCCATCCCGAGAGGACTGTATAGATCTCACTCGAAATGGCATCATTACTTTTAAGCATTGAGCACCTGAACCTGTAATCTTGTTCTTTCCAATAGACAATATATATATATATATATATATATATATATATATATCCATAAAAACTTTATGTCAACTATATCCACAAAAATTCAAAATATACACTTTTCCAAAAATGGAGACACTTAAACATAATCTATTCTTCTAAAACAACAGTAGAATGGCGATGGCTTGCGTATAATCCACCTAAACCAAATTCCTCCTTATCCACTTCTTCACTTATGAGCTTCAATATCTTTAGTAGAATTTCCCTGAAATATTATAAGGAAAGGGAATGAGCTAAAAGGATCATAGAGTAATCACATTACTCGGAGTAATCGTCATTTCAAACAACAATATACTTGGATATTTTCTAACTTTTACAATTTTTAAAAGTATAAATAAACAATTAATCATTTCCTCATTACAAAGTATATCAAAATCATTATAAACACACAAGATATATTCTCATCATATTCAAAACATTTCATACCCTTCATTAGGTAAATCCAATCCTATACACTTCATAAGTCAACATAATCGTTCTCAATAAAATGTAATGGAATGCAATGCAATGTCAACAATGACCATTTCATATCCCATTTTAATTCCTTACTCTTTCTTGAGCTAATTAAAATACAACGGGGACATCTCCCCACGTACCGGTACATTTCTCATTCCATATCCTCGGATCTCCTTCACCTAGGTATCAACCTATTCTTTTCTTTATCATTCTTTCCTTTCCTATCAAATTTGAGTTTCATACCTCAAGGTCATGATACTTTTTATTTCAAGTTAAAAGATAAGGAAGTTTAAAATTCTTAAGTAACAAGACTAGTTTAAAAAAACTTGTTTCCTTTATTTTTAATAATTCTTCTTTTCTAAGCTTTTTGTCTACAAAGCTCCTACTAACTACTTCACCTTCTTCCAAATTAAAGAAACCATAAAATTATAACCATCTTTACACCCCAATATTTTAAACTCATAAAAGTAATATTTCATAAACACCAACTTAATTAAATTCACAAAGTTACAATTATTCATCTATAGAATTCTTTCCAAACTTGTTTTATCACTAAAATCCTCCAAATTAAAAACTTTCTCTTTAGCTCTAGCAAGTAATAAGCTTCAACTTGCATAAGTCCACAAATCTCACTATTATCAGGCTCCCAAATTCACATACTCATCATTTTCCAAACTCTAACTTAGAGTAGTTACTCAAATTTTTAACTTTGCAAAAGTTTTCTTTCTAAATACTTAATTTCACCAAGAAAGTCTTTTATCTAAAGAGATTTCTTTTAACACCAACAAGGATTTCATACTTCAAACCCAATATATATACCTAGCACAAGATTAAGCTATCCATGATATAAATTCAAGACTTCAACAACTCATAAACCCATCAATTTAAATCCAAATGACTTAAAAAAGAAAACCCCTAAATATTAACTTTAGAAGTCTAGTTTAACTTAGAGCTAGTTAGGAATCAAAATTACCTCAAAATCCTGAAGAAAACGGCTAAGAAATCAAAGAGAACAAAAAACCCATGTCTGGTGCATGGGCTGCACATGCCACTCTCCGCCACTCGTGGTGGCCCACCTCTTTGACCAGATGGATGCCTAAGGTGGCAATAGATGGTCTTCAAAGTTTGGGGGCAAAAGGAGTTCAGATGGTTGGGCTAAAGCAAAGTCAAAGTTTGGAGAAAAATGGGTTTTTCTGTCTAAAAGAATTCTTGTTCTTTAATTTCTCTCTTTGCACAATTTCAGCCAAAAGAAATGAGAAAATGCTGAAACAATTTAGGGTTTTAACCCTTTTATAGTCCACTTACATTTGAATTTTACCTCTTTGCCTCTCTTCTCTTTCTTTATTTTAATTACAAGCCACTTCCTTTCTTTTCCTAACTAATACTACTAAGGCCTAAAAGTTTTATTTCTAACCAAAACTCTATGATTCAAACTTCATTTCATACAACTTCACCCCTTCATTTAATGTCTAAGGTCATTTTTCTAAACAATAAGTCCTACACACACATAATACGAAAGTTAAATTGAATTACCGACAAATATAAATAGTTAAAACGAGAAGGAAAAAAATATTGGACTCTATAATTCATCTGCAGCCCATAGCAAATGTGTTTATATAAGTGAGGACAAATAAAGTCTTAATTCTTGCATTTTGTTTTCATTTACAAAATTTTATAACAATTTTAAGGCTTTATTTTTGTCCAAGAAAATAGAGATAGAATCATTGAAGGTGATGAATCAAGACTTCGTGAAGCAAAACAGATTCGATGAAAATAATTTCAACCGATGGCAAGACAAGATTATGTTCTTGTTTACAGCGTTGAAAATTTGCTACATACTAGATCCCAATTAGCAGCCTATTCTTGATGATCCAATACCTAAGGAAGGAGAGCAGCCTTAAACAGTAGTGATTGAACAATTGTAGAAAGAAAGGAACAAAAGATAGGATAATGAGTTGTTGTGTCGTGGGCATATTCTCAACACATTATCAAATCGTTTGTATAATCTATTCACCAACATCAAATCTGCTCATGATATTTGGAATGCTCTTGAATATAAATACAAAGCAGAGGAAGAAGGTACGAATAAGTATTTAATTGTTAAATACTTTGATTTCAAAATGGTTGACAATAAACCTATTTTAGAACAAGTGCATAAATAAATTATTGTCAATAAACGTCAATCTTTAAAAATTGGTTTGCCTAAATCATTACAAGTGGGGGCTATTATTGCTAAACTTTCCCCCTCTTGGAAGGATTATGGAAAAAGGTTGTTACACAAGTATAAGGACTAAACTTTAGAAAAATATCTTTGCATTGAAGAGGAGTCGCATTTACATGACAAAAGTAGTAATGTTCAAAGTGGCCCTAAAGTGCATCATATGGCGGCAAGCAAATCTAAAAAATATGCTTTACAAGTGAAAGATGGACAAAAGTTTAAGAAGTCTATAGTAAAGAAGAAAGGGAAATGTCATGTATGTGGTAAACCCATACATTATGCTCGTGAATGCAAATTTTGCAAAAGTGTAGATGTCAACAAGACAAACATAGTTAAGGAGAACCTTGTAGCAATGATCACTGATCGAAGCCTTGTGACTATGATCTCTGAGGTTAATATGGTAAATGAGGTGTCTGGATGGTGATTAGATTCTAGTGCTACTATCCATGTGCGCAATGACAAATAAATGTTCAAGACATTCGAGGAAGTGACTAATGGACAAGAAATGCAAATGGGAAACACCGCACAAGTCAAATTTTGTGGCATTGACTTCACACATGGAAAGAGTCTGAGTCTTCTTAATGTTATCTATGTACCAGAGATTTGAAAGAATCTAATTTTTGTTGATCTTTTAGATAAAAAAAAAAAAAGGTTTTTGAGTCTCCATTGAATCCGATAAAGTCATACTTTCAAAGAATGGCATGTTTTTCTGTAAATGATATTATTGTAATGGCACGTAGAAACTAAGTATTAATAATAAATAAATAAAAACCACTACTTCTACTTATGTTGTTGAGTCTTCTTCTTTATGGCATAGTCGTTTAGCACATATTAATCCTAGTTATTTAAAGAGCATGCATAAACTAGAATTAATAAATATTGGAAATGATGATTTAGGAAAATGTGAAATATATATTCAATCTAAAATGGTAAAGAAACCTTTTTCCTAAGGTGCAAAGAGATTCATAGATTTTAAGTCAACATTCAGATTTATGTGAATTAAATGATATGTTAACAAGAGGTATATTTCATCACTTTTTGGATGATGCAAGTAGATATTTGTATGTCTATTTATTAATATCCAAAGATGAAGCTTTTGGTATTTTAAATAAATATAACTCAGATATAGAAAATCAACTCAATAAAAAGATTAAAACTCTACGTTCTGATAAAGGTGGTGAATATTTTTTAAATGATTTTAATCAATTCTGTGAAGAGCATGAAATAATACATCAATGCATTGCACTTTACACACCACTACAGAATGGTTTGGCTTAAATAAAAAATTATTTTTAGTAGTATGGTTAATTGAATGCTTGTTAATGCTAAATTATCATTAAACTTATGGGGTGAAGCACTTTTTACTGCTTGTCATATTCATAGTAGAATTCTAGGAAAAAAACAAAATTGAGTCCTTATGAAATCTGGAAAGGTAGAAAGCCTAACTTAAATTATTTTTAAGTGTGGGGCTGTTTAGCATATTTGCCATGTTTGGCCCCTCATTTAAGTCAAGTTACTTTAAGTTTCCTTAAATGAGGGACCAAACATGGCTATTGTAGAATTCCATACCCTAAAAGAAGAAAATTAGGACCTAGAGATATTAAATATGTATTCGTTGGATATGCTAAAAATAGTAAGGCATATAGACTTCTTGATTTGGAGTCTAACGTTATTATTGAGTCATATGATGTATAATTCTTTGAAAAAAGGATTTCTATTAATTTTGAGATTATCAAAGATAAGTCTCAAAGGTTTGAACCAGTGAAAGGTTAAGACTAGAAATTAAAAATGAAAAAACTAATATTCCTTAAAGGTTTTTTGAACCTAGACAGAGTATTAGGGCAAGAAAAAAGAAGACTTTGGACCCTGATTTCATCTCTTCTCAAACATTGCTATTTCTAATTGAATGTGACCAAATTAATAATGTATTGAATAAAATACCTATTTTGTTTAACTTATAAGAGGAACCTATAACTTTTAAGGAAGCTATGGCATCAAAAGATGTTTCTTTTTTAAAAGAAGCCATTAATGATGAGATGAATTCTATAATGGGTAACAACATTTGGGTATTGGTGAATTTACCCAAAGAATCCAAACCTATCGGATATAAGTGGGTCTATAGGAGAAAATACCATATTGATAGAACATTCAGACTTTTAAAGCAAAACTAGTAGCCAAAGGTTTTAGACAAAAATAAGGGATTGACTATTTTGACACTTACGCACCAGCTGCACATATTACTTCTATTTGAGTCCTTATAGCCATAGCATTTATTTATAATCTTTATATTCACTAAATGGATGTAAAAATTGCTTTTTTAAATGAGGATTTAAATGAGGAAGTTGTTGTGAGTTTTAAATTACTCGCAAGCGCACGAGTCGTTTGCAATATAGTGTTATACAAGTGCGAGGTCAAATCCACAGGGAATTGCGTTGTGAAAATATATTTTTATTTAAACTAAGTCTATTTTAACCTAGTTCCAAATTTGTAATTATATGTTGCAAAACAAATAAAAACTAAACTAAATTGATTTAAAACTAATAATAAAGACACTAAGGTTTCTGAATCCACCCCACCAAAGTTAAGCATATATCTTCATGTTCTAAAAATAGCCTATCAAAACATTCCATGAATCCAACTTAAAACAAAAAACAACAAATATCTCAATTAAACCAAAAGCATCCAATGTATCCACTTTTAACAAATCACAAAGGAAATCTAATTTAATCAAAAACAATTTGATGTATCCATCAGATGAAACACACGAAATATCCAACAAAAAAATTTAAACTTAATCAATCATAAGATTTTACTCAAATAATTGACAAAACATTTATACTAAAAAAAAATCAGAATTGTATAAACAAATCTGAAACTATTATGCCAAACAACGGCGAGGCTTCATCTTCAACCTTAGTTGAAGATTTTAGCCACTCATAATCATGAAACTAGAGTTCATAATAAAAGTGCTAAACATTAAACTAAAAAAAGCAGTAAATTAAAACTGACTATACATGGGAGAAATTTCACTCGCTGTTGGGCAGCACTTCCTCTCGTGGTAGCAAAGCCTTCGAGATCCACCAGAATGCTAGCAGACGTCCACCGGATTACACCGAATGGCACCAGGAATTGCACACTAAAGATGAAGTGGAGAGGGGCTTATATAGGGAAACATCACAAGTGCAATGTGTTTCCAATCCGATGTGGGATACTGCAGATTCCAGCTTTTGCTCTTTGACCTTTGTCTACTAAAACTGCCATAACTTTCTCTAGAAAAATCATTTTATTGATCCGTAAAATTCCCCATAAAATAGACATCCGGATCTTTCCAAGCATATATGGGTCATCTCCTGGTTCTTCTTGAATCAATACAGTTAAATCCTCAAAAATGGATGATCTGTACGAGCAATTCTGGCAATTTAGTGAAACTCTTTTCCAAGCTTGTAAACCTGTAAAACAACGAAAACAACTCAAAGTAACAAATTCCTAAGCTAACAAATGTAAATTAAGTGGCCAAAATATGTAATATTTGGCACTCATCAAATAACCCCAAACTTACATTTTGCTAGTCCCTTAGCAAAACAAAATAAAAAAAAAAAAACTAAATGAAAAACAAAGAACATCAAGATAAGTTCATCACTCGTGGTACTCAAAAATTTAAGGAGCACTCAAAACCATGATATTCATTCATGAGCAAGCTTAAAAAAATATAACTCATCTTCGCAATGAATAAGAATTTTAAAACTTAATTACTTATAAGAGGCAGGCTAAGATGTCACAAGCTTGAATCAGTGTAAAGTGAATTAGCATAAACAGATGAGGTTTCCAAATAACTTCAATGTACAATGTCTCCATGTCTCAATATTCACAGAATTTCTCATCAGAATGAACAACAATGACATAGTTTTATTTTATTTATTTTTATTATAAGGCTCTGCTATGTTTAGTTCCCTTAAGCTTTCTAATTGACCCATGTATCAAGTGTTGAGTCAATGACTCCCAAACCAGATGGTTTTAGGGCATTAAGTGTAAAGACACCCCTAAGAACTTACTAACTCGAGTCAAAAAGGCTACAAAACTAAACTGGCCTTAATGCTACCAAGCAAAATTTCTACCTTTTGACGTGAACACCCACTGCTTACTGAGGCAAGAGGTCCAGTTACTCAGCAGAAAGTTTCGCAATGATTATTATGAATAAAATTCCCACCTTTTAACGTGAACATTCACTGCTTACTAAGGCAAGAGGTCCAGTTACTCAGTGGAAAGTTTATTGATGATGATCATTATAAATATTAGTAGTATTATTTGTTTTTTTTCTTTTTTTTATGCTTTTCTATGCCCAAGTGTTAATCCCACAAGTCATCCAGTTTCAGTTAAGTCATGGAAACATGCACATTAAAATCACATGTCATACCTCACACAATTATGTGCTAATGTGCTCATGTCATATTAAATCAAACATGTGAATTCTCAAATGCCTAAAGTAAGTAACAAAGTTTTAAAACTCTATCATCAAATCATGTGTTCACAATTTTAAGCTCACCAATGACATCACATCACAGTTTTTCAAGTCAACCAAAATTTTCAGACGAACATGAACATGCATTTACCTTTTTTTTTTAATTGAAGAAAAACAACAACAAATTAGGACAAAGTGTGTGTAATGTGTCTCCCATACCCCCAAACTTAAATTACACATTGACTCCAATGTGTGAATAATATGGAAAGAGCTAACCTGGGAGATGGAGAACTAGCTGGACGGGTATGGCTCATAGTATACCCCCAAACTTGAACTGAAGTACGCGTTGTCCCTGAAAAATAACGACTGGAAAACAAAAATACTGGAAACAAACATTAATCATAAATATGTAAAATAATAAATAAACAGAAAGGATACACTGTGGGGTGCCTCCCATGAGCGCTAAGTTTAACGTCTTCAGCCAAACCCAACATTAGTAATTGTGCTTAGCTATACGCTCCACTATCTGATCAATAAATGGGAGTGGAAAATAATCCTTCCTTATGGTAGCATTCCACTTATGGTAGTCTAGACACACTCTCCATCCTGATTGCACACGAGTTGGAACCAACTCGTCGTCTTTATTTATCACTACCGTCAATCTAGCCTGCTTTGGCATGACATGAATCGGGCTCACCCACTCTCCCTACATCTAACAGCTTTATCACTTCAGTCCTCACAACCTCTTGTATAACTGGGTTGAGACTTCTTTGTGGCTCCCTCGATGGCTTGACATTCTCTTCCAAACGTGACTTGGGCATCACCATCGAGGGGCTGATTCCCTTGACATCCTCAATAGTCCAGCTAATAGCTTCTTTATGCTCTCTAAAAACGTCCAATAGTTTCTCCTCTGGAGCATCAACCAAATCTGAAGTTATAATCATAGGCAAAGAATCTGCTGGACCTAGGAACTTATACTTAAGATTGTCCGGTAAAGGCTTAAGTTCCTTCTTGGGGGGTTCAGGTGTTGTGGTCTCCTCTGTCTTACTGCTCTCCCGAGGAGTAGACTTCAAGATAACAATTGCTTGCTCAAGTAACTTATCTAAATCCAAATCCTCTCCAAACTGAGCAAAGCATGCCTCCAGGGGGTCCTCAATGCTTGATTCACCCACAGTCTCCTCTGTCTTACTGCTCTCCCAAGGAGTAGACTCCAAGATAACAGTTGCTTGCTCAAGTAGCTTATCTAAATCCAAATCCTCTCCAAACTGAGCAAAGCATGCCTCCAGAATGTCCTTAGACTCCCCTCCTTTATTGGGTTCTTGTAATCTCTCAAGGTAAAGTGTTTTAGGTACAAACGACCTAGGGAGATCCTTAATAATAGGTGTGGTTGTAGATGGCTCAGCATCTCTCTTTTCCTTGTTGCCACTTTCTTGCCCTTGTTGCATAGTTGGGTTCTCTTCCACTTGATTGTCCACTTGTCTCCCAAACCTCAATGGGACAATCAATTGCACTTGTTCCTGCCCGTGCATAGGAGTTGATGAATTTCCAACCGCAAACTGTTCCTTCGGGTTAGGCACGGGTTGACTAGGGAACTTTCCTTTCTCTCTTTCACCCACGTGACTTGCGATTTGACCCATTTGACTCTCTAGCTTGGCAATCGCTTGAGTGTTTACTATTGTTGCACTCCTCACTTCATTTATAGATTGGCCGGCCATCTTTCTAAAATTATTGAGGGCGTCCTCCAATGACTGTGAAACTGACACTGGCACTTGACTGGGAGCTTGGTAAGCGGGTGATGGTGCTGGATGGGCTGAGCGACCATAACTTGGAACTAGTGGAGGAAATTCGAGAGGGTATTGATTTTGAGCATAATGAGGGGCTCCTCCCTGATTCATCAGTTGGTTCTGCTTCCATGAAAAATTAGAGTGGTTCCATCACCCTGGATTGTACGTTTCAGAGTAAGATCCATTTGATTGCCACCAATAGTCATTGAAAGCGTTCATTTGTTCCATGGGATACTCGGAAAAAGCTAGCGTAAAAGGACAATTTTGTGCTAAATGCATAGGACTAGCACAGATGGAACAGCTATCAACATTGAATGTATTGGCTGTATTGATGGATTGGCCAGTCATTTTCATGAAATCATTGAGGGCGTCCTCTAAACACTGTGAAACTGGTGCTGGATTCATCCACATTTTTTATATTTTTTATATTTTTGTTTTTGGCCAAATGCAAATAAAATTAAAATTAAAATTAAAAGTAAAAGAAAAGTAAAATTAAAATTAAAATTAAAAGTAAAAGAAAAGTAAAATTAAAATTAAAATTAAAAAAAATAAAACAAAAATGTTAGCTAAACTAGTAGAAAAATAAAATCAATTTAGATAAAAATTTCACAAACAAAACAATTCCTCGGCAACGGCGCCAAAAACTTGTTTTGAGTTTTAAATTACTCGCAAGCGCACGAGTCGTTTGCAATATAGTGTTGTGCAATTGCGATGTCGAATCCACAGGGAATTGCGTTGTGAAAATATATTTTTATCTAAACTAAATCTATTTTAACCTAGTTCCAAATTTGTAATTATATGTTGCAAAACAAATAAAAACTAAACTAAATTGATTTAAAACTAATAATAAAGACACTAAGGTTTCTGAATCCACCCCACCAAAGTTAAGCATATATCTTCATGTTCTAAACATAGCCTATCAAAACATTCCATGAATCCAACTTAAAACAAAAAATAACAAATATCTCAATTAAACCAAAAGCATCCAATGTATCCGCTTTTAACAAATCACAAAGGAAATCCAATTTAATCAAAAACAATTTGATGTATCCATCAGATGAAACACACAGAATATTCAACAGAATAATTTAAACTTAATCAATCATAAGATTTTACTCAAATAATTGACAGAACATTTATACTAAAAAAAATCAAAATTGTATAAACAAATCTGAAACTATTATGTCAAACAATGGCGAGGCTTTATCTTCAACCTTAGTTGAAGATTTTAGCCACTCATAATCATGAAACTAGAGTTCATAATAAAAGTGCTAAACATTAAACTAAAAAAAGCAGTAAATTAAAACTGACTATACATGGGAGAAATTTCACTCGCTGTTGGGCGGCACTTCCCCTCGTGGTAGCAAAGCTTTCGAGATCCACCAGAATGCTAGCAGACGTCCACCGAATTACACCGAATGGCACCAGGAATTGCACACTAAAGATGAAGTGAAGAGGGGCTTATATAGGGAAACATCACAAGTGCAATGTATTTCCAATCCGATGTGGGATACTGCAGATTCCAGCTTTTGCTCTTTGACCTTTGTTTACTAAAACTATCATAACTTTCTCTAGAAAAATCATTTTATTGATCCGTAAATCCCCCAAAAAATACACATCCGGATCTTTCCAAGCATAAATGGGTCATCTCCTGGTTCTTCTTGAATAAATACAGTTAAATCCTCAAAAATGGCTGATCTGTACGAGCAATTCTGGCAATTTAGTGAAACTCCTTTCCAAGCTTATAAACCCGTAAAACAACGAAAAACAACTCAAAGTAACAAATTCCTAAGCTAAAAAATGTAAATTAAGTGGCCAAAATATGCAATATTTGGCACTCATCAGAAGTATATGTGGAACAACTTGAAGGGTTTGTTCTTCCTAGCAATGAAAATAAAGTGTGCAAATAAGTCAAATCTCCTTATGGTATAAAACAAATTCCAAAAAAATGGCATGAGAAATTTGATTATGTTATTTTATCCTTCAGTTTTAAATATAACAATGTTTATAGTTGCATTTACTCCAAATTTACCAAAAACTATGGTGTAATAATTTATTTATATGTTGATCATTGGTACTAACATGGAAGAAGTATCGATCTTCTGTCCTTAAGATGAAAGACTTGGGTGAAGCAAATACACTCTTAGGAATTAAAATTAAAAAAAGAAAACATAGTGGAGGTTATGCTTTAAGTCAATCTCACTATATTGAGAAAGTGTTAACTAAGTTTAAACATCTTGGTTTCAAATAGTATAATACTCATTTTGATCAAAGTATCAAATTACAGAATAATTCTGGTAAGGCAGTGGCACAACTTAAATACAATAGCACTATTGGTAGTCTAATGTATGCAATGCATTGCACTAGACCAGATATTTCCTATTCTGTGTGTAAACTTAGTAGATATACTAGTAATCCTAGTATAGAACACTAGAAAGCCATTGGTAGGATAATATGATGTCTCAAGAAAGCTAGTGCTTTAGGACTGTTTTACAACAATTATCCAAGTGTATTAGAAGGATACACTGATGCGAGTTAGATTACAAGTGTGGGAGATAACAAATCTACAAATGGGTGGATATTCATCCTTGGTGGGGGTGCAATTTCTTGGGCAAGTAAGAAACAAACTTATATATCTCACTCAGTTATGGAATCTAAATTGTGTCCTAGTCCAATTCTTTTTGTTTCACTTTATTGTGATAATGAAACCACTTTATCTAGGGCTTGTAGTAGTACCTGCAATGGTAAGTCTAGATACATCAGTCTAAGACATTAGTATGTGAAAGAATTGATACAAAATGGTATCATTACAATTGTCTATGTAAAATCAAGTAAGAACTTGGTTGGTCCACTTACTAACGCATTCGCAAGAAACCTAGTAAGTAGTACATCTAAAGAGATGGGGCTTAAACCATTTAAAAGTTAGTAGATCTAACCCAGCCTAATGCTACTAGATCACTAGTCTTAGGTTTTAATGGGTAATAACAAGTTACTGTGATTGATTATTGATATTGTCACAAATTTGAACCATAATTGAGAAAGACAATATTGTTCGTTATGTTTTAGAGGTTGAATTAAACTCTTAATGAAGTTATAAAATGTGTTCTAGTAACGAAAACATATGAGAAACTTCACCTAAATGAACAAAGGAGTGGTGCCACTTCTTGTAAAGAGTTATGGTTTTCTCTCTTGAGGTTCATGAAATCAGGATATAGTACATGGTCATAATAGTGCTAAATGAAAATTAATTCTCACCAAAATAAGAGAATTGTATGTGTGCGGTGGTTCTGGTCGTATCACATAGGAATGTTGGTTTAATCTAAGGACACCATCCATTTTGATATACCTTTGAGTTGCTTACACTAATAGAAGGTTTTAAATCAAAAGATACATTTTTTATGCATACTCAAAGGTATTCTGATAGTATTTTCAAAATTGGTTTTTTAAACAAGTGGGGGATTGTTATAAAAATCAGTATTAAGAGCTAATTTAGGACCATTTTTAGATCTAAACTTAAGCTAATTAATGGTCATTATAAAATTCAAGTTGGAGATTTAATAGGTATTATTTTTGGTTAAAAAGAATCTTAATAAATGAGCTTAAAATGAGAGTAAAAGTTTATTTGAAAACCTAAATTGGCTTTATCCCACATTGATAAGAAAAGGAAAAGTAAAATGTTTTATAAGCATTTACTTTGGATTCTTATCTACTTGTATTTTATAAGCTCGATCTTGAGCTTGCTTCCGGTTGCATCGCATTGGTGCTTTAGGTGCACTTTGCATGTGTGCGTCATCGTAGATGAGCCCTAGCCTCTCGCCTAGTTTGTTGTTCGGTTTCGAGTATATTTTTGGAGAAAGCCTAGACCAAAAATCAAAAGACATCCATTAAATCAAATAGTTGTGAATTAAACAGAAAAGTTTGAGATCTTAAAAATAGTTATAATCGATTTTTAAACAAACACGATCTAATTCGTTATATTCTAACATATATGATTGGATGACTCTCATTAAATCTAAAAAAATCATATCTTTCTAGTTAGAAAAACATGTCTTTTGAAGAGGTACTTCTACACCTATAGATACCAATGTCTCTCTACTTTCATATTACAATTAATTTTCATTCTTTTCTTCTGTTTTTCTCTCTTAAAACTCTGCCAAAATATTTCAATATTTCAAAGAAAAATTAAATATGAAGTTCTTTAGATTTTGCTGTCTATAAACTTCAAACAAGAGATTTGGTTGTATCTCAGAGGACTATTCGTTTGCAACCCATAGCAAACTTATTTATATAAGTGGGGATGAATAAATCCTTAAAGACAATGTTTACAACATGCCTCTAAATCTTGATTCTTGCTTTTATTTTTATTTACAAAATTTTATAACAAGTATCAAAGCTAGCTTAATGCAAATTAGCTTAAATTAGTTCAAGACAAAATTGGTTCGAGAGGATTTAATATAAAATGAGAATAGTCCGAAGTTTCAAAGAAAATTTGGATGGATAAATTGTTGTGAGGAGTTTATTGTGTTAAGCGACACTTTCGAATATATAATGTGTGGAAACTATTCGAAAATTATATTTGTTATCTAGTATCTATAATGCATATGTTTCAAACAAAGTATACCAATTTTGAGCAGAAATTAATTTGTGGATGTCTGAGATTTTATTCATTTGTTTTTAAAAATGATTTGGTGATGATGAATTATTTTTTTTCAGTATTTGATAATGATGAAATAAAATGCTTTGATTCTATGATGCCTTATGCTATTTGACTATTTGAGATGATATGAGTTTTTAATTGTTTGTTTCAAAAAACTCTCAGTCTAGCTATGCTTTTTGTTTAGAACTATAGTTCTATTTTGGACCTTCAACACCACATAATTGGGTTTTTTTTTGGGTATTTAAAAGGGGTAAGCAAGTTGGTTACCCCTATTGGTACAATTTTCTGGAGTAAGAATCAAAGACTAGAAATTAAATAAAAAAAAAGATTAAGGAAAACGGATTTGAGACTTTTAATCACATTAATCAATGTTCTCCTTAAAGCTTTATTTGTCCCCACTCCGTAAGGAGTTTGCTAATGGGTTACAAATAAATATCCTCCAGGATATACAAAGTCTCTAGTATTTATAGATAGTAAATCTATAGAAACCCCTAAGAATTCTCTTTAAAATAATGATTAACAAAGATTGTAAAAATCTTAGGAGATAAAAAGAATAAGAAAAGAGGTTTTAAAATTGAAAGAACAGTTATCTCAACGTCTCTTAACTTTTATAAATGTATAGAAGTGAAGAGGTATGACTTAGAAGACATAATTGTTTGAAGAGCGACCGTTGGAAAAAACCCAGATTTTAAAAATAACGAATATACAATCGACTAGATCCATCCCTAGTCAACGGGGGTAGAGTTTATGTCTAAAACAAAAATTATCTTTGCACTTCCAATTGACTAGCCTTCAACCCCAGTCGATACCACTTGTTGGGATTTTACCTCTAAAATTCACTTACTCAAATTTTAGGCAAAAAACACAACCACAACAAATAAATAGGCAAAACAAACAAAGAGTAAGAACACAACAATTTAATAACGTGGTTTGGCAACCTCTTTGCCTACATCCAAACCCCACTAGTTTATTAATCTTTAATTATAACTTTACGAAGAGCAAAATTGCTAAACTCTCACTACCTCACAACTCAAAAGCCCCAATACAACCAAAATTTTCAACCTAGCTCTAGTTGTAAATACTCCCTCTACTTGACAACCCAAAATCCTAATATACCCATAACTCCAATATACATTGTAAATTAGAGGAATTTACTGCTAGAGCTAGGATCACTGGGCTAATTGTTTTGAAAACAAAAATTACAACAATCCCCCACTTTTCTTTGAAAAACAAAATCTTTTCGAAACAAATTTAAGAAATTTACAACCAAGGTAATCTAAGATTGATATACATATATAAAGATATCTTTCAATTTAAATCTTTACTTAGTGTAAATACTTCCTAGACTCTATGAATTATCTAATTGCTTAATAGCATTAAATTAAAAAACTCTTTATAATAGAGTCTAAAATATTACACATATATTAGTCTCATATTTTGGTAAGAAGTTTTGATTATAACTTAGCACCATTATGAGCATGTGCTTGTACCTGGTTTCATGAACTCTTTCTCGAGAGTAAACCTTAAACTCTCTTAAGAAGCGGCACCACTTCTAAGTTTAAGTTGGTGAAGCTTTACAATGTGTCTCCGTTACTTAGGACACATTTACAAAATTGTTTTAGGCTACATTAAGAGTTGAACTCAACCTCTAATATACGTAACGGACAATACTGACTTTTTATTTTACGGGCTCACATTTGTCAGTACTAACAATCACAATACAGTAACTTGTTTTTACCCATTAAACCTTCTAGCTAGTTAAAAACTAGAATGATGTCAGGTTTCCATTTTGATGATAATATATATAAGTTTTCA
This sequence comes from Bretschneidera sinensis, assembly GCA_023935145.1. Lineage (NCBI taxonomy): Eukaryota > Viridiplantae > Streptophyta > Magnoliopsida > Brassicales > Akaniaceae > Bretschneidera > Bretschneidera sinensis. The sequence continues at coordinate 44,175,401 of CM043702.1, read as the reverse complement.
GCCCATATCAAATGATATCATTCTTACTAATTCTTTAGAAAGAGTTTTCGTAAGAAAAATAATCAATTCTTACTTGATCTCGTATTAACAACTTGTTTCACAAACTCATGAGTCATGTCTTAGACTAATATGTCTAGACTTACCAATTTAGGTACCTCTACAAACCCTTGATAAAACTTCATTATCACAAATGATAGATTTTGAAGGTATAGGATGTGACCAAAAAATTTATTTTCAACAATAAATTTCTAATTAATCCATTCAGCCTCTTTCTCAATTTTTTTCAAGGTAATTAATTTGGATTTCATTGTGTGAGATACATAGGTTTTTTTCTTGCTCGTCCAATAAATATCACCTTCTCCTAAGGTATTATCTCCCACACTCGTCATTTGACTAGCATCGATGTATCCTTTGATACACTGGTTTATATAAAATCAATAGTTTCCTTTAGATAACCGAAGATTTTACTAAATTTTTACATTCTCGTAATGTACTATGAAGGACTCAAAGTATAAGCTCTATTATGCTTTCTCACTTTAAATATAATATCCACTTCACCCAATTTTCCATTTTAAATACAGAAGATAGATATTCATAGTTTTATTTACATCAATTAAATTAGTTTTAAATCAGCATGGTATCAATACATAACTGTATTAATAATCACCATAAATACTCTTGGTATTCTATAACATGAAAAACACCCTCACACTTTAAGATACCATTAATCTTTTAGACTAATATGATCAACAAGTAATCATATTTTATGTGTGCATCTACAATTAATTTTTCTCAAACATGTACTAACCACATTAGTTTTCTTGTACAAACACAACAAGTCCTATCATTGTGCTTAAACACAGTGTTACTCATATTCATGTTATATTTTCAAATGAAATTTTATTTTCAACTGCTTTACTCGCAATGGTTCAAACTTACTAATGCATTCAATGGTTTTTTAGTCTTTAAGAACTTAACATATTAAAGCATGAATGCTCATAGCAAACATGGGGAAAGGGATTTTCATTGTTGTACATGTACAAATTGAATTAACCTAATCACTCTCAATTCGCAAATATTTGGTTAAGAATGATTTTATAGACATGAAAAGGAATACTTCAGTTACTCTAGGAACGTGTATGCTAACGTGTGAAATTCTTACTTGTACATGTAAAATGAATAAATAAATTAAGCATGAGTAATAACTCAAGCATTGAACATGCCTTTCAAGCAAGATCAACCAGCAAAATATTTAACAAAGAGACAATATATGCATAAATCCATAAATGGCTGGAAGAAAAATTACGCTTTAACCTTCATCATTTATCTCTAGGCAGCCTCACAAATTATGCTACTTGACAAGAATTTCAAAGAACATAATGACACAGTATGTTAGCATGCTTAGTTTTTTTTTTTTTTCTTTTCCAGGCTTATAAGAGTTCTATATATATATATATATATATATATATATATATATATATATATATATATATATATATATATTTACAACTTAATTGGATATACAATAACAAGCAATAATGGATATATCTTAATTTCTTTCTAATAGTATATTTCTATACCCTGTAAAAAGAAACAGAAAGTAAATACTCACAACATTGTCAAAACATCAAAGTTAAACCCTTATTATCGATTTTAAAAATGTTAAGTAATTTGCACCATTTGGCTATTTAACAGCCAAATAATAACCATCTTTTTTTCTTTTCTTGGCTGTCTTACCATCATCACCATTTTCTACTCTTTCTTTTAATTTCAAATTTCAATCCATTACCCATTTTCCCTTTTATTTTATATTGCTTTTACACTTCACCATCTGGGATGATTTCCATGAACATATGTGGATGTGTATAAGTGATTTGTGCAACCTGATGATACTTATTTCAATGCTTAAAACATTATGTATCATCTATAACTAGTGATATGTCCCTTCTTGTATGATAACAACCTCACATACAAAGTTGAAATGCAATAAATAGTATTTATAAATGCATTTTATTTAAATTTGAGTTTACCAGTTTCGTGAATAGCAAAACATCCCATTGGAACTTCATGGACCTTGCAACTTCATACGAAGTTAGTGTTGTTTTATTCTGTGTGTCTTCATGATAATTAATGCATGTCCATACCGGTTCAAACAAATTCTCCTTTGCTAGCATTATACAACCATAATTTTCTTTTCATATGAAGCCGTCCAGATTTACTAGTTTGATCGACTCCAACTCCATTGAAAAGAACATAATAAAGCTTTAAGGTTGTTGGTACAATTTTCTGGAGTAAGAATCAAAGACTAAAAATTAAAGAAGATTAAGGAAAACAGATTCGAGACTTTGAGTCACACTAATCAATGTTCTCTTTAAGGTTTTATTTGCCCCCACTCCGTAAGGAGTTTGCTAATAAGTTATAGACAAATGTCTTCCAGTATACACAAATACTCTAGGATTTATAGATAGCAAATCTATAAAATCCTCTAAGAATTCTCTTTGAACAGTTATCTCAACGTCTCTTATCTTTCATAAATTTATAGAAGTGAAGAGGTATGAGTTAAAAGACATAACTCTTTGCACTTTCAGTTGACTGGCCCAGCACACAAAGTGAAATTTGAGTAGTCTCCACCACACCTACATCAGGGTCGAAGATAAGGATCACTCTGCACTTTGTGTGATAAAAGCCTAGATTTAGCACCAATAAACACATACGGAGATACTCGAACCTAAATATTTCTACCGAAGTGGACGAACTCTTACCACTGAATCAAGGGTTTGTTAAAAATAAATGTGTTTTTGACCTACAGTACAAAGAGAATTGTACTTTTGGATTCCCATCAGAAAAAGTGTGGCCGTAGCTTTTGTAGTCTATGGGGTGTTTTGAAAACTTGTCATGGGTTATCATGTAATAGAGTAAAATGGTTGGATTAATTATTATTAATATGTTTTCAATTTTTCTACACTCCTTAAATTATTTAAACCGTTCTTATGTATTTAGTATCACACATGTTATATATATATTCCTAATTTGAATGAATACTTGCTCTGATCAAATTGAGTGTAACTACTTACAAAATGAGCTCTTGAGATCACTCAATTTTTATTAACGTTTTTTAGATTCGCGAATAAGAGTCCATATATCAGAAGCTAGTATAGAGGGATTTGGAGGTGACTGTGCCTTGCACATGGACGAGGTTTCACTTTATAGGCGTCCAGCCATTTTCATGGTCTTTACTGTCTTTTTGGTAAAGCAATTCAAATAGCTTGTGGTGCGGAAAAAGAGAATCTATGTCAAACACCTTAAATTTGAATTGGAAAAAAAAAAATTATATTTAGGCTCAAAATCAGAAATTGAGTTTTGTAACTTTAACTCTTATAATCAGTTTTGATACTATTTATGTTTCTAAACTATCCTTGTATGGTAAAGGTATTTACATCCATGCCACTATATAAATCATTAACTATTTTTCTAATCAAATTTTAAATGTAACAATGATGTATCCATTATTATTAGAACATTGAAATTATTATTTGATAAAAAAAATTACTTTATTTATTTAATAAAAATAGTGATTGTTATTAATTTAATTTATTTATTAATAAATATCATCATTTATATTTTATTGTGAATAAAATTAATATACTTATATTGTATGAATAATAAAATCAATTTGACGAAAGAAAGACCTTTAAATAATCAAATCGTACTCATATATTTTTTTTTAGTAATTTCAATATCTAAAAGCAGTCTTACAATTTATTTACCAAATATATTAATTAGTTTGATAGCACTTTTAATACAATTTTTACCAAATAGCAAATAACTTTTAACTCTACACATTTCTACTTAAATTTGTTTTAAAATAACTTTTGAGTCCCTACAACATAATAAAAAATTAAGTCAGACAACAAATAATACCACCCTGAATCTTGAAATACTTTGAACAAACAACGTGCATGTTCATTGCCTACCTAGTAATCTTGAAATACATTGAACAAACGACGTGCCTTGTGTGTATGCTACCAACCAATTGAAGTACTTCTCTAATATGCGTTCATGTTCATTGCCTATCTAGTAATAAAGCCGGGTAAATAGTCTCGCCACTTCTATGAATTATACCGCAAACTTAAGGAGAATATGTTCTTAAGGTTGCTACCCGTAAAACTAGACAGAAAATGAAGCAATAGGTGGTCAAACTAATATCAAAGTTGTAGCTTCTTTTTGTTGAATCAATGTTTTATCAGTTTTTCAATCAGCGTTGTTAGTGTTTTCACACGTGAGTCCTACACAAAAATTTAGTTAATATTGTAATGAGATCAATAAAAATAACCAATAAAAATAACGAAATAGTAATCAAAACAATCACACAAAAATAAAAAAAACACAAAATTTAAGTGGTTTGACTTGTTAGGTCTATGTCCGATGAGAGAAGAAAATTTACTATTAAAGATAAAGAGTATAAAAGTTGTCTAAGCAGTCTGTCTTCAAAACCCTAACAAATACATTTATATAATAGGTTACAAAAAAGATCCAAAAAATCGCCACTTTTCTTTCTCATCAAAATCGCTCCAAAATATTTCAAGTCAGAGCGAATATTAGGATTGAACCAGAATGCAAAATATCTCAACAGTTAATACCAAATCACCCAATAAAGTATACTTCACACAATTTCTTAGAAATAAAAATCATTTTATAAATCGTTTTGACCTATTTTTTGTTTATAATAAACATAATCTATTTTTCCTTTTTTTCCTAGTTATTGAATCTATTGAAGGAGAGAGAGCCTTAATAAATTGCACTGCAAATCTCTTTGGCTTAATGAGTAAAAAAAACAATTGAACTATAAATTATTTAGTATTTGATAAGACAACTTTGAAAACAATTTTTTTACACAAATTCGAAACCATTTTATTAAACGTTTTGATCTAACTTTTGTTTATAAGAAACAAAAATCATTTCATAAACTCTCCCAATTCTAAGAATTATCATTAACACTAAGAATGTAAGTAAATATTTGTTGGTTTTTATGGACTAAAACTAGAATTATTATTGGCTCTAAATTTCGTAAAAGAGGGGAAAAGGGGGGAAATGAGAAGATCACGGGGTTCCATTAGTGCAATCATGGTTAGGAACATAATAAGAACCATAATGAGACAGTGAATGAATAAACAAATGCAAAGAAACCAAAACAAAGTTGCACTGTCTGCCTCTTTCTTAGATTAATGTCTCTCATAACATTATGAATTCTCATATTAGTATTCACTCAACAGGAAAAGTAAACTAAAATATTAAAAAGAACAAAAGTTCAAAGTACAACGGCAACAACCTACTGTGCTTAATTAGCAATTTTTCTAGGGGCGATCTCTTCTTGCCGCCCAGGTGTTTGTTGTTAGTCTTCTTTGGGCTGCTGCTAAACCATGAAGGTAGATGATGCTGCCGTTTCTCTTCAGGAGAAAACCAATAACGCCACAGGTTTAATTTTAAATGAAAATCAAGGTTTTAGTGCCTTTACCACTAAGGTATTTAGTGGTACAGAATAAGATTTCAAGGATAACCCAAGTTGACCTCAGTTGTGGGTGGACTAAGTAGTTGAAGAAAAGAAAAAATAGGTCAATTAGAGGTATGATTATAACTCAGAAAACACATGCCTGGAAAGTGTTTACTGAAAATTTGAATGCGATGGTATATTCCAAAGAATAAACGTGTCCACTCACTTTATCCTTCCCATTGTTGTCCACTTCAACATCTCTCATTGTTTGAACTAGTAGTCAAAGACTATGGTAGCTTCTGGTATCATCCTAAGTTTTCTGGTTTCAATTATTTTGTTTTTTTTTTTTCATATTGTTATTGAAATTCTGAAAGCAGAAAACACGCTTGATAATACTAATAATAAATATTGTAAAACTTTTTCACTCATTATAAATATAATTGATGTAGAACATAATAATTAGTATTTTATTTTGTTTTCTTTTCTTTTCCTTATTAGGATTAACTTTATTTTCTCTAAAACTATTTTTCATTATTAGGATTAGGTTTCCTTTCTCAACAAGGATTATATTTACTTTTCTACTAGGATTCTATGTTTACTTTTCTACTAGCACTAGATTTACTTCTTTTACAAGGAATAGGATTTTCCTATGACTATAAATAGGTGATCTATTATTGTATTTTTCAAAACTTTGATCAATAGAATTATTAAGAGAATTTCTTTGAAAACTCTGCGAAGTGTTATCTTTGCAACCTACGGATCGGTGTTCTATCTTTGAGTAAGAAACATTGTTTTCTTCTCCATTCTAGGGTGCGCCCAAAAGAAAATTGTTGAAGACGTTCTTCTTTCCTCCTTGGTGCGCTAAAGTTAAACTCAAGTCTTCCACTACGTCAGTTGGTATCAGAGCAGGTTTTATCTTGATCATGCCAACCAACATAACGGGAACAACCTGTGTAACGACGACGTTCGTGACAGGGAGGCTCTTTCGAGAGTCGAGTTCCAAAATCTCCAGCAGTCCGTTCAATGGTTGCAAAAGACTTTGGAGCAGATGCAGCTTAGGTTCAATCAACATCACCGGGACTATGACACCCGAGATAACGATGGAATCCGGGTAAGGCCACCCCACCGCTTTCAGCCTAGGCCTTGAGGCAATCCAGTCCATGAAAACAATAGTGATGATGAAGATTACACTGATGGATTATTTGGTATCAGAGCCAGAGATGGCATAGGGTATGGAGGTCATGGTCGCAGAGGCACTACTTATGTGGGTAACGCCTATGGTGGTGGCTATGGGGATGCTTATGAAGAGCACCCTAGGAATCGACCTACCCGAACTGAGAGGAAGCAGATTTTGTTGACCGAGGGGGCTAAGTTCCTAAAGGAGGTCAAGGAAGCCCAAAAGATCATTGCATTGGTAGCTGAGGGAGCCACTATGCCTATGTCATAAACCATTCCCGAGCCAGTGAAAGAGATGCCAAAAGAGTTTCGGGACATCATCCCCGAGAAGATGCCCGACGGACTCCCGCCCATTAGAGACATTCAGCATTGTATTGACCTAGTGCCTGAAGTTAGTCTACCCAAACTTCCACACTATCATATAAGCCCTAAGGAGAATGAGATCCTACAAGAACAAGTAGAAGGACTAATGCGGAAGGGGCACTTGCGGGAGAGTATGAGTCCATGTGTCATACTAGCTTTGCTTGTACTAAAAAAAAATGGTAGTTGGCATATGTGTGTGGACAGCCGAGCTATCAACAAGATCACAGTGAAGTACAGGTTCCCTATTCCTCTGATAGGTGATATATTTGATATGCTAGTAGGAACTAAGATCTTTTCGAAGATCGATTTGAAGAGTGGTTATCATCAGATACGTGTCCAACAGGGAGATGAATGGAAGATTGCATTCAAGACTAAAGAATGACTCTACGAGCAGATGGTGATACTATTTGGACTTTCTAATGCACCGACTACATTCTATTGATGTTTTTCTAAGGTTTAAACAAGGGATGGAAGAATGAATTTCAACATGTTAAAGGAGTGCACACAAGTGTGCGCATCACTTTGGGTGTGTGTGCACACCTCTATTCAGTAAGACAAAGAAGTGCGCACAACATCAGGAGGTCCAGCTTCAGTGTGCGCTATATCCCTCCTCCTCCCAGGCTACGACGCCCAGCAAGGGAGGTGCTGGAGGAAGGCCAACGCCGCACCTCTCCCTCACCAAGGCCACGGCACCCAGAAAGTGGTGAAAAGGGTGTTTTGCCTAGCACCGCAGCATGCCCTGTTCAATGCCTAGGCGCTAGGCACACTGAGGCACACATATTCCACTTGATTCAACCACTTGTTAAGTGCATGGGGGCAAGGTTAAAATGCAAAACATCACTTAGGATTGATGGAGGGCCATGGTTGAGTGGTCATCAAGATCTAAGGGTGGAGATTGACTCTCAAGATTGGACAAGAAGTTGGTGCACTATATAAAGGGTCACCTAGCTTTATTCTCATTAACATTGTGACATAATTTGAGATCAATTGTAAAGAGTGACAGACATACAAGAGAGAATTGTGTGAGAGTGCAAAGACACAAAACACAAGAGGGACTCATTGTAGTGAAGCTGGTTGTAAAGAGAGAGGGGTATAGATTAGATAGAGAGCATTGTAATAGTTCTTATCATCTTCTTTCTTCTCTTCTTGGTTTCTTCAAGAACCTGAGGTTTCTTGAAGAGAGTTGCTGGATTGTAAAGAACCATTGATTTAGTGCAGAGAGTTTAGAGGAACTCACGGGGACGTAGGCTATTGTCGAACCTCGATAACAAATCGTTTGTCTTCTTTCTTTCTTTGATTTCTGTTCCTGTTTTTGATTCTAAATCTTTAAAAGTCATTCTAGACTTGGGTGTTTGGAAGCTCACTACCTGGGCATCTTGTCAAGGTGATTTCCAGCAGTGGTGTCAAAGCTTGGTTAGAGGTTATCGGAGCAAGAACAAGAAGGTAACGGAGTCAAGACTCCAAGAATCAAATATCAACTTCTTGGGTGATTCAAGAACGGAGTAAAGATCAAGATCAGATCGTGTTCTTGAGAGTGATTCAAGAATGGTGTTAAGATCCATCTTCGATTGTGTTCTTGAGGTTGAAAAAAGCATTTGTGGGTATTGCATAAATCTGGGATCTTTTCCGCAAAGATGGCTTCAAATTTCGTTGTTGAGAAGTTTGATGGAAAGGGAGATTTTTCCCTGTAGAAGCTGAAGATCAAGGCTGTTCTTATGAAACAGAAGGTGGACATGGCTATTGGAGAAGATGATGCTTTTCCAGCAAGTATCACGGAGGACCAACAGGTTGAGATGAAAAAAATGGCATACAGCACCATTTTCTTGCACATGTCGGATAGTGTCACAAGGGAGTGCAGAGACTCAAAAGATCCGACTGTCATATGAAAGAAACTAGATAAGTTGTTTCTTACCAAAACTCTCCCTAACAAGATTTATCTTCTTAAAAGAATCTTTACTTTTAAAATGGATCCTAATAAAGAGTTGCAAGATAATCTTGATGTCTTTAATAAACTAGTTCAAGATTTGGCAAGTTGTAGTATTAAATTCCCGAATGAACAATTAGCTGTTATTTTGTTAAACTCTCTTCCTGATTGCTTTGATAATTTGATTAATGCTATTGAGTATGGAAGAGATACTTTAACTAAGGAGATTGTGATCAATGCCATAAGGGCTTATGATTTCAAAGCCAAGATGAGGGAGGCATCAAGTGGAGAAGGGTTGTTCGTAAAAGGAAGGCCAGCAACTCGGAATGGCAGTAGTACTCATGGCAACTACCGGGAGAAATCAAGAGGTAGATGGTAGAACCATGGGAGATCTCATTCCAAGACAAGACTTAGAGGAGGAAAAAGATGCTTCTACTACATCAAAGAGGGTCATTTCAAGAAAGATTGCAAGAAGAAGATATGGGATGAGAGAAGAAGTCATACCAACAATGGAGAGGTTTTGGTTGTCAAAGGAGAACAGCAAGATGATGTGCTTGTTGTGTGCTCAAATGTGAGCAGGAGGCAAGGCAATGAGAAGTGGATTCTAGATTTCGGGTGCACTTATCACATGTGCCCTCACAAGGAATGGTTCAAAAATTTCAAGGAGATCAATGATGGAAGGGTCTTCTTGGGGAATGACAATTCTTGCCAAATGAGGGGAATAGGAGACATCCAGTTGAAGATGTTCGATGGAGTCATAAGGCTGCTGCGAAATGTGAGGTACCTTTCGGATTTGAAGAGGAATTTGATCTCATTGGGGCAGCTAGATTCCTTGGGGTATTCATACAAAGTAGAAAGAGGAAAGATCAAGGTGGCCAAGGGATCTTTGGTAGTGAAAAAATCAGCAATAAAGGATGGACTCTATAAGATGATCGGAGAGACAGAAATCAATGATCAAGCAACAAGCTTGATGGCTAAGATGGATAGGGCAGCCCTTTGGCACACTCGCTTGGGACGCATGAGCGAAAAAGGGCCTGCAAGTTCTTAGAAAGGATGGCCTACTTGGTGGAGACAAAGTAGAGAAACTTGAATTCTGCGAGTGTTGCATTCTTGGGAAGCAACACCGGGTCAGCTTCAACACCAGATTGCACAAGTCTAAGGGAATTCTTGACTACATTCATTCGGACCTTTGGGGACCAGCAAGAACACCAACACGGGGAGGTAACTTTTACTTTCTATCTTTAATTGATGATTATTCAAGAAAATTGTGCGTTTATTATAAGATGCATTGAATAAACTTGTTGTGTGGAAAAAGTTGCTGGAGACTTAAACGGTAGGGTAGTTAAGGCTTTATGAACCGATAATGGCTTAGAATTTTGCAATAAGGATTTTGATAAATTTTGTGAGTTAAATGGCATTCTAAGACATAGAACGGTTGTAAAAACACTTCAGCAAAATGGAGTTGCTGAAAGGATGTATAGAACCATTATGGAAAAAGTTATGAGCACGTTAATAGGATCCGATTTACCCAAATATTTTTGGGGAGAAGCTATAGCTACAGCTATATACATGGTAAATAGATCACCCTCTAGAGCTTTAGAGCTCAAGACTCCCATGGAGATATGGAGTGGGAAACCCCCTGAGTTAAGCAACCTTAGGACTTTTGGGTGTGTTGCATATGCACATCAAAAGAAGGATAAACTTAGCCCAAGGTCTAGAAAATGTGTATTTCTAGGATATGGTGATGGGGTTAAGGGGTATAGGTTGTGGTCCTTAGAAAAGAAAGGCATGAAACTCATTATAAGTAGGGATGTTATTTTCAATGAATTGTTATTTCCCTACTTGGAGAAAACTAACCCTGTAGGGGCTAATGAGCAAACCAGTTCGAAATTTGTGGAGCATCGCATCAAGGAGAATTCAGTTCAGGTAGAGAAAGGAAGGAAAGAGGGTTTGGACCAGGTAGAGCCCATTGATGAAGGCCAAGCTCAAGAAACTCAAGAAGAGGTTGAACTAGAAGAGGTTGATACAGCAAGTCAGAATGACTACCAGCTCACAAAGGACCGAGAAAGAAGGGTGGTTAGACCACCTTTGAGATATGGGTTTGCGGATGCTAATATAGCAGCTCCTTGGACAGAAGGAGAGGTTGAACCAAAAACTTACACAGATGCCATGGAGTGTAAGGATTCGTCAAAGTGGCAGCTAGCTATGAAGGAAAAAATAGATTCTTTGATGAAGAATAACTCCTGGGAGTTGGTGCCTGTTGTGAGTTTTAATTTAATCGCAAGCGCACGAGTCGTTTGCAGTATAGCGTTGTGCAAGTGCGAGGTCGAATCCACAGGGAATTGCGTTGTGAAAATATAATTTTTAATCTAAACTAACTCTATCTTAACCTGGTTCCGAATTTTGAATGATAATTTGTAAAATAAATTAAAACTAAATTAAATTGATTTTAAAACTAATAATAAAAAGCACTAAGGTTTCCGAATCCACCCCACCGAAGTTAAGCATACATGTTCTAAAAATATAGCCTATCAAAACATTCAATGAATCCAACTATAAGACAAAAAACAAAGAATATCCCAACTAAACCAAAAGCACCCGATGTATCCACTCTTAACAAATCACAAAGGGAATCCAATTTAATCGAAAAGCATTCAATGTATCTATCAGATGAAACACAAAGAAAATCCAACAGACAATTTAAACTCAATCAATTATAAGATTAACTCAAATAATTGACATAACATTTATACTAAAAAATTGTCAAATTTGTACAAGCAAATCTGAACTACTACGCCAAACAACGGCGGGGCTTCATCTTCAACCTTAGCTGAAGAGTCTAGCCACTCATAACTATAAAACTATAATAAAAAGTGCTAAACATTTAAACTAAAACAACTGAATATAAAGAAATAAATAAACAACTTTACATGGGAGAAATTCCACTCACTTACGGGCGGCGCTTCCCCTCGTGGTAGCAATGCCTTCGGGATCCACCAGAATGCTAGCGGACGTCCACCGGTAAACACCAAAGTGGCTCAGGAATTGTACACTGAATGATGAAGTGGAGTGGGTCTTATATAGGCAAATACCACAAGTGGAATGTGTTTCCAATCCGATGTGGGATGTGGGATATAGAAATGTGTTTCCAACCAATGTGGGATGTTGGATTTAAGTCTTCACATGCCCTTCAAAACTTCTGTTCACGCTGAAATCCCGCACAGCCCGCACAGCCTGACCTTTGTCTACTAAAACGGCCATAACTTTCTGTAGAAAATCATTTTTACGAGCCGTAAAATTCTCCAGAAAATAGACTTCTGGATCTTTCTAAGCATATATGGCTCATATCCTGGTTCTTCTTGAATCAATACAGTTTAATTTTCAAAGATGATTGATTTGTACGGGCAATTCTGGCAATTTTAGTGAAACTCCTTTCCCAGTGCTTGTAAACCTGAAAAACAACGAAAACAACTCAAAGTAACAAATTCCTAAGCTAACAAATGTAAATTAGAGGGCCAAAATATGCAATATTTGGCACTCATCAAATACCCCCAAACTTACAATTTGCTAGTCCCTTAGCAAAACAAAATAAAAGACTCAATGAAAAACAAAGAACATAAAGATAAAGTCATCACTCATGGTAACCAAAAATTTAAGGAGCACACATCACCATGATATTCATTCATAAGCAAGCTTAAAAAGGTATACCCATCTTCGCAATGAATAGAAATGTTAAAATCTAATTACTTACAAAAGGCAGGATAAGGCATCACAAGCTTGAATCAGTGTAAGGTGAATTAGCATACAAAAATGAAGCTTCCAAGTAACTCTAATGTGTAAGGTCTCCATGTCTCAAGATACACCGAATTTCCCATCAAAAATGAACGACAAAGGCATAGTATTTTTTTTTTTTTTTAATAAGGCACGGCTATGTTTAGTTCCCTTAAGCTTTCTAATTGACCCATGTAGTGAGTGTTAAGTCAATGACTCCCAAACCAGATGGTTTTAGGGCATTAGGTGTAAAGACACCCCTAAGGACTTACTAACTCGAGTCAAAAAGGCTACGAAATTAAACCGACCTTAATATTACCAAGCAAAATTCCACCTTTTGACGTGAACACTCACTGCTTACTGAGGCAAGAGGTCAAGTTACTCAGCGAAAAGTTTATTGATAATTTTTTTTTTTTTATATTTTCCTATGCCCAAGAGTTCATCCAACAAGTCATCCAGTTTCAGTTAAGATAAGGAAAAATACACATTAAAATCACATGTCATACCTCACATAATTTGTGCTAATGTGCTCGTGTTAGATTAGATCAAACGTGTGAATTCTCAAAATGCCTAAAGTAAGTAACTAAATTTTAAAAATTTATCACCAGATCATGTGTTCAAAATGTTAAGCTCACCAATGACATCACGTCACAGAAAATGTTTAGATCAACTAAAATTTCACGATAACATGAGCATGCATTTATCTCTATGACGAAAAGACAACAAATTAGGACAAAGTGTGTGATGTGTCTCCCATACCCCCAAACTTAAATTACACATTGACCCCAATGTGTGACTAATATGGAAAGAGCTAACTTGAGATATGGAGAACTATCTGGACTGGTATGGCTCATAGCATACCCCCAAACTTGAACTGAAGTACGCTTTGTCCCTGAAAAATAAAAACTGGAAAACAAAAAATACTGGAAACAAACATTAATCATAAAAATGCAAATTAATAAATAAACAAAAGAAAAGATAAGCTGTGGGGTGCCTCCCATGAGCGCTAAGTTTAACGTCTTCAGCCAGACCCAACATTAGTAAACATGCCCAACTAAATGCTCCACCATCTGATCAATAAATGGGAATGAAAAATGATCAGGCCTAGTGGCAGCATTCAATTTACGGTAGCTGATACACACTCTCCAAATTGACCGAACACGAGTTGGAACCAACTCGTTGTCCTTATGCTGCATTACCGTTAATTCAGCACGTTTGGGCACAACATGAATTTGGCTCACCCACTTGCTATCAGAGATGGGATAAATGATCCCTGCCTCTAACAGCTTAATAGCTTCTGCCCTTACAACCTCTTGCATAGCAGGGTTAAGCCTTCTTTGTGGCTCCCTCGATGGCTTGGCATTCTCCTCTAACTGTATCGTGTACGTCACCACCGAGGGGCTGATCCCCTTGACATCCTCAATAGTCCAGCCTATAGCTTCCTTATGCTCTCTTAAGACGTCCAATAATTTCTCCTCTAGAGCATCACCAAAATCGGAAGGTATAATCACAGGCAAACTATCAGCTGAACCTAGGAACTTATACTTAAGATTATCTGGTAAAGGCTTAAGTTCCTTCTTGGGGGTTTCAGGTGCGGCAGTCTCCTCTGTCTTATTGCTTTTCCAAGGAGGAGACTCTAAAATGGCATTCGCTTGCTCAAGTAATTTATCTAAATCTATATCCTCTCCAAATTGAGCAAAGCATGCCTCTAGGGGGTCCTCAGTGCGGGAGTCATCCACAATCTCCTCCGTCTTATTGCTCTCCCGAGGAGGAGACTCCAAAATGGCATTTGCTTGCTCAAGTAATTTATCTAAATCCAAATCCTCTCCAAATTGAGCAAAACATGCCTCCAGGGGGTCCTCAGTGCGGGATTCATTCACAGTCTCCTCAAGAATCTCCTCTATCAAGCATACATTTCTCACTTCATCATATTCATGTGGTTGCCTAGTGATATCAAAAATATTCAACTCCACTGTCATATTTTCGAAGGAGATCTTCATCACCCCTGTCCTACAATTTATCAGGGCGTTAGCCGTGGCTAAGAATGGTCGCCCTATAATCACCGGTATTTGAATCCCTACATTCTGAACCGGCTCTGTGTCAAGCACAATAAAATCCACGGGGAAATAGAACTTATCCACTTTTATCAAAACGTCCTCAACTATTCCCCGTGGTCTTTTCATTGACCTGTCAGCCAATTGAAGCGTAGTGGATGTGGGCTTCAATTCTCCTAACCCCAACTGTAAATAGACTGAGTAGGGTAGAAGATTCACACTCGCCCCTAGATCCAAGAGAGCCCTCTCAATGTGGCTGACTCCTATCGTACAAGAGATGGTAGGACACCCCGGGTCCTTATACTTGATGGGTAGCTTGCACTGAAGGATTGAGCTGACCTGCTCGGTCAAAAATGCCTTTTTTGGGACATTCGTCCTCCTTTTGATAGTGACCAAGTCCTTTAGAAACTTAGCATATGATGGCATTTGATGGATGGCATCCAAAAATGGGATATTGATTTGGACTTTCTTGAATACCTCCAAAATTTCCTCATACTTCCCTCCTTTCTTGGGCGCCTGTAATCTCTCGGGGTAGGGCGCTCTAGGTACAAATGACCTAGGAGGGTCTTTCTCAGTAGGTGTGGCTGTAGATGGCTCAACATCTCTCTTCTCTGTGTTGCCACTCCCTTGCCCTTGCTGCATAGCAGGGTTCTCTTTCACTCGATTGTCCACTTGTCTCCCAGACCTCAGTGTGACAATCGACTGTACTTGTTCCGCCCTGTGCGAAGGAGTTGATGAACTCTCAACCATATATTGTCCTTTCGGGTTGGGCACGGGCTGACTGGGGAACTTCCCCTTCTCTCTCTCACCCAAGTGACTTACAATTTACCCTATTTGACTCTCCAGCTTGGCAATTGCTTGGGTATTTACCACTGTTGCACTCCTCACATCACTCATATTTTGGCTAGTCGCCTTCATGAACTCCTTAAGGGTGTCCTCTAGCGACTGTGAAACTGGTGCTGGTGTTTAAGTGGGTGCGTGGTAAGCAGGTGAAGGTGCTGGATGGGCAGAACGACCATGATTAGGAATTTGTGGGGCAAATCCGAGAGGATATTGATTTTGAGCATGATGAGGGGCTCCTCCCTGATTCATTGGTTGGTTCTGCCTCCATGAAAAATTTGGGTGGTTCCGCCACCCTGGATTGTACGTCTCGGAGTACGATCCATTTGACTGCCTTTGAAAGTCATTGAAAGCATTTACTTGTTTCATAGGATACTCGGCACAAGCAGGCGTTGAAGGGCAATTATGTGCTAGATGCATGGGACTAGCACAGATGGAACAGCTTTCAACATTGAATGTGTTGGCAGCATTGATGGATTGCCTCACAGTGAGAGCATCAATCTTCTTAGTGAGGGCATCTAACTTTATCCTCAAATCAGCGTCCTCTCTGACCTCATAGATGCCTCCCCTCTTAGGAGCACGAATGGACTTATCTCGACAGCTTGAAAAATCCCACTGCTGTGAGTTGTCAGACAACTTGTCCAATGCCACATATGCTTCGTCTCCTGTCAGACTCAAGAATGCCCCCCCATTCATAGACTCGATCATGCTACGGTTGGGTTGAGTCAACCCTTGGTAGAAGAATTGAACGAGTCTCCACTTCTCATATCTGTGTGGAGGGCATCTGATCAGTAGCTCTTTGAAACGCTCCCAACCCTCAGAAAATTTTTCATCCTCATCCTGAGTGTAAGAGCTGATCTCCTTTCGGCACTCATTCACTCTAGACATTGGGAAAAACTTATGATAAAATTTGCTAAGCAGGTTTTCCCAAGATGTAATAGACCCGGGCGTGTTGGAATCCAACCACGCCCTAGCTCTATCGTGAAGAGAAAAAGGGAAGAGTCGAAGATGGACTGACTCTTCAGAGAAGTTCTGGAATTTGAATGTGGCACAAATGTCTTTGAACTTCTTCACATGGCTATAAGGATTTTCAAGATCTAAGCCATAGAATGAGGGTAAGAGTTGGATGACATGTGGCTTCAAATCAAAGTGTGTGGCATTGGTTGGTGGCAACACTATGCAGGAAGATGAGTTAGTCGCAACGGGTGCGAACAAATCCCTAAGGGATGTAGTGGAGTCCACGTTCCAAGCTCTAGGTTGCTCTACATGTTCAGGATGATTTGCATTCCTATAATTCTCTGCCATCTCAACAGTCTCTCTCTCAACTAGCGGTCTTTTCTGTCTCATAAGAGTTCTTTCTAAGTCGGGATCTAAATATGTCAAATCTAAGTTCAAGGATCTCCGACCAAGCATACACCAACAGAAAAATAATGAGATACTAATCAGCAGAAGCAACAGAATAAAGCAAACACCAAACTCAAATTTTTTATTTTTTTTAATTAAATTAACTAGTAGAAAAATAAAATCAATTCAGACCAAAAATTTTCACAAACAAAACAATTCCCCGGCAACGGCGCCAAAAACTTGTTGTGAGTTTTAATTTACTCGCAAGCGCACGAGTCGTTTGCAGTATAGTGTTGTGCAAGTGCGAGGTCGAATCCACAGGGAATTGCGTTGTGAAAATATAATTTTTAATCTAAACTAACTCTATCTTAACCTGGTTCCGAATTTTGAATGATAATTTGTAAAATAAATTAAAACTAAATTAAATTGATTTTAAAACTAATAATAAAAAGCACTAAGGTTTCCGAATCCACCCCACCGAAGTTAAGCATACATGTTCTAAAAATATAGCCTATCAAAACATTCAATGAATCCAACTATAAGACAAAAAACAAAGAATATCCCAACTAAACCAAAAGCACCCGATGTATCCGCTCTTAACAAATCACAAAGGGAATCCAATTTAATCGAAAAGCATTCAATGTATCTATCAGATGAAACACAAAGAAAATCCAACAGACAATTTAAACTCAATCAATTATAAGATTAACTCAAATAATTGACATAACATTTATACTAAAAAATTGTCAGATTTGTACAAGCAAATCTGAACTACTACGCCAAACAACGGCGGGGCTTCATCTTCAACCTTAGCTGAAGAGTCTAGCCACTCATAACTATAAAACTATAATAAAAAGTGCTAAACATTTAAACTAAAACAACTGAATATAAAGAAATAAATAAACAACTTTACATGGGAGAAATTCCACTCGCTGACGGGCGGCGCTTCCCCTCGTGGTAGCAATGTCTTCGGGATCCACCAGAATGCTAGCGGATGTCCACCGATAAACACCAAAGTGGCTCAGGAATTGTACACTGAATGATGAAGTGGAGTGGGTCTTATATAGGCAAATACCACAAGTGGAATGTGTTTCCAATCCGATGTGGGATGTGGGATATAGAAATGTGTTTCCAATCAATGTGGGATGTTGGATTTAAGTCTTCACATGCCCTTCAAAACTTCTGTTCACGCTGAAATCCCGAAC
Organism: Bretschneidera sinensis; assembly: GCA_023935145.1. NCBI lineage: Eukaryota > Viridiplantae > Streptophyta > Magnoliopsida > Brassicales > Akaniaceae > Bretschneidera > Bretschneidera sinensis. Next base: position 44,157,233 of record CM043702.1, on the reverse strand, counting down.
AGCCCGCACAGCCTGACCTTTGTCTACTAAAACGGCCATAACTTTCTGTAGAAAAATCATTTTTACGAGCCGTAAAATTCTCCAGAAAATAGACTTCTGGATCTTTCTAAGCATATATGGCTCATATCCTGGTTCTTCTTGAATCAATACAGTTTAATTTTCAAAGATGATTGATCTGTACGGGCAATTCTGGCAATTTTAGTGAAACTCCTTTCCCAGTGCTTGTAAACCTGAAAAACAACGAAAACAACTCAAAGTAACAAATTCCTAAGCTAACAAATGTAAATTAGAGGGTCAAAATATGCAATATTTGGCATTCATCAAATACCCCCAAACCAGAAAAACATTGAGTTGTGGATTGTAGATGGATCTACAAGATCAAAGAAGGGAATACTCCAGGGGATGAGGTCTGGTATAGAGCTAAGCTGGTGGCGAAGGGGTTCACACAAAAAGAAGGCATAGATTTCACCGAAATCTTCTCACCGGTTGTGAAGTACAAGACAATACGGATAGTGTTAGCATTGGTGGTCCAATTTGATTGGGAAATCAAGCAAATGGATGTGAAGACAATGTTCTTACATGGAGAGCTCGATGAGACCATTTACAAGAGGCAACCTGAAGGCTATGAGGAAGGATGGCAGGGAGAGTTGGTGTGCAAATTGAAGAAATCTCTCTATGGCCTGAAGCAATCACCTCAGCAATGGAATAAGAGGTTTGATTCCTTTTTAATTAGCTTGGATTTCATGAGCAGCTACTATGATTCGTGCTTGTACTACAAGAGGCAGAAGGTTAAGGAAGTGGTGATCATTCTCATCTATGTTGATGATATGTTGCTAGTTGGGAGAATATGTTGTTGGTTGGGAGCAGCATGAACAGGATAAGAAAATTGAAGGCTCAACTCAGTGAGGAGTTTGAGATGAAGGATCTTGGCCATGCACAGAAGATCCTTGGGATGTGTATCATCTAAGAAAGGGAGAGAAACAGATTGAAGATCTATAAAACTTCCTACATAGAGAATATAATATCTAAGTTCTCTATGGAAGATAGCAAACCAGTGAAGGTTCCCCTTGCTAGTCATTTCAAGTTCTCCAGCGATCAATGTCCAAGATCGGAGGTGAAGAAGAAGGAATTGGAAAAAGTCCCTTACTTTAGTTCGGTTGGTTCTGTTATATTCACTATGGTAAGCACTAGACCTGACATTGCTCATGCAACGAGTGTTCTCAGTAGGTTTATGAGTAATCCCGAAAAGGAGCATTGGCATAGGATGAATTGGTTGCTGAGGTACTTGAAGGGAAGCCCAGAAGTAGGGCTGATTTATGAGAAGAGGGGTAAGTCCATCTGCCATGAAGGTTTTGCGGATTAGAACTATGGAGCAGACCAGGATAAAAGGAGATCGATTACCTCCTACTTCTTTAACTTAAACGGATGTTGTGTAAGTTGGAAGGCTCAGTTGCAGTCGGTGGTAGCACTCTCAACAACCGAGGTTCAATATATAGTGGCTATGGAAGCCATTAATGAGGCTATGTGGTGCAAAAGGTTGTTGGAAGAGTTGAAGATCCTGGAAGAGTAGGTAGTGGTGTATTCGGATAGTCAAAGTGCATCGCACTTGTGTAAAACTCCGGTGTTCCATGAGAGGACAAAGCACATGGATGTTCGGTATCATTTCATTCGGGAAAATGTTACAAAATGATGCATCCATGTGGACAAAGTAGCCACGGAGGAAAATCCTACAGATTTAAGCGCCAAGGTTCTACCTCTAAGTAAGTTCAATCATTTCCTTGGACTACTTAGGATTGGAGTCGGTTGATTGATGACTCAAGATGAGTTTGGATCCTGAAGTTCTCTACACAATGGTTCAGGTTTAAACACTTAGACAAAGGTAGAGATAATTTTTTATATTTGTTTAAGGTTTAAACAAGAGATGGAAGAATGAATTTTAGCATGTTAAAGGAGTGCACACAAGTGTGCGCATCACTTTGGGTGTGCGTGCACACATCTATTCAGCAAGACAAAGAAGTGTGCACAGCATCAGAAGGTCCAGCTTCAGTGTGCGCTGCAGTGTTCCTCCTCCCAGTCCGCAGTACCCAGCAAAGGAGGTGCTGAAGGAAGGCCGGCACTGCACCTCTCCCTCACCAAGGCCGCGGCGCCCAGAAAGTGGTGAAAAGGGTGTTTTGCTTAGCGCCACAGCATGCTCTGTTCAGTGCCTAGGCGCTAGGCACACTGAGGCACACATATTCCACTTGATTCAGCCTCTTGTGAAGTGTGTGGGTGCAAGGTTGAAACCCATAGCATCACTTAGGATTGATAGAGGGTCATGGTTGAGTGGTCATCAAGATCTATAGGTGGAGATTGACTCTCAAGATTAGACAAGAAGTTGGTGCACTATATAAAGGGTCACCTAGCTTTATTCTCATTAACATTGTGAAATAATTTAAGATCAATTGTAAAGAGTGACAGACATACAAAAGAGAATTGTGTGAGAGTGCAAAGACACAAAACACAAGAGGGACTCATTGTAGTGAGGCTGGTTGTAAAGAGAGAAGAGTATAGATTAGATAGAGAGCATTGTAATAGTTCTTATCATCTTCTTTCTTCTCTTCTTGGTTTCTTCAAGAACTTGAGGTTTCTTAAAGAAGGTTGCTGGATTGTAAAGAACCATTGATTTAGTGCAGAGAGTTCAGAGGAACTCACAAGGACGTAGGCTGTTGTCGAACCTCGATAACAAATCGCTTGTATTCTTTCTTTCTTTGATTTATGTTCCTGTTTTCGATTCCAAATCTTTACAAGTCATTTTAGACTTAGGTGTTTGGAAGATCACCACCTGGGCATCTTGTCAAGGTGATTTCCAACACATTCATTCGAGTTATGCACTAGGTATTGAAACCCTTAATCGGTAAATTCGTTGTAGTTTATTTCGATAACATTCTTATCTACAATTGCAACCCGCGAGACCATATAAGTGACGTAAGGCAGGTAATGGAGACCCTTCGTGAACACAAGCTCTTTATCAACTTGAAGAAGTGCTCCTTTCTGATGGACCAGCAACTCTTTCTCGGATTTATAATAAGTTCAGGTGGGATTCGGGTTGATGAGGACAAGGTGAAAGCAATCTGAGAGTGGCCTACACCGAGGACTGTCGGGGAGGTCAAAAGCTTTCACGGGTTAGCAACCTTTTATCGAAGGTTCGTTCAAAATTTCAGCAGCATAGTAGCCCCTATTATCGATTGCATGAAGAAAGGTGGTTTCTATTAGGGTGAAGAAGCCGAGAATAGTTTCAAACTAATCAAAGAGAAGTTATGTGCAACACCGATACTAGCTCTACCCGACTTCGACAAATTGTTTGAGGTTGCGTGTGATGCATCAATTGTAAGGATTGGAGCCGTATTGACTCAAGAAGGAAAGCCCATTGAATGTTTTAGTGAGAAGCTCAAAGAGACGAGACATAAATTATCAACATATGAGTACGAACTCTATGCTATTCTGAGAGCATTGAAGGTATGGGAGCACTACCTTATTCAGCGAGAGTTCATCCTTTACATTGTCCATCAAGCTTTGAAGTTTATCAACAGTCAGAAGAATCTGAATCGACTGCACGCCTAGTGGATATCTTACATTCAGCGATTCACTTTCTCCCTTAAGCATAAATCAGGGAAGCTAAACCGAGTAACTGATACATTGAGCCATCGACCTACATTATTGGTAAGTTTACAAGCTACAGTAACAGGATTCGAGTGCCTCAATGAGTTATATGAAACATATGAGGATTTTGGAGAGCACTGGGATCGTTGCAAATTCGGGACACCTATACACGAGATGCATATCCATGAGGGATATCTCTTCCAGGGAAATTAGCTTTGCATTCCAAGAAGTTCTTTTCCGGAGCAAGTCATCCAAAAGCTGCATGGTGAAGGATTAGGTGGACATCTCGGGAGAGACAAGACCATTGCATTGGTGGAGGATCGGTGTTATTGGCCGCAACTGAAGAAGGACGTTGGAAACGTCGTGAGGAGATGCCAAGTATGTCAAGTAGCTAAAAGGCAAACGCAAAACACTGGCCTTTACATGCCTTTACCGATACCCACGGCACCATGGGATGATGTGTCCATTGATTTTATATTGGGACTTCCAAGAACCCAACGAGGAGCTGACTCTATTATGGTGGTAGTGGACAAGTTTTCCAATATGGCTTATTTTATTTCTTGCAGGAAAACTTATGTTGTTGTTCAGGTAGCCAACCTATTCTTCCGATAAGTGGTAAGATTACATGGGGTGCCAAGTCGATTACTTCTGATCGAGACACCAAGTTTTTGCCCCACTTTTGGAGAACTTTATGGAGGAGGTTTGACACAGCCTTAAATTTCAGCAGCACTAGCTATCTGCAGACAGACAGACAAACTAAGGTTATGAACTGGACATTAGGTAACTTGCTTCGTTGTATTGCAGGAGATAAGTCGAAGCAATGGGACCTGGCTCTAGCTCAGGCCAAGTTTGCCTATAATAATATCGAAACAAGAAGTTTGGACCTTACAAAGTTCTCAAAAAGATCAATGATAATGCCTATGTTGTTTATCTTCCGGAGGACCTAGCAATTTCTTCGATGTTCAATGTGGCAAACATTTTTGAATATTTTCCACCAAAAAGGGACAGAACCTAACTCGAGGATGAGTTGTTTTCAAGAAGGGGAGACTGATGTAGGACATAATAATTAGTATTTTATTTTGTTTTCCTTTCCTTATTAGGATTAACTTTAATTTCTCTAAAACTATTTTATTTATTAGGATTAGGTTTCCTTTCTCAACAAAGATTATATATTTACTTTTCTAATAGGGCTCTATGTTTACTTTTCTACTATGACTATATTTACTTCTTTTACAAGGAATATGATTTTCCTATCACTATAAATAGGTGATCCCGTTATTTTATTTTTAATAACTTTGATTAATAGAATTATTAAGAGAATTTCTCTCAAAACTCTGCGAAATGCTATCTTTGCAACCTGCGGGTTGGTGTTCTATCTTTGGGTAAGAAACTTTGTTTTCTTCTCCATTCTAGGGTGTACCTAGAAGAAAAGGGTTGAAGACGATGTTCTTCTTTCCTCTTTGGTGCGCTAAGTTTAAACTCAAGTCTTCTGCTACATCAATTATAAACGTGTCCACTCATTTTACTTAATTACTAACAAATGCTACTAATCAAATTTGTAAAAACCTATTTTTGTCTTTTGATCAGGCATTTTTTTATTTCCCTAGTAAGGTCTGGCATACATGATATAAAAGAAATATGAAAGACTAAAAAGAATAATGAGAAGCAAAAAAAAAAGATTTATTTTTCTTTTATATGTTGGACTAATTATAGATATCAGGCTAGAAAAGCGTAAAGAAAAAACAAATAGGGTAAACTATATCAACTATCATCAAATTTAATCATAACTATTACAACTTCATCTCAAATTATCAAAAATAATCATTTCCCTTCAAAATAATACTTCAATTGAAAATTGCATCCAAGGGGTAAATAATAAAAAAGAAGACGTTAACATATTTGTAATTCTTGCTTGAGTGGCATCACGTGACAAGCATGTGATGACATAAATGTTTTTAGAGAATTAGAGCATTAGTTATTGCTCATTGAAATCATCCATTAATTGTATATTTTCTTTTGTTGGTAAAAAGGGAGATCAAACTCATATCTTTTATATGAAGAGTCTGAAAGATAACCATTAGAGCAAAAGGCTCAAATTTCAATAAGGAATAAACCAAACACCTAGCTTAGTGTGACAACAAAATCAAAACGAAAATAAGTCAAGAGAAATAAACTGAGAAGTGATTATCCTTTTTGTCAATAGTAGTTTTTTTTTTTCTTTTAAAGTTTTCGTTAACTATTCTAAATGGTGGGATATGACTGTCATTTTCGGAAAAAAAAATGCGATAAAGTTATAATTATATTCAAATTTAAGATATTTAATTGTAATTTACTTTAAAGTATTGTTTATTTTACTCTTTACTTTTTGGTATCTATAACTTGAAGGAAAAAAAAAAAACTGAAAAAAATATGAATCTTCTCTTTTTTCTTTAATCCCGCATTTTTCAATTACCAATAAGCCAAGAAAAAAGAAAACGTATTTTTCTTGCCTCTTTTTTTATCCCACTTTCATCATTAAATTTGTATTCCGTAAGTGGCATTGTAGAGAAGGCGTATGGGGCTTAACATTTCAGCTCCATAATTGCCATGTGTCTCATTCCTTGCAGATTAGTTTCTTTCTCTTTAGAAGATGGTTTAAAACAAGCAATTTCGAACATATCTAATCATGGCTTTGATGAACAATTCTTGCTTTTGAAGTACGAAGTCGTTTTCAGAACATCTCAAAGTATAGTTGATATAGAAGGCGCATAATTTGTGCTTATCCAATACCTAATTAAATATCTGCCTTGAATAGTTTTTCTTTTGATGGTATATATCTATATTAATAGTTTTTAATGAACTACAGAAAGAGCCACGAGGCTTTGATTTAGTGATAAAAGATCAAAGCTAAATCCCCGAAACCGCAATAGCATTTCGGCTTCTTTTCTTCCTTCAACCTATCCTATGGTTCCTTCATAAGCATTCTAATAGTCTAGAGAGAAGCCTAATGCTTCAACAACTGAGAATAAAAATTAGACTATTATGTTCACTTTAATGTAAAAAGGGGGCAAAAATCCTGCACCAAAGCAGAACCAAGACAATTGACGTGTTAAAATGAGGACCCCAGAAACAGGCATAGTATTTGCCACATTTGAATTTCAAATAGATTCCCAGTGATGGCACCCCATGTATAGCTATCACCACCACTTCGAAAGAATATTCTGAAATCTGAATGAAAGAAATGGTTCTGATTGCTTAAATCTGGTTCATCAATTGTGGGTACAAACATATTTATTAACAAAATTGCTTTGCCTTTACAAAAATCCATTTATAGCTAAGCTTTTACCAATCAAAAGGCTTATCAGTCTTCTACTTATCGCCGCGTACGGCAAAATGTCCTTCCCCATGATTATTTTTATTATTTTCGTTATAGCAGAAAACTGTATCTGCTCAGTCTTGCATGCATCCAATTTAAGTAAAAAAATATTCTCTTGCCTAATTTTAGTGGTTTACGATATTTTGTCATAAGGAGTCGAGTGTGAGTCTTTGATTGTTAGGCAGAAACTTTTGACTGTCAGCAATTCTCTATGGAGGATCAAAAGATAGGTTTAGATAAGTATGATTCCACCTTTTTCTTCTTTTTTTTGTTTGTTGGAGTAATATTTATGTCATTAACAAAATGCCATTCTTATTATTATTTTTTTTTTTACAATGATGGGAAACTGAATTGACCCCATGTTTTTCATAAAAAATAAAAATAAACTCAAAAGTGACCACTAAACCAAAAACCCAATTTTTTAATATGTCATGTTGTTTTAGGATCAAATATTTAAAGCATGAAGGATTTTAGATGGCAACAATCGAACGTATATTGAGTCCACTCGAGTCGTAGAGAGGAGAGAACATAACAATTCTCACAAGAGAAGTGAAGGTTTTATACGAGTGTGCATTTGTATGTCTCTCAATGCGAGAGGAAATGGGTATTTATAGAGCAATAAGAACAATCACACGTGTCATGATCTTATTGCAAGAGTGTCGGTCACACAACTAGTCGAAACCCTATTGAAGGCATGGTAGTTGTATGTAATCTGATTGGCGAAGGTTACGTTATGGGCTACGCTCCCATCACACCCCTCTGCATAAGACTCTTCAATTTACCGTATGAGTAACAAATTTTTGGAAATATACCCAATAGAAAATATGGGTATGACTTTAGCTCTGACCCTTCAAATTAATGAAAAAAGTTAGAAAAATAATCGCCAAAAGTTCAGTTCTACTTAAAAAAAAAAAATTAATTTTCAATGAGCCATTAACTCCCTGATGACTGATGCAATAAATTGAGCTTCAATGAATAACCATTTCGTTGCTTTACAATACCATGTTTATCCTTATTGGCAAAACAGTATTTTTCTAAACCTCTTTTACCATGCAAAAGCCGTTTACAAAGGAACATTTTTGTAAAGCCACTTTACTTTGCCGGTCACTTAATGAAAAAGAAAAAGTATACAATTGGCAAGAACCACACATGTACCTGTACTACTATCAAATCAAACAGTTACAGAAAGGGAGATTATGATATCAATCATGATTACGAAAAAAAGTTAGTGTAGCGATCCAGTTGGAGCCCTTCCAATTAATGTTTTATCTTTGATATTTTCAGATGCCCAAATGCCTAAAGATCACGTTTATAAATAGGCAGTGATAAGCTTTTGAGACAACCTTAACATTAATGAACTTCTAGGATCATTTAATTCAAGTTCTGTCCCTCAAACCAAACGAGGATAAGGAACAAGAAATTAAAATATCTATTAAAATGTTATGTCTAAATTTAGATTCATGTGGGTCAAAAGAGAAGTGCTCCATTTTTGTGATTCTAATATGACTAATGATGCACTAATATTATAGTTGTATCATTCAGTCGTAGGACAAAAACCTGTACTATAGTGGAAGGTTACCATACAGCTTCCTAAATAGCTTTTTGTTTCCAAAATTTGCAGCTTAGCAGACATTCTTTAAAGGCCTAAGCCGATGTTGTATGACCAATGATGATTGGTTAATCTGAAATTTCTATTAGATACGTTATTACATAAATTTCATCCACTTGATCAATCACATTTTCTTGATTACAATATCCATGCTTTAGACTGATATATAGAATGTTATACCAATATGCTAAAAATGATACATTTAAATTTAGGCTTGATTATATATTTTATTTTGGATGGATTTCTTTTTAAATCTTGAGACATTTTTTTGTAACAAATTGAGCTCGAGGTTCCATCTGTTTGCAAATTGAACCCTCGATTTGAAAAAAATTAAACCTTGAGATTGAAAAACATAAACCCTGAGATTAAAAAAAATCGAACCTTGGCCGAAACTAAATGGCTTGCAATGATGATTGAGGTTACCCTCAACCATTGCGTTAGCCTGAGATGGCGAAACTATTGGACAACCTTAGCCATCGTGAGGCAGTTGAGCAACCTCAGCCATCGCGAGGCTGGGACAACGAGGCTACATAGAAGCCTTAACCACGCGATGGTTATGCTAGCAGTAGCCATGCCATTGCAACCTCACGATTGTTGAAGCCATCCAGCAGCATTGACACAATGGCTAAGGTTGTCCAGCAACCTCAATATTTCAAATTGACATGATGGTTGAGGCTACTGGACAGCCTCGCCATCGCAAGCCATTTAATTAGGCTAAGATTCTATTTCAAGGTTCAATTTGCTAACAAATAAAAACTTAGGAATTGATTTGTCACGAAAAATTTCTCAAGGTTTAAAACAAAATCTGCTCAAACCACACGTGAAATATGTAATTAAGCCTTATTTTTATAATAATTTTTTCATTTCCCTTTTTTATTTGGGACAATTTTTTCAATTGAAATGGATATGTAACAACCCGGCCTATACAGATTAGTACTAGTTCAACAACTTGACAAAGAAGCCTAAGCCATTGGCTCAAAAGCTTAAGCTCAAGCTATTAATAGTAGTTCATATAGTAGGTTATATACATACCAAACACTACATGCACATCCAATGTGGGATTGGGTATCACAATCTCTTCCACACAAGTCATTGACATCCTCGTCAAGTCCCCACAGATCCACAGGATCCACCTAAGACTCACATCGTTGCCACCATTCTTCGGCTCACCTCACCGGACCAAGGATCCATACCATATAATACACAATCAGTCCCAATATGGCTTGCACACCTCGAGGGTTAACTGCTTTGATACCATTTATAACAACTCGGTCCATGCGGATTACTAGCCCAATAGCTGGACAAAGCAATTCAAACTACTAGCTCAAATGTTTAAGTTCAAGTTGTTAGTACTAATCCCCGTTGTGGTTTATATACAAACCCAAATACTACATATGTAGAGCCCAGTAATTTCTAATGAAATATTCTGATTTTAGGGTTGTACTTTGATGCGTATCAAGGTGTACCACTGTAGTTTTGAGTCGTAAAAATTTCTTGTATTTGAATTTGTAGGACTTAAAAGCAAGTAAATAAAGAAAAGCTGGTATTAAGAAACTTGTGTTGGGGAGCCCTTGAAGTTTTTAAAAATGTTTAGGTAAGTAATGAAAGAGTTATAAAGTGAAAGGATAGTTTCATGTTTTAGGAAAGTCTTGTGGTAGAAAATAAAAAGAGAAAGAAGTGAAAGGGGAATTATGCAATAAAGAAAAAGTATTGTTTATAAATATGAGAGAGGAGAGAATGACCAACATGTGTTGGATCCTTCTAGAGAAAGAGAGAGAAAGCGGGAGATAGAAGAGAAAGGGAGAAGAAGAGAAGAGAAAGAGGTAGAGGAAGAAGAGAAAAATGAAGGAAAATGACAGTTTTGGCAAAGCTTAAGGTAAAAATTTTTACCTTACTTCTTCTTTTTTTAATCTTGCATGTTTAGTTAATTAAGATTTGAGTTGTAATTTTGAAAATCCAAGTGTTCTTGAGAAAAGCTTAAGAAAAATGGGCTTATGTACAAATGTGTTGACTAAATTTGAGTTCGATTTCTCCCTTGGGTGGTGTTAAATCTTTTATTTATAACCTTTGAGAACTTGTGTTTGATTTGATTTGAATGTCCCATGAGAGATAAGGGTTTTGATTTGAAGAAAAAAGTGTTTTGGCCCTAAAATTTTCAGATTTCGTGACCAAACAGTCAACTGTCCATTGAACACAGTCGATTGTGAAACTCCTTGGACCATGGATAATCAACTGTCAAAGAGGAACAGTCGACTGATCGAGCCCCTGAACCTGATTTTCAACTTCTCCTTTGAAAATAAATGACTTTTTTTTGTAGTATTTCAATCCTAAACTTCTCTAAAGGTACTATGAGTTTGAATACATGATAAAGTTTTAAAATTTAAGATCTTAAAGGGATTCCTTTGGTTTTAAAACAAATTAGAACGATTTTTGTAAAAGTCCTAGATAGAATGAAAAAGGGTTTATGATTTAACCCATAGGTTTCTATATGCTCGTATAAATTCCATGATAGGCTTTGGGTGTTAAACGCTTGTGCGCTTTTGAGTGATCATAGTAAGTATATATGTATTTGTTTTACGCGATTAGAAGGAAAACTCAAATGCTAGGAAGTAAACCCGAAATTAGATCTTGGCTCGACAAAGGTGAGTACACCTTACTTTTAGTAAATGTATTAAACTATATAATAGAAATAAAAGTACAAAATGTGATATGATTGTATGAATCATAAATAATAGAATTATGAGAAAGGTGAGTACATAAGATTTCAGTACGTAAATGATAAAGAGAAATACTATGAGAATTATATATATATAGACACACACACACATTGAGATACGAGTTTAGAATAATTTGATGTGGTTGTGTTTAAGGGATTATGATGTATTTGATTGTAATGAAAGTGATTGAATTGATTGCTATGAGATTGTGATGTGTATGATTTCGATGAATGTGATATGTTGGATTGGTATGGAAATGAGATGTGATTTGTGATTAGCCCATGAGAGGCATACTTTGTGATTAGCCCATGAGAGATATAATTTATGTTTTTCCCATAAAAGGCATATGATGTATTAGGCCCAGTGAAGGGCATGAATGATGATTGAGATGATGGAATGGTATTTAATTTGTAATTCTCTTTTTTTTTATTGACTTTATAATTGAGTGCAATGTAGTACGATTTGTATGCTTGAAAGACTTGTAAGGATCTAGGTGAATCCTTGTTTAATTGTTATTTCTTCTTATTAAGAAATAAAGATAGATGACTGGAGGAAAATCAATGAGATTTAAATTTTAGTACTTTTGAAATTTGAGGAATTATATACTACAGTTATAATTAAAACGAAAATTTCTCCTCCAATACGATTACTATTAGTAATGTGTTTCTCACTAGGCTCTTTAGCTCACCCTTTTATTTGTTAATATTTCAGGTAGTACCGAAAGTTTTATGGTCAAGTCAAAAGGAGTGCTTCATAAGGTATTCGTCTACGGTATCCTCATCTTTTGGGCTTTTCATTGAGAGTCTATTCAAGAGTTTTGTGGTCAGAAGTTTTCCCTTTATGTATGTATGATCCCAAAGTTTTAAACTTTGACCTCCATATGTTGTAAAGGTTGTTTGCTTATGTAAAATTGTACATTCACATATAGATCGATGTGAGAAAAGTTGAGAGGTGATGAAACCTCCTCGGGTAGGAGCTACCCGGGGATAGGTCATTACAAAATACTTATCCAATGTGGGATTGGAGTATCACATGATATTGCTTTGACATAAACAAAAAAATCTCTAGCAATATAGCAACATTTTGAAAACATGGCTTTTTGGTTTATACAAATATTCTTTCATTTCTTTGTTTGTGTTGAGAATCCGATAGTATCCTAGTAGGGATCATGTTTATGTTTATATTATCTAATTGATGTCTCATAATCCTATTAAATTTGATATTCATAACTCTATATATAGGACTGTTGAATTGTATTCATATCATTAATCAATAATAAAAGAGTTTCTTCTCCAATCTTATATATATATATATATATATATATATATATAAAACTTGTTAAATGTTTTGCGAAACATGTGAAATTATTTAATACTTTCAAGGATGTATGGAGAATTATTGAGTTTATTGAAAAAACTCATGTTAAAAAAAAGCCTTAGTAATATATTTTTGTTTGATGCGCATTATAAATTATTTTAGTCCATCGTGGGACATTATGTGATTTTGGCTCGTAAAGGTTTATCTTGTGTCTTAGTACCATTATGTGAGATTATGTGATACCATATAAAATTGATAAGTAAATGAGATGTGTTGAACATTATGCAAAACATGAGCTAATATTTGAGAACTTGTGTACTTGAAAAATTTATGAATCTCAGAATACGAAATTTTATAAGATATTTGAAAATTTGGGAGTTTTTGAAAAAGTTTGTTACTAGAACCTAAACAGAGAAAAATAGGTTCTAAATTTTTAAGTATGTGTTTATTGACCGTGTATATTGGTATAACATCTATTATCGGGTGTAATAAAAGGTTATACTAATGCAAATCAACTAAAGACAAAAAAAAATGGCTATCTATTTACTCTGGCAGGTGGTACAATCTTTTGGAAATCATCCAAGCAGACTATAATTGTGAGGTCTACCAAGTAATATAAATTTATTGCCCTTGAAAATGTTGTGTCTGAAGCTGAATGACTAAGACAATTATTTGTGGACATTCCATTGTGGGGGAGATCAGTCTTATTTGAGATTCTCCATTGTGATTACTAAGCAGCAATAGCTTGTGCTAAATAAAATAAAATTCATATTGTATTTTCTTAGCCCGCTGAAGAGCATATGATATGATTAGCCTACTGAGGTGCGTATGATGTGATAGGCCTATTGAGGGGCGTATGGATATTATATTATTCCCCACTGAGGGGCATTTCTTATAGAGGAACATGAATTAAAATAACTTTGTGAGGTCAAAAAGGAATCTGACCAATTCTCTGATAGAGTCATTGGCAAAAAAGCTAGTGAATGAGACATCGAGGGGGATAAGATTATTGCCCATTAGTGAAACTAAGTGATGGATACCCAACCTTTGTATTGGAGATCCCATGAATGAGATTCAATGGGAATAAAAAAAGTCACTAGAGTCTCGTGAGGCACTGTCACTTAGCTTTACAAATTTTATATGAGATGATTGGTAAGAGTCCTTCCCTATGGTGTATGACAGTGCAACTGCAATTAGTGTGAAGATGAGTTTATAGCTCTTAATGGGTCTGTTGACCCGTATTTGATTTTAATAATGACAAAACATTACATAAAGTACACTAACAGTTTTAACTAAGTGTTTAAGCGGTAAAAGCATTCAGTACAGAAACAAGATGCAAGAACACAACACATTCAGACACCAAAGGAAGACAAAAGATCTAGAATAGGCACTAAGGTAATTGAATCACATTGTAAATCTCTAAAATTCAATTACTTAGCTTGATCTATGGCTCAATTTACAAAAAGCTTTGATAAAACTAAAATACAAAAAATATTTCTAAGTTAAAAATTGTTTTGAAACAAAAAAAAAAAACTGGGTTTAAGGACAACCCAGTAGATTGGGTCTCTATACCAGTCAACTGGGAAAAGGGACAGTAAGTTTCCAATCGATTGGTAATAGGACCCAATCGAATAGTAACTTAACCCAGTCAATTAGTCCTATGACCCATTCGATTGGTACTTTCCCCAAACCTAAAAGTGAACCTTTTTTCTCTTGACCCAATCGACTGGTACAAGGACCCAGTCGACTGGTAATTCGAAAATATGACCGTTTGAGACGTAGTACTTGAGCATTTAATACTCCAACCCTACCAAATCAGTGTCTAACGGCCATATAAGTCCAAGTCTATAAAAACTCTCTTCAATAAGCATTTAAAAACAAGAGAATGGCACATTCAATACATACAATAGCTCATTAACTCTTAAAAGGCCTTGAAAATTTTATTATGAGCCATTCATCAAGCTTATTCTTGAAAGAGAGATATTTTTTATTTGTAAAAGCATTCATTGCTATCTTTCTACCATTTTTTTTATAGTTGACATCATTTATTGTAAAGAGAAAGAGTTGGTGTAACTCTTAGAGTGTTTAGGATTAAACACTTCTTTGTAACTTCCATGAGGAAGGGATTGTTTGTAAGGTTTGTGCAACACTCATGAAGTTTCTCGACTAATGTTTAGTGGATTACTTCAAGGAGGTTCCTTGAATAGAGTGGACGTAGGGTCGGAGAGATTCTGATATTGTCGAACCACTATAAACGAAGTTTGCATATTCTCTTCTTCAACTCCTTTATTTTCAAGCATACTATTTGATTATGTGTCTTGCTTATTAAACTGTTTTTTTATTAAAAAAAATTGTAAGTTAATTAGCAAAATATTTTTAAAACCCAATTCACCCCCACCCCTCGCCCTTCTTGGGTTTGAACCTCGGTTTACAATTGGTATCAGAGCTTCGTACTCAATTTCAAGCATAAAATCATTGAGTTGATCTGATGGCATCTAATAACTATACCGAAGGATATTCCTATACTAGGCCTCCTTTGTTCAATGGCTCTAACTATAACTACTAGAAAAATAAAATGAAAATCTTTGTCAAATGAAAAGATTATAATCTATAGAGAGTCATTGAAGAAGGACCTAGAATTCCTACAAAGAAAATAATCATTGGAAAAATCAATCATACAGTGTCTAAACTCAAAGCAGAGTTTAATGAAGAGGATTGTAAAATGATGTCTCTGAATAGTAGAGCAACTAGCATGTTACATTGTGCTCTAGATATCGTTGAATACAATAAAATTTTTGCATGTATTTTAGCTAAAGAAATTTGGTATAAATTAAAAAGTTACATATGATGGCACTAGTGAAGTAAAAAAAATAAAAAAAAAATTATATGCTGGTGTCTGAGTATGAATCTTTCAAATGTCTCCAAATGAAACTATTTCTCAAATGCACTCATGTTTTACTACCATTGTTAACGGTTTAAACATTCTTGGTAGGAACATTGAGGAATTTGAACTAACGAGGAATATATTAAGATCTTTGCCATCCACTTGGAAAGAAAAGAAGATGGCTATAACAGAGACCAAAGATCTTGACAAACTTGATGTTGAAACACTCTTTGGATCACTATTGACATACAAGATAGAAGAAATGAACCCTGTTGTCAATGATGATGAGAAGAAGAAGAAGTTGATTGCTCTCAAAGCCTCTACAAGCAACAAAGAGGAAGAAAATGAAGAAGAGAATGAGAGCAGCGAAGCAGATAGTGAGATGGCATTAATCACCAAAAGGTTTCACAAGTTCTTGAAAAAGAGCAAGAAACCTTACACAAAGGATTCCACTCCAAAAAGAGAACCTCTTGTGTGTTTCAGTTGCAAGAAGCCCAGTCATATAAAGGTTGATTGTCCAACAACGAGCAAACCATATAAGATCTTCTAAAATAAAGTCTTGATTGCAACCACATAAAGTGATGATGAAGAAGCAGAAACTTCAGACAATGAAGTTGGATATGAGAAGATTGCCAACCTATGCTTGATGGCAATCGACGATGAAAATGAGGTATCAAATTCTTCCCCTTCTAATAATAATAATATTGTTAGTAGTAGTGAAGAATTAATTGAAGTAATAAATGAGATGCATGAAGAATTGAAGAAATTAGATTCTAGAAATGTGGCCTTCAAAAAGGACGTCTCATCTCTTTCTAAAGAAATGGAAGGCTTAAATAAGGAAAAAAGAAAAACTATCTTCCATGCTTTATAACTCATCAAAAAGTTTTCTAAAAAACATGAAAATGATATTTTGAAGAAGAAAATAATTGAATTGAATAGCACTATATCTATACTTGTACTTGGAAAAGAAAAGCTAGATGAAGTTCTATCTTGCCAAAAGTTAAGTGGAGGAAAATCCAGTTTGGGTTATTCTCCATCAGGCAAGCAAAAGTCAAAAGAGACTTTGTTCATGAAACCAACATGTGTGAATGAAGCCTCTGCCTCCAAGACCGCTAGCAAGATTAAAAACACTCCCTCAATATATGCTAATAGGTCTAAGAATGTAAATTTAAATCCTAATGCATATATTAGAGATAAACATCCTAGAAATACACATGCATATATGTATGCTCACTTAAGAAATGCAAATGCTAGGAATAATCATTCAAGAAATGCACATACTAGAAATACACATCCTAAGAATTACAATCATATATATCCTACAGATAATATATATGTTCATAACTTACATGCTACAAGTGCACATCCCAGAAATTACCATAATACATTTCCTAGAGATAACATGCGTATTCATAACTTTCATAATAGAAACATATATTCTAGGAATGCTTATCCAATGAACTATAAACATGCATATTTAAAAAATCCTAGAAACTTCAATAACTATTATCCTAGGATCATGCATCATCAACATGTCTACATTTATAGAGCACCTTATAATATTAAGAATATATGGATTCCTAAAAGAACCGTATTTTCTATGACTAACCCCAAAGGACCTAAGAAATTTTGGGTACCTAAAAGTGCAATTGTATATCCTTGTGTAATGTAGATATGTCTCCACACCAAGGAAAAAGGTAACTATTGGTACCTTGATAGTGGATTCTCAAAGCACATGACTGATGATCAAAGCATGTTCAAAGAACTAACTCTAAGGGATGACGGACACGTCATCGTTGGAGACAACACAAAGATAAAGATCATTGGGCATGGCAAAGGTGGTAATGATTTCTCAACCATTGATCATGTTTTATATGTGCAAGGCCTTAAGCCAAATTTACTTAGTATTAGTCAACTATGTGACAAAGGAAACAAAGTTATATTTGAAACCTCTCATTGTCTAGTAAGAGACATCAAAAGTAACAAGATCAAATTTGTTGGCCATAGACACGACAATATCTTATAGTTGATTTAAAATCTTTGCATTCTGAAAATGAAAAATATTTTCCCGCTTTTAGTGAAAACCCATGGCTATGGCATAGAAAACTTTGCCATGTGAACATGGATTTGCTTAAAATTATTTCAAGAAGGGATTTAGTTGTTGGACTTCCAAAAATCAAATTTGAAAAAGATAAGGTTTGTGATGCTTATCAAATGGGAAAACAAACTAGAATTTCTTTTGAATCAAAAAATATAAT
Organism: Bretschneidera sinensis; assembly: GCA_023935145.1. Classification (NCBI taxonomy): domain Eukaryota; kingdom Viridiplantae; phylum Streptophyta; class Magnoliopsida; order Brassicales; family Akaniaceae; genus Bretschneidera; species Bretschneidera sinensis. The sequence continues at coordinate 44,139,454 of CM043702.1, read as the reverse complement.
CTCAAACTCTAGACCATTGGAACTTTTTTATATGGACTTATTTGATCCAATAAGCACCATTTGTCTAGGTGGTCATCAATATGCTCTTGTTATTGTTAATAATTATTCAAGATATACCTTTGTTATGTTTATTGCTTACAAGGATGAAGCATATAAAAGATTTGTAAACTTTTGCAAGAAGGTTCAAAATGAAAAAGGGATTTTCATTTCAAGTATTAGAAGTGATCATGGAAAAAAATTTGAAAACAAAATTTTTCAAAATTTTGTGATGAAAATGGAATTGATCACAATTTTTCAGCACTTAGAACTCTGCAACAAAATGGAGTTGTTGAGAGGAAAAATGGAGTTCTAAAAAAATTTGCAATAACCATGCTTGTGAAAATAGTTTGCCAAAATAATTTTTTCACTTCGTGCTATGTTTTAAATAGAGTATTAATTAGGCCTATGCTTGATAAAACTCCATATGAACTATGGAAAGGTAGAAAGCCTAATATCTCTTACTTTCGTGATTTTGGTTGTAAATGTTTCATCTTAAATAACAATAAAACTAATTTAGGTAAATTTGACTCAAAGACTGATGAAGGGATATTCTTAGGATATTCAACCTCAAGTAAAGCTTATAGAGTCTTTAACAAAAGAACTCTAATGGTTGAAGAATCCGTGCATGTTGCCTTTGATGAATCTAACCTAATTAGTAGTAGAGTAGTATCTTTTAATGATGATGCAGATTATATTCCAAGAATGGATGAATCTACTCCCACTGTTGACCCGAAAGAGAGCCAACCTCATACAAAACAAGAGGTAGATGCTCACAATCATGATCAATCATCTAGAAGTCAACAAGAGGATGATCTTCCCAAAGATTGGAGGTATGTGAATTATCATCCAATCGATCAAGTTATTGGTGATCCTTCACAAGGGGTAAGAACTTGATCCTCTATAAGAAATATCTGCAATTGTATAGCTTACTTATCTCAAATAGAACCCAAAACTTTTGTAGAAGTTGAAAAAAATGTTGATTGGATAAGTGCTATACAAGAAGAATTAAATCAATTTGAAAGGAATAAAGTATGGAATCTAGTTCCTAGACCAAAGAATCACACAATTATAGGAACTAAATAGGTATATAGAAATAAAATGGATGAAAAAAGAATAGTAACTAGGAACAAGGCTAGATTAGTTGCTAAGGGTCATAATCAAGAAGAAAGATTAGATTTTGATGAGACTTATGCTCCCGTAGCTAGATTAGAAGACATTCGTATGTTATTGGCCTTTGCATGCTTTAATAAGTTTAAGCTATTTCAAATGGATGCAAAAAGTGCCTTTTAAATGGTTTTATAGACGAAGAGGTGTACGTTGAACAACCTCTTGGATTTGAAAATCCTAATATTCTGAACCATGTTTATAAGCTTTATAAAGCTCTCTATAGGTTGAAGCAAGCTCCAAGATCATGGTATGAAAGACTAAGTAAAATTTTGCTTGAAAATGGTTTTACAAGAGGAAAAATATATACAATTCTCTTTACAAAAACTCACAATAATGACACACTATTAGTCCAAATATATTTTGATGATATTATATTTGGTGCTTCTAATGAATCCATGTGTCAAGATTTTTCTAAGTGTATGCAAGGTAAATTTTAAATGAGCATGATGGGAGAGCTTACCTACTTTCTTGGACTCTAAATCAAACAATTAAAAGGAGACATCTTCATCAATCAATCAAAGTGCACCAAGGACCTATTAAACAGGTTTAGGATGGAAAACTCAAAGTCGATTGGAACTCCTATGAGCACCTCTACAAAACTTAACCTAGATGATGAAAGTAAGTGTGTAGATGCTAAAACTTATAGAAGCATGATAAGACCTTTACTTTATCTAACTATAAGTAGACCTAATATAATGTTCAGTGTATGCATGTGTGCTAGATTTCAAGCTAATCCTAAGGAATCACATATAATTGCCGTAAAAAGATTCCTAAGATATTTACAAGGCACCCAAAACCTAGGGTTATGGTATTCTAAAAAAATCAACTTTTGAGCTTATTGGTTACTCAGGTGCTGATTTTGCGGGTTGTAGGCTAGATAAAAAAAGCACTAGTGGAACATGCCAATTTTTAGGTGCAATGCTAACCTCTTGGTTTTCTAAGAAACAAAATTTGGTTGCGCTATCAACCACCGAAGCGAAATATATAGCAGTTGAAAGTTTTTGTGCACAAGTTCTGTGGATGAAACAATAATTAGAAGACTATGGCATGAATTTTAAACATATACCAATTCATTGTGATAACACTAGTGCTATCAACTTGAGTAAAACCCTATTCAACCTTCGAGAACCAAACATATAGAAATAAGACATTACTTCATAAGAGACCATACTCAAAAGGGTGATATTAGATTAGAATCCATCCCTTTGGAAGACCAAATTTCTAACATTCTTAATAAGCCCTTGCACGAAAATAGCTTTAGCAAGATTAGACTATTAAGGGGCTTAACAAGTTATGAAAATATATGTGTTTGATTGCATCTACATTCATCAAATGCATATTTGATATCTAGTGAATGAGTATTAACTCCCATGTAATATCTCTCTCACTCAAGATGGCATAGATAAATCATTTCTTGCAAATTTCCAAATTGGAGCTCAAAATTTTATGATTTATGAAAGACCTAGTTGACTAATAGTTTGATCCAGTCGATTGGTATTTCTCTATCCATTTAACCAGTCGATTAGTTGAGTCAATCCAATCAATTGGTAACTCACTACCCATTTCACCAGTCGACTAGTACAAAGACCTAATCGATTGGTATCACACGAGAAACTTGGAGCGTAAAAATTTAAAATTTCTTCTGATGAACCCAGTCGACTAGTAGGGTCAATACAGTCGATTGGTATCTCACTGCCCAATTTCCTAGTCGACTAGTACCCCGACCCAGTTGACTAGTACCACAAGACTATATTTAAAGCCAAAAATTTGAAATTCTTTTGGATAACCCAGTCGACTGGTACCCCAACCCAGTTGATTGATATGCCGAAAAATCCTCAAATTATGAAGGGCTCAGTCGACTGGTATCCTAACCCGGTTGACTGATATCGCGATTTTATATATAGTCGCTTCATTTTCTCTCAAACTTTACGCCATATTTGCAAAACCCTAGCTTTCTCTCTCTAAAAAAATCCTTGTTTTTAGATCGAAATCTCATGAAATAACTCCATAGAACCCTTAATCCTTCTTCAAATCACATCCTTTTCAACTTTTCACGGTTGAAACTTCATTCATTTCCCAAAAACCTCTCTCCAAACAAAATTTTCCAAAATTTCTAAGAGAATTCGAGTCAAGAAAACCGTTGTCGGACCTCATGCCCCCATGAGGCCGAGATCACACAATTCCACGGCATCAGACTCCAAGGGGAATGGGATAGTTGGTTCTTCAAGCAAGCAAGCGAGGACCAAGCTCGATGATTCACTTTTTTGGAACCCCGCCATCAAAAGCAAGTATACCACTATCATTAGAAACAAGAAAATCATGACGGATAGATTCGTAGATTTCGATTCTATTTGTCATGCTAATTTCGATATTTTTCCCGCTTTTAAGGCAATAGGCCTAACCCTCCTTATCAAAATCCACCAAAAATACTACCCTCGCCTCATTCATCAATTCTATGCAAACCTGGTCAAAGCCAGTCCATCAGCTCTTAGATTTAAGACTAATTTCATGGGCATAGATTTTGAGGTAACCACTGACCTCTTAGTCAATCTGTTGAGAATCCCAATGGGAGGGATCACGTGAAGTCTAGATGGATGGCCAGACAATTCTGATTATAAGGAGGCATGTCAGATAGTTAGGGGAGACCCTAACTATATCTTTCAACCCACTATATTTCATCAGTGTAGTGACATGCCCCTCGACTCAAATTTGTTAAACCTCATCGTGAGTTGTACCATCCACCCTAGACTCGGGAGTCGGGGTTATATGTCTAAGATAGACATAGTATTGATTTGGTGTCTCAAAACTGGACACTATTTCAATATTTACCCACTCTTGCTCACTAATATGATCAATGGCGAAGCACATAACTTAGGTGCCTCCCATACGGCATGCTCATCACCCTGATCCTCCAGCACTTTAAAGTTCCCCTGCTTGCCTCTGAAGCTCAAGATATCGGCTCCAAAGACATTATCAATGTTTCTTCACTGAAGAATATGGGGTGCACGATTTGGAATGGCATGGTTCATTCTAAGCCTAGGAAGAACATTCAGATCGGTGATGATGATGACAGCGAGGAGGACGATGATGTGCCTGATGATGCAACTCTTCCCACTGCCATGGACACTGACGAGCAAGCACCTAGTCCACAGCATGCTACACATAGTAGATCTAATGTTGGTCTGGCTAGACACAATGACTCACTACAGGCTATAGCAAGCCTTCAGTTATCCATGCAATTTAGATTCCAGAGCTTGAGCTCTTCCGTCGACCAGAGCTTCCAGATGGTGCGGACCGATATCGATCACATGCGTCATGACATCAGCACCCTTCGAGATGATTTCGAGTTACTCTGAAAGCACTCTGAAGGCTCTTTGGTTGGGATTCGAGATCTTCTTCAAGATAGCTCTGACTCCCCTACTCGATGAGCCATTAGCACTTATCAGTTTCCATTGTCATGTATTTATCTTTTTTTTGCTCCATGGATAGTTGTTGCACGAACATTTCTTTTTCGTTTTTTTTCATACATTCATATGACTGGTTTGTATCAGATTTGTTTACTTAAGCTCGATGATGTATGGACTTGTGTATATACATGCTTACTTTTCACTTATATAGCTTATGGCTCATGTATGTGTTTTACTATTAGCTATATGGTTGCCTAGTTTGAGCTTTTAAAGCTCATCCATATACCCTAATGTTTCAAGCTTATGTGCAAACTTCTGATTCATCTCGGGAGGTCTTTCCAACTCCCATTAATGCTTAGTTTTTTAACACAAGTTTGTTATACCTTATCTTCATGTTTATGGTGATTAAATTGCTTATTTTTTGTGTTTACCCCCATTTTCTGCTATTGTTAAAACGGGAGAGAAAAAGAGAAAAATTTGTGTAAAACTAAGATAAAGCATAAATTTAGGGGGAGCATTGCTTCGAACATGTTGACAAGTGTAAAATAGTCTTGCATTACTTGGCTAAGATTTATATTACTGTAATTGAATGCTTGCAAATCGGTTTTTATCAAAAAAAAAACAGAGGAAATTTTGTCCAAATTTTTCAAAAAAAAACCAATACTTAGTTTTTAAAACTGTTTTTTCTCTCCTTAGTTTTGTCATCATTAAAAAGAGGGAGATTGTTGACCCGTGTTTGATTTTAATAATGACAACATAGTACTTAAAATGCACTAGCAGTTTTAACTAATTGTTTAAGTCGTAAAAGCATTCAGTACAGAAACAAGATGCAAGAACACAACACCTTCAGACTCCAAAGGAAGATAGAAGATCTATAATAGGCACTAAGGTAATTGAATCACATTGTAAATCTCTAAAATTCAATTAATTAGCTTGCTTGATCTATGGCTCAATTTACAAAAGGTTTTGACAAAACTAAAATAAAAAAAATTATTTCTAAGTTAAAAACTATTTTGAAACAAAAAACTGGGTTTAAGGACAACCGAGTTGACTAGCTCTCTATACCAGTCAACTAGGAAAAGGGACAGTAAGTTCCTAATCGACTGGTAAAAGGACCTAATCGACTGGTAACTTAACCTAGTCGACTGGTCCTATGACCCAGTCGATTGGTACTTTCCCCAAACCTAAAAGTGAACATTTTTTCACTTGACCCAATCGACTAGTACAAAGACCCAATCGACTGGTAATTCAAAAATATGACCATTTGAGACGCGGGACTTGAACATTTAATTTTCCAAACCTACCAAATCATGTCTAACAGCTATACAAGTCCAAAGCTATAAAAGCCCTCTTCAATGAGCATTTAAAAACAAGAGAATAGCACATTCAATTCATATAATAACTCATTAACTCTCAAAAAGCCTTAAAAAATTTATTGTGAGCCATTCATCAAGCTTGTTCTTGAAAAAGAGATATTCTTCATTTGTAAAAGCATTCATTACTATCTCTCTACCATTTACTTTACAGTTAACACCATTTATTGTAAAGATAAATAGTTGGTGTAACTCTTAGAGTGTTTAGGATTAAACACTTCTTTGTAACTTCCGTGAGGAAATGATTGTTTGTAAGGTTTGTGCAACACCTGTAAAGTTGCTCGACTAACATTTAGTGGATTACTTCAAGGAAGTTCCTTGAAGAGAGTGGATGTAAGGTCGGAGAGATTACGATATTGCAGAACCACTATAAACGGAGTTTGCATTTTCTCTTCCTCAACTCCTTTATTTTCAAGCATACTATTTGATTGTGTGTCTTACTTATTAAACTATTTTAAAAGAACTTCCAAGTTAATTAGCAAAAAAAGTTTTTAAAACCCCATTCACCCCCTCTAGGTTTGAACCTCAGTTTACAGGGTCCATAGTCCAAATTTTGACGGGGTGTTGATCGTAGTACACTCTTGATGGATGTCACCTATATGAGTGTGGGAGTTAAGCCACTCCCCATGTGACCTGGGCAAGTCGTTATAGCACTCACGAAAATCCAGGTAAGCACATGGTTGTAAAAGTGTCAAAACCGTTGGAATTGCTACTGGTTAAGGATGTTATGTGAACAACTATATTGGCTTTATAACATTCTAGGAATTGGTTCAATGAGCTTAGCTCCACCATATTTATGTGGTCCCAAATAGTTCATTATGTGTGAAGTTCAAACCGAAAGATACCATCACTAATGCATAACTTCCTTATATTCTTTGCTACTATTAACAAAGTGTTTTGAAACATGTGGGGATTTATTAGATTTATTTTTAAGTGTTTCAAAACATTTATCATCTTTGTCAAAATAATCGTTGTGGTCAAAGTAGTCATTGAAATCAAACTAGCCCTTGGAGTCAAAATAGTCGTTATGGTCCAACTAGCAGTTATTGGTCGAACTAGCCGTTGGAGATAACACTATATAAACTCTTCTCCTCTCCCATTTGCAAATACACGCAACAATCATTTTTCATCTTCCCTCTAAATTGTGAGTATCATATCGTGGTATATTTAGTGTCATGTGAGGTACAACTAGCAAGGAATTTTCAGTAGCAATCATTTAGCCTTTGTAGTGGATGCGCGTTCATCCAAAGGATTGTTATAGTTGAATCCTAGAGAGTAGACGCGTTGAGACCATATGCACCAAGTCAAAGACTTCGGGGACGCGAAATCTACTTTTAAGGACAACGCTTATACGTGCCTTTATAGCTAATTTTTTTTCTTGTCCTTATATTTATTAATTGTTAGTACAAATTATTATTAGTAACAAGAATAAAAGCATTCATACACAAATGGTTCCAACACAAGCAACTTGATAGGCAAGTTATTGAATGCTATAAATATAGGCATCAAGAAAGGTAGTCTCTCACCCTATTCCACTCTTTTTTGCAATTTTTGGACGGAAGAAAGATACTAAAACTCACTACACCATAATACACAATTTTTCCAGACAAAACTATGTAAAAACTCTTCTAAATCTCACAACACCAACCCCAATACACACAATATTCACTCAACCATTAGATCCATGTAAAATCCCTTTTTACAAGTTATATAGGTATTTGGCTTGTTACACTCTACATCTGACTAACTATTCATATTTCAGGTATAGGGTGAGAGATAACCTCTCTTGATGCTCATATTTATAGCCTTCAATAACTTGCTCACCAAGTTGTTTACTCACCAAATAGTTTGTTTTTCACACCAAGTAACTTCAGAACCTACACCAATAAATTATGATCCAAAAAAAATCTCAATACCGATCAAGCTATCGTTAGACCGGATTTATTCCACCCAATCAAAACCTCCATGTTTTAATCACACATTTAATACCACTTAATCAGATTTTAAATTTAATCCCAATAGAAGCAAGTAAAGAAAAATACATGAGTCGAAATTTTTCCTAATGACATATGCCATCCAAAATTTGAACTTCACTTGCGATGGTTACAATTTTCAAATTAAACTAGATCGCAGAGTAGCTATGATCTTGTGTCTCTGCACAAGATTTTTTTTTTTTTTTCTCTTTTGCTCCCACACTATTTCGATGGTTAATCAAGAAAAGAGGAAAGGAACTTATCCTTTCAGGTCGCACACAATTATCTTTTATCTTTTTTCTCTTCCATGCATATCGTAAAGTTAATCCATAGCACCTCCATAACCTTTGTTGGGTCTTTCAAATTGAAAATTCTTATCTAAACAGGTGTCATAGGAGATACATATGTTTAATGGTAAGAATTCTTTTCTTCTTTATGTCATCAGACGGTGAGAGATACATCACATTCATGCATCTATACAAGAATTTATCCGTTTATACATTGTTAAACTCAGGAAAGCATTTGCACTAACAAGTACTGTTAAAAATGCAATTTCCTTTATGGGCAGCGAGAAGGGTTGGTGTTTTGGGCATAAAAGGAGCACTTTAAGTTTAGTAATGAGAAGGGGGTAAAAGCCAAATTCAGTTCTTATGACACAATCATTTTTATTCTTTTATCAATTATTATGATTTATGGGATGAAGAGATTGAATCTGAGACCTCTTTAATAGAAAATGTCACCTCTATAAAGTTAAGAGGAATATTAGTAAACTACTATATGGAAACGTATACTGTTCATGAAATCTTTCTCTTGCTTGCCAACTGTTGGCACGAAAAACAAAGCATAAATATCTAGCCAGCATACAGAGAAATAACCGTAGACTTACATATACAAGTAGAAGCAAGAATTTAATATTACACACTATTCAAAGCAAATGTGACAAGATGGGCAAAATGTAGGACATTATATTCGACTAGAATGTATGCATTATCATGTTAAAATTTTGAGCTCAATCATCTTAACTAACGAGTAATAGAATCACTAGTTTTTGCTGGTTGTTATTGTCTCAAATCAAAAATATTTGATTGTTTATTTTTCTGACCAACTCTTTTATAAACAAAAAGAATTATTATGTGAATGAAAAAAATAAAAATAAATTAAATTTATCGTTTTAAAATGTATAAAAAAAATAAATTATATCATATCATCGGATATGAGCTTAAATTTCATAAAAGTAACTAATAAATTATAATTATTGCACAACATTATTTCACACCATTATTTTTCATAACACACTCAACCCCCAGGTACTATATAAAGGGGATTCCTAGCATTTCCTAGGTACAACACAATTCTCTCCACAACTCTCTTGTTTTCTTATTCTCTTATTTCGAGCTACTGACTTAAGCATCGAAGAATCCTTCTGAAAGCACAACCCTCTCGGACAACTTGTAGTATTTTCTATGTGTCAAGTATACACAAGTGCTTCACTGCTCTTAAGGGATCACTTGTTCCGAAATTCTCTTATTTCGAGGTACTGACTTAAGCATCGAAGAGTCTCTCGAAGACACAACCCCCTTCAACAACTCGTAGCATTTTTCTGTGTTTCTAGCATACGCATGTGCTTCATTGCTCTCGTATGATCACTTATTCTAAAATCGACATCAATTTCACTGTTTAGCTTTTTTTTAACTGAGAGACGAATTTAAGTTAATTTCTAAAAACCGATCGAACTGATTAGGTTCACAAAAATCTCTGTTTCAAACGGTTGAACCTTTTATCTTATCTTTTGTAAGAACCGCATCGATATGGTTTTCGATTTATGATTGATTCGGTCAGACCGATCAATCGATCGATCCAGTCCGATTATGATAACACTGTAAAACTCCATAATAGGGATGTAATTTAAAATAAAAAAAAGGAGATAAATACAATGTCTTATATGCAACTTTTTTAGTGCACTAGTCCATCTTGGGTGTGTCTTGTCCCTCATGTTCATCATCAATACTTGGTGCACAACAACGCTTGATTAGATAAAAAGAGCTGGAATCAAAAAACTTTATGCAGGTTCAATTATGAACAAGCTACTACAGGACACACCATGCTTGGTCTAGATACATATCCAAAAAAATCTCTGTTAACTTTTGCGGCTTCAGCAATCTAAAGCTGAAAGCCCCACAGCTTTTCCCTTCTCCTTTATTTGGATGTTGTCACAGCAATGGGTGGACCTGAATTTGGTCGAGATCGAGTCTGGCTCTAGTTTCTTCTCTTCCAATTATTTTCGTTTTATAATAAATTATTTGACACCTAAATAAATATTATTATCATCAGCTAGTACCGCTAATCATGTTGGTTCCCCTTACTGGTTGCATAATATCTTCCTATTTTTTTATTTGAAAGGATCTGCATAATCTCTTTGATTTTTTATTAATTCTTTTAACTTTTTTTTTTTTGGTTTTAAATTACTATAATTTTATTTTAATTTTTAGACAGAAAATTACAGCCATCTGATATCAACCATTAAGCAAGCAAATATTATATTGTTAACCAGTAGAGAATCTACATAACTGGTCTCTCTCAATTCTCAAAACACAATAGAATCTACACAATCGAATTGCAGGAGAAACTTTTTGATAGAATAAATATGGGCAAAAGTAAAAAAGAAAAGAAAAAATGCAAGGCTAGAATTCTTCTGTTAGTGTTAATCGAGCATCATTTGGACGGTCGTCCATTTTGTTAAGGGGGCCAAACGGAACCCAAAGGTATCACGTTGCTTTACTAAAAGGCATGATTTTAACTGAATTGAAAGAAAATTTAACTTCTTTCCATCTACTTTATTCTAATATAGCAAATAAACCTGACTTGGTTCAATAAGTTGTGTTGTCAATCTAATATAAGTGTGTACGTCAAATGAATTCCCACTGAGAATCTCTTAGGCAGATTAAATCTCTTACTTATCATATCAATTGTACTCGTGTCATGTTAACAAAGGGAAACATATCTTTTCGAATAAATTAATTGGATCAATATTATCAGTGGTAAAATATGAAAATTTCTTAGGTAAATCAAGTTTATCATATCAATATTCTCTCATTTGAAAAAAAAAAATGCCTTTTTAATCACAATTAACCTTAATTTGATTAGTTTTTTCAACTAAATATGTATCACAAATTGTCTTATTCTAACTAACTTGATAAACAAAACTAATGATTGTCGTGGCAAGTCAAACATACCTAAAAATTTCTGATGCGGTGAAGGGTGAAGGAAATTTATCACTGCGATAAAATATGAGAATTAAGACTTAGTGATGTGAATTAATCATTGTCTTTAAGACTTTATTCGTTTCACTTGAATAAACAAGTTTGCTATGGGTACAAACGAATAATCATCCAAAATACAACTCAGTCTCTTGGTAGAAATCTGCAAATAGCAAAATCTGAAGAACTTCAGACAAAGTGCGCCAATGCCACTTTTCAATGCGACCGGCCTCAAATTGTAGCCAAAGCACAAGCGCAGTGCAACGCACCGCTCCAGTTTGAGTTTTCAAACAACCATTTTATTCTTATTTTAAGTTTCTACATTAAAAATCATTTTGAATCAAAATAAATACCCATTAAAACTCCAACTTGAATTTAATGTAATGCACCTGATTAAAGGGTTTTTAATAGCTATTAATTAACTCAAATTAAGACCTTAAAATGATCTAAAATCAACTCTTATAACTGATTTTTTCAACCCATCACTTATTATTAATGAAAATTTTTGATTAATCTCATGTACTCATCCACTTAATGGATTAAGGTTCTTCGATTAATGAATTATTAAGGTTCTTCAATCATTTTGGAAATCTTTCTTTCAAAAACAAAAAAAAATCATTTGGTAAAACCCAAAAAGAAATCTCTAACTCTCAAATGTTACTTTCTTTCCCGTCCTAAATCAATGAAAGAAATCAATTATTCAAACCTAGCATTTTAGGTACATGTGTTTTTTCTTTTTCTTTTTCTTTTTGGTAAGAACATATACATACCTTGAAAGATTATCGCCGTTACTGTAATTAATATATGTAACCCAACTTACCAAAAAGTATTATATAGAGTAATATATAGTAATAAAATATTATCTAATTCAATCTGAAACCAAAGCTTTCTTTTCTGGTTTCTGGACCGGTTACATTTGACCTGGGTCCGAATCTATTACCTCCATTAAATGAACCTTTGTGACTATGGTACATCACCACACATTGTTTAATAACTAATTATCCAACAACAATCATATGATCAACTTACTTTATAGGACAAATCTTCATGATAATCTTCCCATCACATCTCCAAATCTTTTCTTTTTTTTTTTATTAAAATGAGTTGGAGAGTCTAGTAATAATCACACAAGTCTTCTAAATTCCACCTTTTTAAATGAGAGTTTTTTATTTGTGTTGATGTAAAAATTATTTTTGTATCGAAGTGAAAATTTAATTAATAATTTTTAAAATTTTATTGATAACATTAATTAAGTGTGTATGAAAATTATTAATAAAATTTTTCAAAACTATTAATTAAGTTTTCACTCCTATACATAAATAAGTTATGCTTCAAAGGGTAAACAATAATTTCTCCTTCTAAATACAGTAAATACACTGAACCAAAAATTGCATAAAGTGTCAAAAAAAAAAAAGAAATTGCTAAGTGTTGTCAAAGACCCACAATAATACTGTGCAACCACTACGGCTTATCATTTCCCTGTTGCTTCCAATTAATTTTTCGGTGTCATCTTAAACCGCAGAAATGACTAAATTATCCTTGTCAAGCGAGTACAAACAACTGTTCAAATTAACTGCCATCAAGTCCGTTCTATAAATTCAAAGCCATGCTAAGTTGTTTCCTCAACAAATTGGGCTTTTGGTTCTTTTGCTTTTAAGAAATGGGTGCTAACTCAAACAGAGTAGATGATTTCTCTCACCATGGAAACACTAATCCTGCTTTCAAATTCTCAGCAGAGATAGCAATGCCACCGCCATCAGTGGAGATACACACTGTTTGTTTGCCGCCAAAGAAAACTACTGTCCAAAAGCTGAAGCAGAGGTTATCTGAGATCTTTTTCCCTGATGATCCACTCTACAGATTTAAAAACCAAACATGGTGGAAGAAACTTCTTCTGGGTCTTCAGTTCTTTTTCCCTATTTTTCAGTGGGGCCCTGAATACAATCTCAAGCTCTTTAGGTCTGATATTGTTTCTGGTCTCACCATTGCTAGCCTTGCAATCCCTCAGGTAATCTCTCTCGCTCTATATCCGTTTCTTAATGTTATCATTTAATGCGGAATTAGAGGCCAAAGCACACTTGAGTCGGTGTGCATATATTCCATTTCTTTTGGATCATTAGACTGGCGGTTATAAAATTTTATAAATCATTTCAACTGGGTTTGTTATAAAATATTTTTTTTTCAGTTATATTCTTTGTTTTAATTAAAATAAATATATGGTGTGTGAACATGATTTTTGTTCCTTAGCTTCACATCAATTAATTCTCATGTCCTCTTATGGTGCGATATCAAACATGATTTGTATTAGGCTATTAGGATAATAACAATATGATTATCTTGTTTTTGGTTCATTTTGAATTTTGATAAGGACCCAATAAATCTCCAAAATTATTACCCTTTATATTTTTCTATAATTTGAAATTAACTGGGATTTGATAACTGATATGACTCCCCTTATTCCTTTTATGTTGATCGGATTCAGTTTATTTAACTGCAGGGTATCAGTTATGCAAAGCTTGCTAATTTGCCTCCAATAGTTGGCCTGTGTTAGTATCTATACCAGACCCAATTCTCATTAATCTTACTGGATTTCAATTATGGGTTACAATTAACTTTAATTAATGGAAAACTTATAATTTGGCCTGGGTTACATGCAGATTCAAGTTTTGTGCCTCCATTGATATACTCAGTCCTTGGTAGTTCTAAACATCTTGGTGTTGGTCCAGTCTCTATAGCTTCACTGGTCATGGGTTCAATGCTAAGTGAAAGTGTTTCCTACACTGAGGACCCAATTCTCTATCTTAAATTGGCTTTCACTGCTACTTTCTTTGCTGGTTTGTTTCAGGCATCTTTGGGTCTACTTAGGTATTGAATTCTGCTGATTCTAGACTTTTATGTTTCCATTTTCCTTAATGAATAGTTGATAGAGACAACATGATTAAAATTGATGAATTTTTTTTTTAAAAAAAACAACTGCGTGTCAATTTTCTATATTTTTTTAGGAATTTAGTGGCATGTTGAAATATTTACTTTCACTTTCTTCAATTTATTTTTTTTAAGGGAGATAAGATAATTGGTGAAAATAATTTATTGTTGTTCTTGAGTTTAATTTGGATTATATGATTTACAGGTTGGGATTTGTGATTGATTTTCTGTCAAAAGCAACTCTTGTTGGGTTCATGGCTGGTGCTGCTGTCATTGTGTCATTACAACAGTTGAAAGGGTTGCTTGGAATTGTTCACTTCACTGGCAAGATGCAATTTGTTCCTGTTATGACCTCTGTTTTCAACCATAGAGATGAAGTAAGTGGCATCACTAAAGAGAAACCAATATTCTCCTGCTTTTTCTTCTTTCTTTTACAAAAAGAAAAAAAAAATAAGGCCCAAGGGAGAGCAACATAATGGACGAATGTCAACTAAGGTAAAAAGGGTTCTTTAGGCCTTGTTTTGTGTGTGATTAAATCAAGCTTAAATCTTCAAACTACTTTGAGAAATGTTGCTTTTAAGTTCCATTTAAGCATTACCCAAACCGCACTTTAGTAGCATCTTTACTTTTTAACTCAACTGGGTTTGATTTTTTTTTTTTCTTGAATTGAAGTTAGAAAGGGTGATTCTTCAGGTTTCAATAGATGTTTATGTCCCACTTTTACTGCTATATCTTCTGGTTGTAACATTAGCACAATTGATATGCAGTGGTCCTGGCAAACTATTGTAATGGGATTTGGTTTCCTAGTCTTCCTATTGATGGCGAGGCATATTGTAAGCGTCTAAATTTTCCGACAAAATTAATTTACTCAGATTCTCAATACTGTTAAGTATTTTAGTTCTTAGACAGCTTTAATTTTTTACTAATCCACACAGAGTATGAGAAAACCAAAGCTTTTCTGGGTGTCGGCTGCTGCTCCATTAACCTCAGTTATTCTCTTAACTCTTTTGGTTTTCTGCATCAAATCAAAGGCACATGGCATCTCAGTTGTAAGAATGATTATATAAACTTATTGCTTCTACTTATAAATCAAAAACAATCTTACAAAAGTTCTCTTTTCTACAAATTCTCTGAATTATATTTTTTTTTTCATGTGCAGATTGGCCATTTGCCGAAGGGTTTGAATCCACCTTCATCAAACATGCTATACTTCAATGGCGCTTATCTTGCACTTACTATCAAGACTGGCATTATTACTGGGATCCTATCTCTTACTGTAAGTTACCCAAAACAAAAATCTCTTTCTAAATAACTTAATTACCGACCAATTTTGCTTATTATCTCTAAATTTTTCTGTCCATTTCTTATGTTCCAGGAAGGAATTGCAGTGGGAAGGACATTTGCTTCTCTCAAAAACTACCAAGTTGATGGCAACAAAGAAATGATGGCCATTGGTTTTATGAACATGGCTGGTTCATGCAGTTCATGCTATGTTACGACAGGTCAATTACCATTTTTAACGATTTCTAAAATTGGGAAGCAATCTGAGATTCGCAGCTTCTAAAACAATTTCTTTGACTGATCTTGCAGGATCATTTTCTAGATCTGCTGTAAACTACAATGCTGGAGCAAAAACAGTAGTTTCTAACATAGTAATGGCTGCAGCTGTGCTTGTTACTCTGCTGTTCCTCATGCCATTGTTTTACTATACTCCCAATGTCATCTTAGCAGCTATCATCATAACAGCAGTAATAGGGCTCATCGATTATCAGGGTGCATATAGGTTGTGGAAAGTAGACAAGCTTGATTTCTTCGGTTGTTTATGTTCTTTCTTTGGCGTTCTCTTCATTTCCGTGCCTCTGGGTCTTGCCATTGCAGTAAGAAATTAAATATCTTCGAAGTTTTTCTTCTTCCAGTATTCAGTTTCAGTTTTTTGCTGCTATGTCATCTATGAAATTTGAAAAGAGGAAAGTAATGTGAATAAATGAAGCTATTGATTGCCATCAAAGAACATAATTTCATTTGTAAATCTTACATGAATTCAGATAATTTGGACGTATTTTACTAATGGCCTTGGCCGGAAAATTCAGGTTGGAGTTTCGATATTCAAGATCCTGTTGCATGTCACCAGGCCAAACACCGTGGCCTTTGGGAACATTCCAGGGACTCAAATATACACCAGTCTCACCCGATACAGAGAAGCTTTAAGAGTTCCTTCATTTCTCATACTAGCAGTTGAATCTCCCATCTATTTTGCAAATTCAACTTACTTACAAGAAAGGTCGGTTCAATATTGCCATATTTCTAGGTTTCTCTTCAATGCTTTATCACGGTATAGATTCCTTCGGTTATGATCTATCTGACTACTGGGATCTTGTATTGCAGGATCTTAAGATGGATTCGGGAAGAGGAAGAGTGGATAAAGGCGAACAATGAAAACACACTAAAATGCGTAATTTTGGACATGACTGGTACGTCAGTTACAACCTTATAAAACCCTTTGTTTCTGAAATATCATTCTGCTTGCAAGAGTCGATCATTTGGCTTGCAAACCTTTTGTTTTCTCAGCTGTCACAGCCATAGACACAAGTGGTATTGAAACAGTGTCTGAACTCAGAAAGATGCTCGATAAAAGATCACTTCAGGTAAGAATTTTCACCAAATACTACATTTTTTTGCAAGTTTGAAGCAAACATCTTGGCTGATCTTGGTGTTTTCTATTGGTTACTTTCCTTTTTCTATATAGCTTGTGTTAGCAAATCCTGTTGGAAGTGTGATGGAAAAGCTACATCAGTCAAAAATATTGGATTCGTTCAGGTTGAATGGACTCTATCTCACAGTTAGTGAAGCTGTGGCGGATATTTCATCAACGTGGAAGGCGCAGCCATGACTTTGAAAGAGTATATCTTGATAAGATAATGGAAAGATAATGAAGATATGACTAACAGTTCCAGGCCAAAGGCATGTCTGGGTAGAGTTGTGGGTAGGAGAGGACTTAGCTTTTCCTTTACTTTTTGTGAGAGAGTGTAGGAATGAAGGAAACATTTGCTTTGATCTACTTACAAAATGAAAGCTAAGCCCTTCTCAAAGAAGAGATTTTGAAGTTTACTAATCTCCACCATGAGTCTAACGTTGAATTATTTTGACCATGGCAATAGAATAATATGAACATGATGTAAATTTTTACCAAAAATCAGAATACTAGATTGTGTGGTTATCCCTATTTGATGGTCAGCAATCTATGAAGCATTGGGTTTATGCTACACAAACTAGGGATAAAAAAGTTGACGGTGGGGAAATAAAATCTATGAAACTGAAGAAAAAAACACCTTTGTTAGGTATCATTTGGCTTTTTTTTTTTAATTTCGATTTCTGGTTTACAAGATAGTTTACAAAACAATTTTGAATAAACAATGGTTAAGCTACAACCCGTTTAGTGTACTGTAAAAGAACATTGAAAACAGTTTTTCTAACGTAAATTCAAATTCAGTATCTTAAAAACTAATTTTCAACTTTTGGTTCTTTTCATAAACCATATTTTAAAAGTGTTGAACTAAAACACAAACTATTTCATAAAATCTCTCAAACAGTCCTTTATCTACTGTCATATATTGCAAATTAAAAAGAATCTGTCAAGTATTAGTTCCAGTTGATTCAGACACCACATGTATTCATTGTTATAAACACTACTCAGCCCATTTGGTTCGCAGGCATATGTGAGATTAGATGGGATTGAACTAAGCTAATTTCGCATTAATTCCGATATTCATGTTTGGTTGGAAAAAGAGAACAACTCTGTTATGATTGATATGCATAAGGGGAAATGAATTAGGGCTTATACCATAAGCAAATTTAGGCAAGTAACAATGAAGGACAAAAAGGACACTAACAAATCACCCCATATTTAGCTGCCAAAAATTGGCTAATGGCAGGTTCAAACTCTTAGCTTTTACAAATGAGATGTGTGTAGCAGAAATGCACATACAAGCTCAACTTTCTCCAGTTCATGCAGACAAAATGTAAAATTATGACCTAGGGAAGGAACAAAACAACGTTGAATATCACCACAAGTTCAGGTCTAAGGACTCAAATATCAGAGTGGTAGGAGCAGAGAGAGTGGACATGCACGTACAAAAATGTGCTCACTTGCAGTTGAGAGAGAGATTTAGTGGGGGGGGGGGGGGGGGGAATAAACTACAACTTGCAAGAAATCAATCTAATGAGTACTCTCATAGATCAACCCCAAAGTTTTTTTTCGAAAAAAAAAAATACCCATTCAGCGGTAAAGAATCTGGAAAAAATCAGCAATCTACAAATAAAGTTTAGTTTACTAACCCCAAAACAAAATCCTCACGTGATAATAAAAACTGCCCAATTCAGATGCTTGCTAAAGAATAAAAACCTAAACCACTCAAGATCACTTTGAATCGGAAAACAAAATAAGAAGCATGGCCATCATCCTTCCAAGGACCGCCTAAGCTTGTATATTACAATTTCCTGACACAGTGCGTACCTATTTTCATTGGCTCCATCTTCCCATCATTTAAGCACCATCCAAGACCGCTAGGTCATTCTCTATCTTCACCACATGCGTAAACAGAGAAACCATAGATTAAGATAACTTTCTAAATACAGATTAGATCTGATATCTAATGAGCTTCGCCCAGGAGGTCCTCCAAGTCAGTTACAAAGCAGCCATATAATCCCAGAAGAAAATTTGTTCTCCCCTATTGAATTCTCCTTTTCAATCAAACATCTGCATTGAAATAATCTAAAGTTAATTCTGCCAGTATTATAGCAATTAAAAGGTGAGGGGAGGATTTCGAAGCAATCAAGGGGGCTACCCATAGAACTAAATGTGAGTTTGGGATTTCTGTAGCTTTTCCAAAAGTACAGGACAAAAGTAATGTGATAAAAGTGCTGTGAGACAATCAAAATTCAGTGTTTGGTAAATTACATTTTCCAAGTTAGTTTCAGTAGTTAAAGTGTTTGGTAAAATTAGCTGTGAAGGTATTATAACCATGCAATATATCTAAAATAGACATAATAATGACAGTGTCTCTATAGCTAGAAAGAACAATAAAGAATCTTTTATACGTGTAAGGAATTTTCAAAACACCGTGTTGTCTGCAGCATCTTAGGAATAACTTTGAGAAATCCACGTTTTGTACCACAACTTTTGCTAACATGGTTAGTAATTAAATTTTACCAAACACAAAGTTTAGATTTTAGCCGTTGAAAATACAGATTTTGTCACCCCACTGCAATACCAAACACACTCTTGTTGTTGCAACCCATGAATCTGTTTTAGTTCACACAAGATAATGTCATCTCAAAAGCAGTTCTAAGAAACAAAAAAAATATATATCCACCAATCAATAAGTAATAGCTCAGTCAATGAACAAAATAGGACTCCAACTACCAATAAATCACAATGAACATAAAAAGTTAAAAATCCTTCAAACGACCGAGAAACCACGTTAGAAATAGCCAGATGTCACTTTAAATAACCAATCTATCACTGCAAGTACCAATACAAATTCCCTTATCTCCACAAAAATTTCCGGCGCTCGCTTAATTTTAACAGTTTTTTCAGATTGAACAGGTTTGCCAAAACATGCCTCCAAAATCCAAGAAAGCCCATGATTTAACTAAAGGGAAAAGAGCCAATGGCTTCTAAATCAAATTGGCATCTAAACCTTCAGCTTTGTCCAAAGGTCACGGACTATGAAAACTTACATTCTATGAACAAAGTGGCTATCAAAGATAAATGGGGTGGATTCACTTTATGAAGTAGATCAACTTTCTCTTCACACAGTGAAACATAACATGCAGTCATGAGAAACATTAATAGAAGACTGCCAGTTTCATTATTTCTTTTATTTCATTACCAAAACTACATTTCTAGATTCAGTGACTTCAAAATCCAATTTCCACTTGTATTAATGTTTTAGTCTCAGATTAAATTTGGAGAACTTTTTACTCCCCATCTAAGCATTAAGCGCAAAGAACATCATGTACAAGCTACTGTGTTTTGTCTCAGATTTAAACGGATTTCAAGGCAAAATAAGCTTACATATTTGCAAGAAAGTGTTTGGCTACATAAGTCCGGACTAACGGACTTGTGACTTATATAAGTCTTTTTGGACTTAAAATGGACTTATTTCAAACGACCATAGTTTTTACTTACGGAATAAGTCATAAGACTCATATCTAGACTTATACCATTCTTCCTATCACAAAGTTCCTCAAGTTCTCTGCCCTCTCTCTTCCTCTCTGTGAAATTGATTTCTCTTCTTCGGTGACTGCTCTGCCGCGACTTCTCTACTAATCACGGCCAACAGTTTGAGCACAGATTTGGTTATTTTTCATTAACTTTTTCATTTTTGAAAAATACCCAATATTTTCTCGTCACCAAACATGGATTAATGATATCAAACAGTTTGATTTACAACCAGTCAGTTTGTTTGCTAGCAACCAGTCAGATACAGTGTCAGTAAAAAATAAGCCTAAATTTGAAAAATCAGTCACCAGTCATAGGACACCAGCTAGTTTTCACAAGTCTAACCCAACAAGGATCAATAATCACAAACAGCACTATATGCAACACAGAATGTTCTGTACCTTCCCAACATAAGATACACCAGTGCAACAATGCATCCTCACAAAACAAGGAAAACTCACAACACAAAATAAAGAAAAAGTTATTAAAATTTTAAGATAAGGTTCTTAGGCAGTTTATGAGGAAAGAACTCTTACTTGATCGGTATCGTGTTATGAGAATCTCTTGCAGTTCACGTCCAATGCATAGGTATTGACCTAGCAAAAACATCACTGCCAGTCCAGTGCCACTCACAACCCACCATGTTATTGACGACGGCCAACCACCATATATGATGCATATAAAGAGATGAATGATATAGAGGGTGGCCGAAAAATCTAAGCATTTCTTTGACCTCTCAATCAAATAAAGCATATATCCAGCTCTGCATAACACTCGAGAAAAATGTGAAAGTTAGCAAGACCAAGCTATTAAAAAATTTTAATGATAAAATTCTTAAAACTAACGGTAAGTTAAAGAGATATTTTTAAGTCTATGAACATCCATTCCAGGGATAACTTAGCATATAATAGAAAAATAAAAATATTAGCACAGGTGAAGCATGATGTATCTCCCTAGACAGGAACAGAATCAGTCTTCAGCCTTACCTGATACCTGAACAGAATTGCACTTTCATTTTCTTGTGTTTCCATTTTCAAATTTTTTCAAATCTTAAGTCTATTGCAACAGACAAGCACAAATAAAATGCACACTTTGAAGTCTTCTTTACATGACAGAGCAAATAACAAAGTCTATGATGGAACCACACATCTTAAAAAGACAAATATAGTCAAGGCATTAATTTCACTTAGTAGAATGAGTTAACTTTACTATCTTGTACAGCCATGATTAAGGATCTCTCAATTAAGGACAAATCAGAGGAACTCAACTTTAATGGACTAACCAATATTAAACACAACAATCGCTAAACCATAAGAGGTAAATCAAGAAGAAGGCACCACAACGATAAGCTGAAGGACAAAAAAAAATTAAATGGATTCAGTTGGAGAAAAATAGACATAACAGAATCATCTCTTTGATCCAAAATAAGCAGGGCAAAGCCTAGATACATCTCGGACAAGCATAAGTAGTTGACTATCAAAATATAAGTACATGAGAATCAAACGTGGTGACTTCAAATATGTTGACTTTTTAAACATCTCTACGTGTCTACATAAACCATGTATCCATTACTGATACAATTTAAGCAGCTAAGATATTAACAGCACATTGAAAAACAAACATTATTAGTTCTTCAGGCATTACCATCCAGCATATCATTTACTCATGTAGCAATCTTATAACAAGGTACACATTACAGATACTAAAAGTCCAACTACCAATGAAGACTTAAAAATGAGAAGACAAGATGGAAATGAGTTCTCACCCTGCAAATGCACTGAGCAGAAATGAAGCAATGACATACCACCCTGTAACTGTAGATGCAGAGAGAGTAGCATAGTCAAAGAAATACACAAGACTCATCCGAGAAACCCGGGTCCCAACAAAAACCATCAAGAATACTCCAAGTGTGAGATAGTATAAGCACTGAACACAAACAATCTGGGCAACAATAAGCCAAGGATCCCATACCTCTGCACCATAGAACATGACTACAACAGTCTCCTCTCAAATACACCAATATCTTCAATACCCAGGTCACCAAGAGTTCACAAGAATCAGAATTCAATTACCTGTACCCAATGTCATGAAACAAACCAATTCGTTCAAACCCAGTTCTCCGATCATCGTTATAAACCACTTACCTTGAACCCAGTTCTCGAATTCTCAGAATAAACCAATTTCTTGAACCCAATTCTAAAATCCCCAAACAAAACCAATTTTACTGAACCCAATTCTTAAAATTTTGCCTAAAACAAGACAATAGAAATAATGCCACATACCGTTTATATATTATTAAGTACCTGAACCAAAACCCAATCCTGCGAAAATCAAATTCAATAAGATTCCAATTTGGCTCAATATTTGTGTACCCAAACAGGACTCATTGGATATGAGAAATCAATTAATCCTGGGTGTACTCAAAGCCAAATCAGGAAAGTTCAGCAACAAATCTGACAACAAAAATAACACAATTTTAGACAAACTAGAAAGAAACCTGGTTTCTTGCATATTATAAAGAATCTAAGTTTGTGCCAGTTAATTTTTATGCCGACATACGTACATAGATATTTAATATATACATGAACATACAGTATATAAAAAAAGAGACTAACAGCTGAGATCGATGAAGAGAAATTATGAAGTGATCTTCAGATACAGAGCAAGCATCATTGCTGCAGACAGAGAAAAAAGAGAGCAGAGAGACACCTGAACTTTGGGCATTAGAATAAAAATGAAAAATAAAAAGGTCAAATTATATTTTACTCGATTAAAGTAGTGCTGGTTTTTCACTTTACTTTATTGGGTTTTATTTTCTTTCCTTTTTGTTTTTTATTTGAATTTTCTTGAAATTTGAAAAAGTATCATATTCTAATATTATAAATTTAACCAGAACCACTTGTTTTTTATCAGAAACTTATGATTTAATGTTTGATGCAGCGAGCAAAAGTAAACGATTCTTAATTATTGGGATAAAAAATAAAACAATTGATTTGGTGGTAAATTATAACAAAAGATCAATGTCATTATATTAATAAAAAACTGGTTTGACGGTATGTTAATAAATTGATCCATTTTAGGTATTATTATAATGATTAAAATAAATTTGTGCTTCCGTCGTTTTTTTAAATTAATACTTCAATATTTTTTTTATTATTTCCGCTCATATTTTTTTTTTCTAAAGAGAGACGAGGTGCTTTGAAATATTAATAAAAAAATAAAAAAAAATTGTTTCAATCAAACATTTTTTCTTACCAAAAGATTATACATGATCCAAACCAAAAACAATTTTGCTACCTTTCATTTTACAAGCAAAAACTTCGTATTGTACCCAAAGGATTGGCTTAGTTTAATACACAAACTATAGATTAATCTAATAAAAAAATGTCAAATGCATTTTTTTCATTAGACAACTTTTAATTATGATTATCACTTGAATATAGTCCAACTGATTACATCATATCTATCCAAAAAAAAAAATTATTGATTATATAATATTAATTTTGTGATTTTTTTCTATAACTTTTGCCTTCTCTTATTTAAATTTGAGTGCTTCCTCAATTTTTGTTGCCATTTATTCAAAATGAATGAGGGAAAAGACCAGTTTCCTTCTTCTCATATCGAGGACTTAATAGGATCATCCACATCCATACTTTTGCTAAAGGATATATGATCTCCAATCCCGTTGTCGTTTACTTTTGAAATAAGTTTCTTCCGTTTTTATTGTATAGCCATCCGTTTGCATAATCTTTGTTTTTTTTTAAATAATAATCTGACCATTATAATGTTTATCACAATCATGAGCAGATCATGTTTCTAACTAGACAACATAATAGAATAGACAAAACCTTGAAGTGTTTGGTACTATAAAATTAAAGTTTGAAATTATATTTTTTAATATAAAAATAATTAAAAAAATCATAACTCTAAATCAATTTTATACAACCAAACATAATAAAATAAATATATAATATACGTTATTAAATCTATTAGTTAAATTAATAAAATATATATTATTTTTTAAAGTAAATTATAAAATAGTATAAGATATGTTGTTTTTATATTAAGTGTCGATTGAATCCTTCTGATAACAACGAAAATTAGTTTAATAAAATAAATAAACTCAAATTAACTATAATACTAGTACTGAAAGTGCAATTAGTTTTAGGATATTAGTTGTGGTGGCCCATTTGATGCGTGTACACATATAAAAATTAATTCAAGAGATAAAAGGAAATTTACATTAAAAAGCATGAAGGTAAAATAAATGAAAGAGTTCTTAGGATAGAGAAAATTGTAGAAAACTGCAAGTATCGATTCTTTTGAGGTCATGGGTTTAGCTTAACAAAAATTGATAGGGTCAAAACAAGAAACTCGCAACTGGGTCATATTTAGTTGAGTTATCTGGAGAGTATGTTGATCGCTTGCTCTTGAAAATAAGATTGAAAAAGACATTAAGTGACTCTGAGTTGGATTCTTCAAAGTAACCCTCCTATGTCTAAATCAGTAACTGTAAGAGAAACTTTAATATACTTAAGTAATAAATGAGGGTTTGAGAGAGAAATTGTTCATACTAGAAATGGTTTATGAACCGCATGTTTATAATAATAAGAAATTGATCCTGATTAGGAAATCATTAATGAGGAACAATATGAATGTCTAAGATTAAGCTAAGAATTTTACCGTAGTACTTGCACATTCATCCCTTAATGGACAATTACTATTTTACCTTTAGTGGCAAAATGATTATTTAGCTTTTAATCGTGTCACGTGTCGTTTTTTAATAGGACGGCGAATTTATGCCACATCGTCAGCCCCTCACTTCCTTAAGCTACTCAAAGATTAAGGAAGTAATTGTTGTCATGATTCGGGAGCCCACGTCTAGGACCAGGTGAACTAGTTGTGCCTTTTTAAATGCTAAGTTTTTTCACCTCGGAGGAATATGGTCTTTTTTAACCTTGGAAAAAGGTGGCCTTCTTCCACCTTGAAGAAAGGTGGTTTTTTTCTACCTTGGAGAAGGTGGTCTTCTTCCACCTTGGAGGAAGGTGGTTTTCACGCTTGTTGACTTCATGGAAGCCTCCTGAGCTTTGAGACGGAGGTCGAGGCTTCTTCTCTCCTTTTAAAAAAAAAAGATTAAGAAAAGACTTTCGACTGAGACCAAGCTAGGGCCTCGTCATCCCAAGCTAGGTGACCCTAAGGCCGGCTAGCCCAATCACTTCAAATTTTTTTTTGAAAAAAAAGTTGGAAAATTCGATCGGGGACCAAGCTAAGGCCTCACCAGCACCAGTTAGGCAACCCTTGTACCAAATAATACAATCCTATCATTATTTTTTTTTTTAAAAAGTTAGAAAAGTTTTTGATCAAGGACTGAGCCAAGGCCGAGTAGGGCCTCGTCAACCCTAACTAGGTAGCCCTAAGGTCGATCAGGCTAATGCCAGTATTTTTTTTTAAAGGAAACTTGTCTAGATGCAAGAGGTCGACTAGAAGGATTTGCAAGGCTTTTGGTGATTCCTCTTTAAAACTTATAAAAAATTCAATAAGTTTTAGACATGAACCGCTACGTATTTTGATTCCGTGGTATGGAGACTCTGGGTCAGCCTTTGGCTTGCCTTGCCATACAGCTTGCAGTGCTTCTTTGGTCGGTCAGGTAGCCAAGTGGCCTTCATGTATTCTATCTTGGAAAAATGATCTTTAATTCGTTTAGAAGGTTTAATCTCGACCATCGTACTAAAGAGATCCAAGCCTTTGATTTTTCTTTGAAATTTCTATATAAGAAGATGGTTTGTGGATTGTTTTTCTTCACAATCCCTACTCTATTCCTCAAGCCTTTAGTGTTATAGAGCTTCTACTTTTTCTTTCATCTTTTGTTGGGTACATTCCTGTTTCTCTATCCTTTTTCCTATTCCTTATGCAATGTATTCTTCAAGTAGAAGAACAGAGGAGGGGTTGGTACCGGAAAGGTTGATGAGGTATTTCGCCCTTGGACCTACTATGACAGTAATGGAAGAAGAGGGAAGGAGGTTTATGTTTTCGGTACTTGATTATCCGAGTCGGGTGATCCTAGACCACATAAGGGGTTTAAGGGAGGAGAAAGGTTTCTCTCCCAGTTCTACTTTAGGGTCTCAAAACCTTTCGAGAGAGTGTGCAACCATTAGGATGGAAAATATGCCATGCATCTGTCATCCTTGAAGGCAAGCTTTATTTTTCCTATGCATCATTTCATCGAAGATATTTTAAGTTGGTAACATTTGGCCCAAACCTAGTTAACACTCTACTCTTAGTACTTAATTACTAGGTTCATCGTCAGCTATGTCAAATTGGGACAATGCTTGTTTAGGAACCTCTTTAGGCACTGCTTTATTATGAAGCATCCCCCAAAAATGGAGGGTTGGTTTATACTTAGTCAGTGATCTAACATCAAGGTGGTTCAAGAGAGGTTGTCTAAGGCCAAGAATTGGAAGAGGTGGTTCATATTTGCCTTTCAAGATAAGCCTTGGAGCTTCAGGACTAAATGAGGTATAGGACCAGAGTTCCAAAAGAAGCCAATGTTGGATGCAGAGGGCGTGGTAACCTTTGGGAGGCTTATTACACGTCACATAACTCTAGAGAAACTTAGAAATAATGCGTTTATATGGTTGGGTCTTATTAGAGTCCATGGCCAACCATTTCCTTATGTTGATAAGGGGAGTGTCGGTAATGGAAGCAATGAGACCGGCGAAGAGGAGGAGAAAAATAATGATGATAACGTTCTTAGTCATGATAAGGGTAGCTTTACTTCACATTTCCCCCCTTTAAGGTGTTTAACATGTGTTTTATTACTTTGCATAAATGTTTGACAGAGACCTTTTGCTAGCAGTAGCGAGTGAATAGAAAAAATGCGAAGCTTTGGTGGTAGAGGATGCACAATCAACTAATGGTAATGGTAGGTCCCTGGCTTGGCTTCTTGTAAGGTTAGCACTCCTTTGGGGTCTCTAATTCATATTTCTCCTTTTGGTGGAAAGTCTATGTCTACTACACAGAAAAGATAAGGAAATTCTTAATCTACAGATACAGATGCAACCCAGCCCATGAATAGCCCAGTGGGCTCCTCCTAGCCCTTTGAATCTGTTCATCATGTTCCTAGTTGGGCTATCAAAGTCATACAGTCGGTTCTTGGTGACTCATATACTTGTACAAATTTTATGGGGTATGGTCTCCCACCTAGGATCGATCCATCAAGTGCTTGATGCTTGCAGATAGATTGATATTTGAGGGTCGAGAAGTAGTTGTTCGGGTGAATCTTCCTTTTTATCCTCCCTTTACTTCTCCCTTTGTTCTATTCCTTTGTCATTATCATCATCTTTTTCCAGGCCTTGACCTATTTGAGAGGAGCCTTCCATCGAGTCAATGTTCTAGAGGTCGAGAAAGTACACTGGTTAAAAGGGCAAGACTATTTGGTTAACAAGTTACTTACCCTTTCTTATAGAAAGAAAGAGGAAGAAATGGAGCTGCAGACACTCAATTTCATTCCAATTATTCAAACGAACCACGTGCGAAGCCCGATAATGAAATTTGACCCAAGAAATTAAAAGTGGATGAACGTAAGATGGAAAATTAATTTAGGACAAAAATTGATCAAAGATACCAAATAAAACTGAATCAAAGGGCTAGAATCCAGCCGACCAAGTGGGCCATTAGGTTGGTCGATAGAGTTTTTGTAACACCCATCTCGGGTTGGGCACCCCCAAGATGGTATCGTCACATTTTGAAATCCCAGCACTACACATATATGCAACAATATAAAAACAACAACTAAATAATTTACATATATAAATCCTTAACCCTCAACAGGGGAGTTACATCATTCAGATCTCAACTGAACAATATATATAACATATTATGTTTGAATATTTACAAATATTTTTCTTTCTTTCTCATTAATCTGAAGATGTGGACCACGTGGCTTACAGAAAATGATTTAGTCTGAATCTCCGCTCAAAATTCTATATATCCTGTCCGTTACCTGAAATCATTGTACAATGAGGAGTGAGCTTCACAAGCTCAGTGAATTAAACTTACTAGAAGTATTCAATTTATATAATTAGTCTTACAATATTCATTTATCTATATCTCATATATTTTGATAATAACATTCTATTATCACTACTCATATCAAATCATCATCCTTTATAAATCTCTTCTTCTCATATAATTAATAATCATATTGAGATTATCAATTCTATCTCTTAATTACCTTATTATGAGGTTCACAGCATATAATCAGTCACCTATATAATTCTCATCATTTCATATTTTCGTATTTTTTCTCAGCATAATTGTCTCTCTGTGAGACTCATTCATCTATCAATAAATTTACAATAATGAATAGCACTTTAGCATCTTAATAATAAAATCAATATTTAAAGCAGATGCAATGCATGAATTATTAATTAGGAATGTCTTCCCACATGTCGACATGTTTTAGCTTAGACTGGTTGCCCTCCCAATTCTTTTATTTTATTTAGACCGGTTGCCTTCCCGGTTCTTTTATTTCCAGCATATACCGGCTATCACGGTTTTCATTTAGATCAGCTGCCCTCCTGGTTCTTTTATTTTCATTTAGACCGGTTGCCTTCCCGATTCTTTTATTTCATGCATGTGCATATGAATAATGATATGAAATATGCATATGAACAATAATATAGAAATATGCATGTATTCAAACATTCAAATTAATGATCCTTATTATTTTCAAATTATTATTTGAAAAAATCTACTAAATTCCCCTCCTAATAAATCATATCAAATCATCAACCATAGCTCGTCAAAAATTTCACTTATCACATTTATTATTAAATCGACTAATTATTCCAATAATATTATTTCTCATAAAATAATTCTCTACACATCCATTATTCCTATCATACCTATCAACCAACTTTCATCTATCACCAAATCATAAGTTAAAGATTTATTCAAATACTATCACTATATATTTCATATTTATTTTGATTACTTAAAGTAAATCTAACACGTGGATCACTTCCTTGCTTTTTCTGCTCTTCTTAGCAATTTTCCCTGGTTTCTGATCGTCAACACCTGACATAATATTTATATTAAAATTTCTAATTTATTCTTCAATTCCTTTATAATTCACACCCTTGAAAATTCTAGGAATTTCATGTATGCTAAATTTCAAAAATAAAATTCACATTATTACCTTTTGCTTTTCTAAGAGCTTTTCGTGACTCTCTATAAAATTTTCCTGTAAATCTCTTCAAAATTTTACTTTTCCAATCTTTCTTTCAGTCCCTAAGTATTTTAAAAAAATATAGTAGTTTAGATTTGAGATTGAAAAAACCAAATAGGATTTGGTAAAATTAATAAAACAATTCAATATAAATAATGAAATTTTACGGCGGCACCGTTGCACCGCTTTTTAACAATTGCACTCAGTGTCCACCAATTCTCATTTTGAGGATTAGTGTCTCTGAAGGCAACACATGTTGCCACGTTTTTTTTATATAAAAAAAATTATTTTCTTTTTCCTTTTCCTTTTTTCCTTTGTCACCACGCGTCCGTTTTTTTTCGAAAGAATTATTTTATTCAATTATAAATCTTTCTCATATATATTATTTTAGTTCCATGTCATATTTATCAAATTACTTTTTTACCCTTACTTTATGAATATGGGTATTATAATTCTACCCACCTTACAAAAAATTTGTCCTTGAAATTTCCTTACCTAATTCATAAAAGAGTTAGGGGTATTCTTGCTTCATGCTCCCAAGTGATTTCTTCAACATATTTGTTCTGCCATAATATTTGAATCAAAGAAATGACTTTATTGCGCAAGACTTGTTCCTTTCTGTCTAGAATTCTGACCGATACTTGCATAAAAGTCAAATCTTCGTGAAGTTCTATCGCCTGATTCGAGATACTATGGGATTCATCGTATAAGTACTTTCTCAAAAATGACACATGAAACACATTATGTAATTGCTTTAACTTTTGAGACAAATCAAATCTATATGCTACTAATGCAGCGCTCTCAATCACCTCATATGGCTCCATAAATCTCGGGCTCAACTTTCCTTTCTTTTTAAACCTCAACACACCCTTCCACGTAGATATCTTAAAAAATACCCAATCACCAACTTGAAACTCAAAAGGTCGTCTTCTATTATCAGTATATTCTTTCTATCTGTTATGCGCTACTCTAAAGTTCTCTCTAACCAGTTTGATCCTTTCAGTAGTCAAATATATCATTTCTTGATCAAATATCTTTCTCTCTCCTACTTCTTCCCAGCATACTGGAGTTCTACACCTCCTGCTATATAAAGCCTCAAATGGTGTCATCCCAATACTAATTTAATACCGATTATTGTATGCAAATTCAATCAAAGGCAAATAAGCATCTCAGCTCACTGAGAAACTCAATACACTTGCCCTCAACATATCTTATAGTATCATGACGATTCTCTCCATCTGCCCATCAGTTTGGGGATAAAAAGTTGTACTAAACTACAATTGCGTACCCATAGCTTCTTAAAAACCTCTCCAAAATCTAGAGGTAAATCTAGAATCTCTATCTGATACTGTAGCTCGAGGTTTCAACCCAAGAGGGGGGGTGAATTGGGTTTTTACAAACTTTTGCGGAATTAATACAAGTTTATAAAAACTAACTAGCAGCAAACAATTAAAGCAAGTAATGTGCTGAATAATAAAGAGTTTAAGGAAAGAGGATGCAAACACAGTTTATAGTGGTTCGGCAATATCGGATTCGTTCCGACCCTACGTCCACTCTCTTCAAGGAACTCCTTGAAGTAATCCACTAAGAAAACTTAGCCGTACAACTTAGCCGGGTGTTGCACAAACCGTACACAAGCAGACTTACGGGTGTTTGCCCAAACCGTCCAAACAACTTACAGGTGTTGCTTAAACCAACAATCCCCTTCCTCTCGGAAGTTTCCCCTTCCTTTCGGAAGTAAACCCTTTACAATGAAGATGTAAAGTAACAGGTAGAGAGATAGCAAATAACAGCTTATTACAACAGAAATATCTCTCTTTCAAAGTAAAGCTTGAAGAAATGGCTCAATAGGATTATTTCAAAGCTTTTTGTGTTTCAAGAGTATAAAAACTTGATTATATGAGATCAACTCTTTTTGAATATTTTCTTCTTCTTATTGAATGCTTTGCTGAGTGGGTTTATATAGCAAACAATTAATATGGCCGTTTTGGACTTTAATTTGAAAAAGATTTACTTTAAAACATTCAGATTTGGAGTCCAACGGTCATATTTTTGAACCACCAGTCGACTGGGTCGAGATACTAGTCGACTGGGTTCACTTGAAAAATACATGTTTTCAGACCTTCTGGGTATCCAGTCGACTGGTATATATCATCCAGTCGACTGGATACTTACTGGTCAAAGTACCAGTCGACTGGGTTGTTTGATCCAGTCGACTGGGTTCCTTCTGATCTTTATACCAGTCGACTGGTATATGTACCCAGTCGACTGGGTTGTCTTCCAACCCAGTTTTTCTTCTGTTTTTCATTTAAAAACAATTTAAAATTAATGGTTTTAGAAAAACCATTTGTGTTTGAGCCATTGAACAAGCTAATACAATGTATGAGTGAGACTTACATTGGTTCTAAACCTTAAGACCTATACTAGATCTTCAGTCTTCACTTGATACTTGATTTGGTTCGAGTTTTTGCACTTTGTTCCTTGGTTGAATGTGTTTGATCCTTAATACAACTTAGTTTAAACATGTTAGTTAAATAACAGTTGTGTTTTGCCATCATTAAAATACGGGCGAGGGTCAACAATCTCCCCCTTTTTGATGATGACAAAACTAATAATGTAAAAATAGTTTTAAAAACTAAGTGTTAAGATTTTACAAAAAATTGGACAGAGTCTCCTCTGTTTTTCGAGTAAAACCACCCTGTAAACAAGCAAACACAGTTTATATTTCTTTCAACCAATCTAAAATTAAACTCAACTAATCAATAAACATTTTTACACAGATATGGAGCAATGCTCCCCCTAAATCTATGCATTGGTTGCGTTTTACTTAGATTTTCTCGTTTTTCTCATTTTTCTCCCCCGTTTTGACAACAGCAATCAAATGGGGCATAACATAAAAAATAAGCTAATTAGCCAATACAGTCAAATAGGTTATAAGAACACAAATATGTACGCGAAGATGTGGCTTCATTTGAATTTCAGAAGCCTTCCCGGGAAGAACCGGAAGTTTTTCAAGCATCTAAGCATTTTATAGCAATTTTAGTGACCAAACAGATATCTAAAACAGTTCTAATATATCACAAATAGTGTAAATAGATGCAAGAAATATGGCTAATAGTAGTACATCATCATAGAGAAAAAGTCAATACAAGTAGGGCCTCATAGAGCCATAACTAAGAAAAACAAACATGAGATGTCCGTGCTATGTGACAAAAACTGGAAAAGTGCTAAGAACTGAGAGACTCATGGTGCGGGAGAGTCCGAGCTGTCACGAAGAAGTTCCCTAATCTCAGCTAGGGAACCCTCGGTGTGCTCTCGATGTAACTCGAAGTCATCCCGTAGGTGGTCTATGGAGGAGCTCAGCCTCTGATAATCGGACTGCATGGACTGAAAACCGGACTCCATCGTCATCTGAAGACTCGTGATAGCGCGTAGGATGTCACCATATCCAGTCTGACCAGTACTCGAGCCACCAATGGGAGGTGCTCGGGTATCTGTCTCCATCTCAGCAGCCGTATCAGCATCCTCATCACTGTCACTCGCATCCTCTCGAATCCTTAGGCGCTTTCCGGCCTTAGGATAGAGAAACCCTTCACGAACAGTGCATCCCATCTTCTTTAGAGATAAGATGTTGATGATATCCGTCAATCCGATATCCTGAGCCTCGGAGGCAGGCAAAGGTACTCGGAAGTGCTGGAGGATGAGTGTAATGAGCATCCTATAAGGAAGACACCCAGAGTCGTTTGCTTCGCCATTTATCATGTTGGCGAGCAGCAGAGGATATATATTGAAGTGGTGCCCAGATTTTAGGCACCAAATCAATACCGTATCTATTTTAGATAGATACCCTCGACTCCCGAGTCTCGGGTGGATGGTCCAACTGACAATCAATTGAAACATTTTTGAGTCGAGGGGCAAGTCACTACATGTGTGAAATGTAGTGGGTCTGTACACATAGTTAGGGTCGCCCCTGACTATCCGACAGGCCTCCTCAACTTCAAAGTTGTCTGGCCATCCATCCAGACTCCATTGAACCCCCCTTATGGGGATTCTCAGAATGCTCATCAAGAGGTCAGTGTTGACCTTAAACTCCACACCGCTAACTCTGGTTCTAAATCTCAGAGCCAGAGGACTGGGTTTCACCAAGTTCGCATAGAACTGGTGAATCAGTCGCGGGTAATATTTTTCATGAATACTGACCAGTGGGGTCAGATTTATTGCCTCAAAGGCTGGTAGAATATCGAAATTACCATGACGAATGGAGTCGAAATCAACGACTCTACCCGTCATGATTTTCTTGTGACGGATTATAGAGTTATACCTCTTATGAGCAGCTGGGCTGAAAAACAGAGCCTGCTCCAACTCTGTTCTGGGCTCTTTGCTGGATGACCCTGCTACTCCCTTCCCTTTTGATTCCGAAGCCGAAGGTTTTGAAGACCTAGGCTTTTTGGGCGCATTAGGTCCACTTGTTGTGAGTTTTATACGGATTTTGTCACTCATTTTCGAGAAATTTGAAGTTTTTTTGGAAAAAGGAAATTTGGTAAAAATGAGAGATTTTAACCGTAGAAAGTTAAAAATCTCTTTAGGAATGAGTAGATCGGTGTGTTTAGAAGGGATTTGGATGGTTTTTAGATCAAAAAGATGAATTTTTCTAGAGAGAGAAAGCTTGGGCTCTTTGAAAATGGCGTAAGGAGGGCGAAAATGAACAGTCCCTTTTATAAAATCGCGATACCAGTCGACTGGGGTATATATACCAGTCGACTGGGTCCCTTTGAAAAGAAGAACAATTTCTTTTCCAGTCGACTGGGTAAACGTACCAGTCGACTGGGTAAACTGGCAGTGAGTTACCAGTCGACTTGGCTATTTTTACCAGTCGACTGGAGGACACGGATTTTTCAAAAAAAATGGCTCCAAGCAGGATTTGATCTTATAGACGACTGGAGAAGATTTAACAGTCGTCTGGAAGTTTTGACAGAGAGTTACCAGTCGACTGGGTCAAAATTACCAGTCGACTGGAAACACAAGCAGAGACTTACCAGTCGTCTGGAGAACATTTACCAGTCGACTGGATCCTGAGTAAAATTTCCAGTCCTGAATTTTTTGCACGATTTTGTTTATCTATGACATTTTTGAGTGAAGGGAATAATTAAACATGGATTAATACTCTATCACTCAATGTCAAACTTACAAATGATGAAATGAGATGCAATCAAACATTCAATTTATCAAAATCAAGCAATCCCATTAACTTTCTAATCTTACAAAAACTAGCTTCACTTAAGGGTTTTGTAAGAATATCAGCTATTTGATCTTCTGAAGGTATAAATTCTAATCTTATATCACCTTTTTGAGCATGGTCTCTTAAGAAATGATGTCTAATCTCTATATGCTTGGTTCTAGAGTGCTGAATAGGATTTTTGGTTAGGTTGATGGCACTAGTATTATCACAAAATATAGGAATATTTTTGAGACTCATGCCATAGTCTTCTAGTTGTTGTTTCATCCATAGTACTTGGGCACAACAACTGCCAGCTGCTACATATTCCGCCTCAGCGGTTGATAGTGCAACTGAATTCTGTTTCTTGGAGAACCAAGAAGTTAACATAGCACCTAAGAATTGGCATGTTCCACTTGTGCTTTTTCTATCTAACCTACATCCAGCAAAATCAGCATCCGAATATCCTACTAGCTCAAAAGATGATTCTCTAGAATACCATAATCCTATGGTCTGGGTCCCTTGTAGATATCTAAGGATTCTTTTTACTGCAACTACATGTGATTCCTTAGGATTAGATTGAAATCTAGCACACATGCATACACTGAACATTATATCAGGTCTACTTGCAATCAAGTACAGTAAAGCACCTATCATGCTTCTATAATATTTAGAATCTACAGTTTTACCTCCTTCATCAAGATCAAGTTTGGTGGTTGTGCTCATAGGTGTTCCAATTGGCTTTGAGCTTTCCATCCCGAACCTTTTTAGTAGATCTTTGATGTACTTTTGTTGATTGATGAAGATACCTCCTTTTAGTTGCTTGATTTGCAGTCCAAGGAAGTAGGTAAGTTCTCCCATCATGCTCATTTCAAATTCACCTTGCATGCACTTTGCAAACTCTTGACACATAGATTCATTAGTAGCACCAAATATAATATCATCAACATATATTTGAACTATCAAAGTGTCATTTTTGTGAGTTTTTGTGAAGAGAGTTGTATCTATTCTTCCTCTTACAAAATCATTATTAATCAAAAATTTGCTTAGTCTTTCGTACCATGCCCTTGGAGCTTGCTTCAGCCCATATAAAGCCTTAGAAAGCTTGTAGACATGATTTGGAAGACTAGGGTTTTCAAAACCAAGAGGTTGTTCAACATAAACCTCTTCTTCTATAAAGCCATTTAAAAATGCACTTTTCACATCCATTTGAAATAGCTTGAATTTATTAAAGCATGCAAAGGCTAATAACATTCGAATAGCCTCTAATCTAGCTACGGGAGCATAGGTTTCATCAAAATCTATTCCTTCCTCTTGGTTATATCCCTTAGCAACTAGCCTAGCCTTATTTCTAGTTACTATACCATTTTCATCCATTTTATTTCTATATACCCATTTAGTTCCAATAATTGAATGATCTTTAGGTCTTGGAACTAGTTCCCAAACATTGTTTCTCTCAAATTGATTTATCTCTTCCTGCATTGCAATTATCCAATCATTATCTTTTTCAGCTTCTATAAATGTCTTAGGTTCTACTTGAGACAAATAAGCTACAAAATTGCAAATATTTCTAATGGAAGAGCGAGTTCTTACCCCTTGTGAAGGATCACCAATTACTTGATCAATTGGATGATGATTTATATACCTCCAATCCTTGGGTAGATTTTCCTCTTGTTGACTTGAGGATGGTTGGTCCAACTTTGGAGTTGCCATCCCTTCATTTGTTTGAGAAGAACTCACTTTTGGGTCAACAATGGAAGTAGAAGTTTCCATTCTTGGAATAAAATCTGCATCATCTTTAAAGGAAACTTCTCCACTACTCATTGGGTTAGATTCATCAATAGTTACATGCACAGATTCTTCTACTACTAGAGTTCTCTTATTGAAAACTCTATAAGCCTTACTAGTAGTAGAATATCCTAAAAATATCCCTTCATCGGTCTTGGAATCAAATTTACCCAAGTTAGTTTTATTGTTATTTAAGATGAAGCACTTACTACCAAAGGCACGAAAATAGGAAATATTGGGCTTTCTCCCTTTCCATAGTTCATAAGGAGTTTTATCAAGCAGGGGCCTTATCAAAATTCTATTTAAAATATAGCAAGAAGTATTCACGGCTTCAGCCCAAAAATATTTTGGCAAATTATTTTCACAAAGCATTGTTCTTGAAAATTCTTCTAGAACTCTATTTTTCCTCTCAACAACTCCATTTTGTTGAGGAGTTCTAGGAGCTGAAAAGTTGTGATTAATTCCATTTTCATCACAAAATTTTGAAAAGCTTTGATTTTCAAATTCTTTGCCATGATCACTTCTTATGCTTGAAATACAAATTCCTTTTTCATTTTGTACCTTTTTGCAAAACTTTTCAAATCCTTTGAAAGCTTCATCCTTATAAGCAATAAAAATAACAAAGGTATATCTTGAATAGTCATCAACAATAACAAGAGCATATTGATGGCCACCTAGACTAATGGTATTAATTGGACCAAATAAGTCCATATGCAAAAGTTCCAAAGGTCTAGTAGTTGAGACAACATTTTTTGCTTTGAAAGATATCCTAGATTGTTTTCCCATTTGACAAGCATTGCAAATTTTGTTTTTCTCAAAATTGATTTTAGGAAGACCAATAACTAAATCTTTTCTTGAAACAATTTTTAGCAAATTCATGTTTACATGACCAAGCCTTCTATGCCACAGCCATTGATTTTCACTAAAAGCAGGAAAACATTTTTCATTATTGGAATGTAAGGATTTCAAATCAACTATATAGACATTTTCATGTCTATGGCCAATGAATTTGATCTTGTTGCTCTTGATGTCTATAACTAGACAATGAGAGGTTTCAAATGTGACTTTATATCCTTTGTCACATAATTGACTAATGCTAAGTAAATTTGGCTTTAAGCCTTGTACTAGCAATACATTATCTAAAGTTGAGAAATCATTACCGACTTTTCCATGCCCTATGATCTTTATTTTAGTATTGTCTCCAATGGTCACAAGTCCACCATCTCTTAGAGTTAGCTCCTTGAATACGCTTTTATCACCGGTCATATGTTTCGAGCAACCGCTATCAAGGTACCAAAGGTTACCTTTCTCCTTGGTGTGAAGGCAAATCTACATCACACAAGGATATACGATAGCATTTTTAGGTACCCAAAATTTCTTGGGTCCTTTGGGGTTAGTCCTTGAAAATACGGTTCCTTTTGGGACCCATACTTTCTTAACAATATATGGTGCTCTTTGAACATGTTGATGATGCACAAGCCTAGCATTATAGTCATAGAAATTTCTAGGAAATTTTAAATGTGCATTCATATAATCCTTAGGATGATAGTTCCTAGGATACATGATTCTATGGTAAGGGGTATGAAAATGCATGTCATTTCCAGAAAATGAACGATGATGCATTCTAGGATACATGCTAGCATATGTATGCAAGTTATTTCTAGAATAGCCATGATGGTGATTCCTAGGATGAGCAGAATGCATTCTTTGATTATACACATTGTTCCTAGAAAGAGCATGATGATTATTTCTAGGGTGTGTATGAGCATTTCTAGAATGAGCATACAAATAAGCATGAGTATTTTTAGGATGCTTCAATTTAGTATGATCATTTAAGTTTCTAGATTTCCTCGGATTTATCAAGGGAGTGCTTTCAACAAGGTTAGGAGCTTTTGAAGTAGAAGCTCCATCTACACAAGAGGCTTTCATGAATAAGCTCTCTTTTGTTTTTTGTTTTCCCAATGGAGAATATCCTACACCAGATTTTCTTCCACTTAATCTTTGGGAAGAAAGCACTTCATCAAGTTTTTCTTTACCAAGCATAAGTCTAGACACAGTGCTGTTTAATTCAGAAATTTTATTTTTCAAATTCTTATTTTCATCTTTAAGAAAATCTTGAGACGAATTATACAGTAAAGATGATAATTTTTCTTTTTCTTCTCTAAGAACTATCATTTCTTTAGAAAGAGAT
Source organism: Bretschneidera sinensis (assembly GCA_023935145.1). Taxonomy (NCBI): domain Eukaryota; kingdom Viridiplantae; phylum Streptophyta; class Magnoliopsida; order Brassicales; family Akaniaceae; genus Bretschneidera; species Bretschneidera sinensis. The sequence continues at coordinate 44,100,667 of CM043702.1, read as the reverse complement.
GATACTTCTTTCTTAAGAACAGAATTTATAGAATCAAATTTCTTTAATTCTTCATGCATTTCATTTATGACTTCTAGTAATTCTTCACTACTAGTAACAATATTATTTTTTGAAGAGGGAGAAGATGTTACCTCACTTTCATCATCGATTGCCATTAAACAAAGGTTGGCAATCTCTTCGTATCCAATTTCTTTGTCTGATGACTCATCTTCTTCGTCATCACTCCAGGTAGTTGCTACCATAGCTTTCTTCTTGAAGCCCTTGTATGGTTTGCTTGAAACCGGACAGTCAGCTTTTATATGTCCTGGCTTCTTGCAGCCATAGCACATAAGTGGTTCCCTTTTTGAGGTGGGATCCTTTGAGTAAGGTTTCTTGCTTTTCTTCAAGAACCTATGGAATCGTCTGGTGATTAAAGCCATTTCACCATCTTCTTCACTGCTCTCTGCTTCTTGTTCTAATTCCTTTTCTTTGTTGCTCGTAGAAGCTTTGAGAGCAATTTGCTTTTTCTTCTTCTCATCATCATTGACGATGGGAGTCATTTCTTCCATCTCGTATGTCAATAATGACCCAAGCAGCGTCTCAACATCAAGCTTGTCAAGATTTTTGGCCTCTTGAATGGCTGTCCTCTTTGGTTTCCATTCTGGTGGCAGAGATCTCAAGATTTTTCTGGTTAGTTCAACTTCCTCAATATTCTTGCCAAGCAATTTTAAACCATTTATAATAGTAGTAAATCGTGAGTGCAATTCAGAAATGGTTTCGTTAGGAGACATCTTAAAAGATTCATATTCAGAACTTAGCATGTAAATCTTAGACTTTTTTACTTCACTTGTTCCTTCATATGTGACTTGCAATTTGTCCCATATTTCTTTAGCAGAAACACATGCAGATATTTTGTTGTATTCAAAAATATCTAATGCACAATGTAGCATGCTTGTTGCTCTGCTATTGAGAGACATCGTTCTACAATCCTCGTCAGTAAACTCAGTTTTGAGTTTAGGCATTGTATGAAGAGTCTCTCCAATAACTATTTCTTTTGAGGGAATTTTAGGTCCCTCTTCTATAATTCTCCATAGATTGTAATCTTGTCCTTCGACGAATATTTTCATTCTATTTTTCCAATAGTTATAATTTGAGCCATTGAACAATGGTGGTCTAGTATAAGAGTGTCCTTCAGAGTAGCTATTTGCTGCCATTGGATCAACTCTAGGAATTTAAGCCTTTTAATGAGAACGAAGCTCTGATACCAATTGTAGCTCGAGGTTTCAACCCAAGAGGGGGGGTGAATTGGGTTTTTACAAACTTTTGCGGAATTAATACAAGTTTATAAAAACTAACTAGCAGCAAACAATTAAAGCAAGTAATGTGCTGAATAATAAAGAGTTTAAGGAAAGAGGATGCAAACACAGTTTATAGTGGTTCGGCAATATCGGATTCGTTCCGACCCTACGTCCACTCTCTTCAAGGAACTCCTTGAAGTAATCCACTAAGAAAACTTAGCCGTACAACTTAGCCGGGTGTTGCACAAACCGTACACAAGCAGACTTACGGGTGTTTGCCCAAACCGTCCAAACAACTTACAGGTGTTGCTTAAACCAACAATCCCCTTCCTCTCGGAAGTTTCCCCTTCCTTTCGGAAGTAAACCCTTTACAATGAAGATGTAAAGTAACAGGTAGAGAGATAGCAAATAACAGCTTATTACAACAGAAATATCTCTCTTTCAAAGTAAAGCTTGAAGAAATGGCTCAATAGGATTATTTCAAAGCTTTTTGTGTTTCAAGAGTATAAAAACTTGATTATATGAGATCAACTCTTTTTGAATATTTTCTTCTTCTTATTGAATGCTTTGCTGAGTGGGTTTATATAGCAAACAATTAATATGGCCGTTTTGGACTTTAATTTGAAAAAGATTTACTTTAAAACGTTCAGATTTGGAGTCCAACGGTCATATTTTTGAACCACCAGTCGACTGGGTCGAGATACCAGTCGACTGGGTTCACTTGAAAAATACATGTTTTCAGACCTTCTGGGTATCCAGTCGACTGGTATATATCATCCAGTCGACTGGGGACTTTCTGTCCATTTTACCAGTCGACTGGTATATATCATCCAGTCGACTGGATACTTACTGGTCAAAGTACCAGTCGACTGGGTTGTTTGATCCAGTCGACTGGGTTCCTTCTGACCTTTATACCAGTCAACTGGTATATGTACCCAGTCGACTGGGTTGTCTTCCAACCCAGTTTTTCTTCTGTTTTTCATTTAAAAACAATTTAAAATTAATGGTTTTAGAAAAACCATTTGTGTTTGAGCCATTGAACAAGCTAATACAATGTATGAGTGAGACTTACATTGGTTCTAAACCTTAAGACCTATACTAGATCTTCAGTCTTCACTTGATACTTGATTTGGTTCGAGTTTTTGCACTTTGTTCCATGGTTGAATGTGTTTGATCCTTAATACAACTTAGTTTAAACATGTTAGTTAAATAACAGTTGTGTTTTGTCATCATTAAAATACGGGCGAGGGTCAACAGATACAATGCTCAAAGGTACTCCACGTAATCTTGCAATCTCCGCTACATACAATTCAGCCAAAATTTCAGGACTCCAGGTAGTTTTAATAGGAGAGAAATGTGAAGACTTAGAAAGTTTATCTATTATAACCCATACTGCGTCATGACCCCTCTGGGTACGGGGAAAACCAGAGACAAAATCCATGCTCACGTTCTCCCATGGCCACTCAGGTACTGGAAGAGGTTGTAATAAATATGTCGGATGTCTATTCTTATACTTCACCTGTTGACAAGTCAAACATCTAGAAATATGTTCCACTACATCTTTCTTCATCCCAGACCACCATAATTTTGTCTCAATCCCGTGTACATATTATTATTACCCGGGTGCATAGAATATGCAGAATTATGTGTCTCCTTTAGTATCTCCTTTCTCATTTACACATCATTGGGAACACAAACTCTATGCCCTTGTAACGGTCTATCTCGGTTTGGCCACCCCCGAGATGGTGTCATCACATTTTGAAAATCGCAGCACGACACATATATGCAACAATAAAAATAATACTAACAGAAATTTTTACATAAATCCTCAACCCTCTACAGGGGAGATACATTAATCTGATATTAACTTAAACATAATATACAACGTAAAATGCGTGAATATTTACAAATAAATTTTTGTTTTATTTTCTCATTAGTCTGAGGATGTTGACACGTACGTGGCTTACAGAAAATGATTTCGTCTGACTCTTAACCCACCAGACTATTTGTCCTGTCTGCTATCTGAAATCATTGTACAATGAGGGATGAGCTTCACAAGCTCAGTGAATTAAATTTACTAGAAGTACTCAATCTGTATAAATAGTCTTTCAATATTAAATCAATGATATCTCACATAACTTGATAATAGCATTCTATTATACTACACATATCATAAGGCTCATTCTTTATCAATCTCTTCTTTTTATGTATTGGTTCACCTTAAGACCATCAATTATCTCATAATTACCTCTTAATGAGGTTCACAACATAAAATCTACAATTTAGATGGTTCTTATCTTATCATACTTCTATGTTTCTTTCTCACCATAACTATCTCTCAGTGAGACTCATTCATCTATAAATAAAATTCATAATAACAAATCACACATCAGCATTTCAGTAATGCAATCAATATTTAAAACAGATGCAATGCATGAATTATTATTAGGGAATGTTTTCCCATATGTCGACATATTTTTATTATCTTAGACCGGCCTCCTCTCGGTTCTTTTCTTTCCAGCTTATTTCGGCTGTCATGGTATTTATTTCCAGTATATACCGGCTGTCACAGTGTCCCTTTTATTTCCAGCCTATACCAACTATCACGGTTTTTCTTTTAGACCGGCCCCTTCCTGGTTCTTTTCTTTTATTTAATGCATATGCATATGAACAATAATATGAAATATGCATCTGAACAATAGCATAAAAAAAAACATGAATTCAAATATTTAAATTGGCTATCATGATTTTTCTCAAATTATAAAAAACATTTCACTAAATTCCTCTCATCTCAAATCACATCAATTCATCCATCAAAGCTTGGCAAGATCCACTCAATTTCATCTCCTCATAATTCATATCAAAACATCAACCATAGCTCATTAAGAATTTCACTTATCGCTTTTATTATTAAATCAACTTATTATTCCAAAAATATTATTTCTCACGTAATAATTTTCTACATGTCCAAAATTCCTATCATAGCTATCAATCAATTTTTCATCTACCAACAAAGCATAAGCTAATAATTTATTTTAATATTATCACTAGATATTTCATTTTTATTTAGATTACTTAAAGTAAATCTAACTCACCACATAGCACTTAAAGCTACCCGTGGATCATCTCCTTGTCTTTCCTGTTCCTCTTAGCAATTTTCCCCAGTTGTTGATTGTCAACACCTGACATAATATTTATATTAAAATTCTAATTTATTATTCAATTCTTCATAAACCATACCCTTTGAAAATTTTCACTTTGAATTTCGGGAAATTTCATGAATGCTAAAAATTCAAAAATAAACATTATGTTATAATCTTCTGTTTTTCTGATAGCTTTTCGTGACTCTCTATAAAATTTTCCTGTAAACTCCTAATTTTGCTCTTTCTTTCGGTCCCCAAGTGTTTAAAGAAAATAGAGTAATTGAAGGAAGACTAAACGAATTTAGTAAGTACAAAATTATGTTTACGTAAAGTATATATAAGTAAGATTTTTTTAAAAAAACTTCGGCAGCCCACTCCACAAGCCTCCATGCTACTACTTACTTGTATTGCATGCAAATAACTTGGCAGCAGGTGCTACCACCTGCTGCCATGTTTTTTGCCTGTTTTTTTCTTTTTTTTTTTTTTTAAGAAAACTTTTTTTTCTTTTTCTTTTTTCTTTTTGTTGGACGTCATTTTTTTAATTGTTTTATAAAAATTTGACTTTTCGCACTGAAAAATATCTATATATTATTTTAACTCTATGTCATATTTATTAAAGTACTTCTTTACCCTTACTTTACAAATATGGGTATTACAATTCTACCCACCTTAAAAAAATTTCGTCTCCAAAATTTCCTTACCTTACTCCAGAAACAAAAGTGAATAATACTTCTTCATAATTGTCTTACGCTTTCACGTAATCTCTTCAGCATCCTAATTCTGCCACAAAACTTGAACTAATGAAATTATTTTATTACACAAGACTTATTTTTTTTTTTCTAAAATTCTCACTGGTACTTGTATATAAGCCCAAACTTTCTGAATTTCTATAGTTTTGCTCGAAATATTTTAACATTCATCATGTAAACACTTTCTTAAAAGTGAAACTTGAAATACATTATATAAATGTTTTAACATTGAAGGAAAATCCAGGCTACTCACAACTAGCCCAACTTTCTCAACAACCTCATAGGGTCTCACGTATCTCGGATTCAGCTTTCTTTTCTTTTTGATCCTCAGTACACATTTTCATTGAGATATTTTTAATTACACCCAAACACCTACTTGAAATTCAAGAGATCTTTTTTTATTATCAGCATAGCTATTCGGTCTACTCTGTGCTACTTTACGGTTCTCTCTAACCAGTTTGATCCTCTCAGTTGGTGATTCAATAATTGATGAACCAAATATATTACTCTCTTCCATTTCTTCCCAACATATAGGAGTTCTACACCTCCTACCATACAATATCTCAATCATTGCCATCCTAATACTAGTTTGATACTTATTATTACAAGCAATTTCAATCGATGGCATGTAAGCATCCCAACTTACTGAGAAATTCATCATATTTTTCCTTAACATATCTTCTAGTTCTCTAAAAATCCTTTCTGTCTGAGTATGAAAAATCATATTAAATTACAACTGTGTACCCATGGATTTTTGAAAGCCTCTCCAAAACCAAGATGTAAATCTAGCATCTCTATTTGACACTATGCTTAATGGTGCTCCATACAACCTCACAATCTCAGCTACATCCTTCTTCAATCCTGACCACTAGAAATTATGTCTCCATCCCCTATACATCTTATTGTTACTAGGTTGCATCGAATCTACATCATCATGTGCCTTTCTCATTATCTTCTTTCTCAACTCCGCATCATTGGGAACACAAATCCATTTTTCAATACCAAATTACCCTCACTTCAAATTTTGAACTCAAAATACTTTCTAGTAAGCACTCAATGCTTAATCTTTTCTATCCCTTCATCTTTACCTTGCATCTCTAAAACATTTTAGTATGGATGATTGTACAACCATATTCGTTAACCATGATCCTCTATCACTGATATTCAACTTCATTCTTTTCTCTCTTAAATCTATTATCAATTGCACATCAAGACTCCCAATAATAGTTAAACTTCTTGTAGAATTTCTACTCAATGCATCATCTATCACTTTCTCATTTTCTAGATGATAGTGAATTGCATCTACCATCTTTGCCTCAAATTCACTCTCTCTGGGTAGGTAAGTATGTTAAACTCTTATGATCAATGAATATCTCACTAGTGGCACCATACAGATGATGTCTCCAATCTTTAAAGTAAACACTATACTATCCAACTCTAAGTCATGAGTAGGGTAATTTCTATCATGAATCTTCAATTACCTAGAAGTATGGGCCACAGCTTTCCTATATTACACATATCCCAATCATTGATGTGACGCATCACTATACACCACAAATACTTCATCACCATAAGAAAACACCAATACTAGAGCTGTAGTCCATTTCTTCTTTAGTAATTGAAAATTTTTCTCACACTTCCCTCTCTATACAAATCTCACCTCTTTCCTGGTCAGTTTAATCAACAGTATTACAATAATAGAAAATTTTCGGAAAGAATCTTCTATAATAACAATTTAACCCCAAAAAGATTATAATCTCAATCACATTAGTTAGTCTCTCACAACTTAACATTGCCTCTATCTTTTGTAGATAAACCGCTATGCCATTATATTACATATTCCAATAAATTTATTTCATTCAGCCAACACTCACACTTAGAGAGCTTCGCATATAATTTATCTCTCCTCAGAATCTCCAACACACTGTCTAATGTTTAACATGTTGTTTTTTTTTTCCTTTTAGATTATATCAGAAAGTCAAATACAACCATAACTTATTAAGATATAGTTTAAACACTCTATTCATCAAGTCCATGAATGTTTCTGGAACATTAGTCAATCCAAATGATATTATAAGAAGCTTATGACTATAACATGTCCTAAAAGCAGTCTTAAGTATGTCTCCCTTCTCTATCCTCAATTGGTGATAACCTGATCTCAGGTTTATCTTAGAAAACACTCTCACTTCTTGCACTACTCAAACAATTTATTTATTATGGGAAAAAGGTATTTGTTCTTATTCAACTATTTATAGTCTATACACACTATTATCGTTCCATCTTCCTTCTTCACGAACAACACATGGACTCCCCAAATATATTAGTTCTGATAAATTGTTTATCCAAAAATTCTTAATATAGTACGTTCAACTCTCTCAATTCAGCTGGCGTCATTCTGTAAGGTGCTATTAATTATATCTGATTATCCTGGTATCACATTAATAGAGAATTTAGTCTCCTAACTTGGAGGCAATCTAGACAACTCATCAAGAATTACATTAGAATAATCTTTCACCACTAAGATTTATTCTAACTTCCTATTTTCTTTTTTAGAATCCATTATATATGCCAAATACTCCTCACAACCTTTCTTCAACCATCTCCTAGTGGTTAGAGCAAAAATAAGATAGTTCGAGAGTATTTTATGTTCTATCTGAAAGTTACACTTCTCATGTCTATATCTTAAACACTACATTCTCTTTTTTTTTGGAATAATCAACCATATTCAAAGATAATAAATCAGCTTTAGATTCTCTATCACTGATACGAATCACACAACCCTTGTAAACATTTATGATTTTCACTTTATCTCTAATGGGAACTTCAACAAAAATATTTTGCATCAAAGAACTAATGTATACTTCAATAGACTTCATATGAATACTGGATGCAAAAGAATGGGTTGCACCAAGATTAACCATCATTGATATGCCCACCTTCTCTACACACAAATCACTTCAATTTTTGATAATTCTGGGATAAATATCTTATCTGAATACATCTATAACAAATTTCTGTCTCCCAATCATACATCAGATTACCACTTTCCCATGGTGACATACTTACTTCCTCTGCCATGACTCTTAGTTCCTATAACATGTCTCCCAAATCTAAGGGTCCCACCAATATTACACTAAGTTACAAAAACAACAGATCCTCCTTGCCTCTAACTCTGTACTATAGTTTCTTATGACAAGGAACGCCTCATCTGGGTGGTCTCCCACCCTGCTCACTCATACTAGTACCACATCTGGGTTCTTCAAATCTTGACCTATTTCGCCAATTCCTCCTACCTCTAATTTCCATCACATCCTTCCCAATCTGAAGTGTTATATTTTCCAACATAACATAATTCATATGCCTCATGTAAGATAGTTTTGATAAAATCTTAAAACATAGTTCATCTATGAATCTCTTACATTTTTTTTCCTCTAGGTCTACCATTTTTGGTACAAATCTCGACAAAGCTACAAATCTCTTATCATACTGAGTCATAGTCAACATATTTTACCTCAAATAAAATCTCTATCTTGTTGGGCTCTAAAGGTATAAGGAAAGTATTTATCAAGAAAAAATTTTTTTAAACCTATTCCAAGTTAATGGTCTATCAATATCTGTACTTACTCTGGGAAGAATATCCTCCCACCATTCTAGGGCCTTTCCCTCTAACTTGAAAGTAGTAAAGATGACCCTCTGCCTGTCAGTCATTAGTAAAATATCAAATAATCTCTCTATATGTTTCCTTCATAACTTAGGCTTAAAAGGATTCATAGATTCTTTAAACAACAAGGCATTCGACTTAATATATCTAGCAAAACAATCTTTCTACTTCTCGTGCATAAACTCACTTTTCCCCCCTTTTTAACATTTACCATTATTGGATTTACAACAACCTCAAGCACTGCCCTTGCCTGTTCATCAAGTCTATGCTATAGCTATCAACTCTATCATCTGTTACATTTATTTTCTCAAGAGCATGAGTAAGAGCTTATCTTAGCTTATCTTAGCTTATCTCTTTCAACTTCAGATTCTCTCATACTTTTACTAATATCAATTATACTATCAAAGTGTTCCTTTCTATGAACCACAGATTCAGACTCAGCCTTGACTTGTCAAAAAATATTGGGGGCCTACCACGCCCTCTCAAATCAACAACTCTAACTCTAGCTCTAGCATGTCCACGTGTCATCCTTAGACTATTTAAAATATAATTTATTTTAATCTTCCACTTTCTTACTTTTATGCAGTCTACAAAATCATAAAACCTAATATTCTGATACTAAAATTGTAACAATCCATCCCGGGTTGGCTACCCCCGAGACGGTGTCATCACATTTTGAAAATCCTAGCATGACACATATATGCAACAATAAAAATAATACTAACATAAATTTTTATTTTAAATCCCCAACCCTCAATAGGGGAGGTACAAAAATCTGATATTAACTTAAACATAATATACAACAAAAAATGCATGACAATTTACAAATAAAATTTTTATTTCATTTTCTCTTTTGTCTAAGGATGTTGACACATACATGGCTTACAGAAAATGATTTCATCTGACTCTCAACCCACTAGATTATTTGTCTTGTCTGCTACTTGAAATTATTGTACAATGAGGGATGAGCTTCACAAGCTCAGTAAATTAAATTTACTAGAAGTATTCAATTTGTGTATGGTCTTTCAATATTAAATCAATTATATTTCACATAACTTGATAATAACATTTTACTATCACTACACATATCATAAGTCTCATTCTCTATCAATCTCTTCTTCTTATATAATGGTTCACCTTAAGATCATCAATTATCTCATAATTACCTCGAAATAAAGTTCATATCATAAAGTCTACCGTTTATATGGTTTTTATCTTATCATACTTCTAGATTTCTCTTTCACCATAACTGTCTTTCTATGAGACTCATTTATCTATAAATAATTTCACAATAACACACAACATATGAACATTTCAATTATGCAATCAATATTTAAAACAGATGCAATGCATGAATTATTATTAGGGAACGTCTTCCCACATGTCGACATGTTTTTATTATCTTAGACCAGCCCTCTCCCGGTTCTTTTCTTTCCAGCATATATCGGCTGTTACGGTGTCCCTTTTATTTCGAGCATATACCGGTTGTCACGGTTTTTCAATTAGACTGGCCCCTTCTCGGTTCTTTCGGTTATTTTATTTAATGCATATGCATACGAACATTGATATAAAATATGCATATGAAGAGAATATTAAAAAAAAACATAAATTTAAAATATTTAAATTGACTATCCTGATTATTGTCAAATTTCTGTTTGATAAATTTAACTAATTTCTTCTCCTCGTATATCACATCAATTTATTAACCAAAACTCGTCAAGAATTTTATTTATCACTATCATTATTCCAAAAATATTTCTTTTTACATAATAATTTTTTACATGTCCAATATTTATATCATACCTATCAATTAAATTTTTATCTACCACCAAAGTATAAGTTAATAATTTATTTTAATATTATCACTAGATATTTCATTTTTATTTAGATTACTTAAAGTAAATCTAACTCACCACGTAGCATTTAAAGTTACCCGTAGATGACCTCCTTGCCCTTCCTGTTCCTCTCAACAATTTTCCCTAGTTGCTGATCGTCAACACCTTATATAATATTTATATTAAATTTCTAATATAATCTTCAATTCTTCATAAATCACACTTTTTGAAAATTCTCACTTTGAATTCTGAGAAATTTAATGAATGCTAAAATTCAAAAATAAACATTACGTTATTACTTTTTGTTTTTCTTATAACTTCTGGTGACTCTCTAATAAATTTTCCCGTAAACCCTTTCAAAATTTTGCTCTGTCAACCTTTCTTTCAGTCCCCAAATATTTAAAAAAATAAAATAATTAAAAGAAACTAAATAAAATTTTTTAGGTATATATATATATATATATATATATATATAGGAAACACATGAAAATTGGCAGCCCATATAAAAGTGCATTCTCAGCACTTAATTCCCTACAAGCCTCCACGTTTTTGGCTACTTGTAAGTCATGCAAAACTTCATCCTTAATTTGGCAGCAGGTGCACACCTGCTGCCACGTTTTTTATGTGATATTTTTTTTACAAATTTTTTTTTTCTTTTTCTTTACATTGTTTATATTTTTTTTTAAAAATTATTTTATTCAATATTAAATCTTTTAAGTAAAATATATTATTTTAATTTTATATTATATTTATTAAATTATTTCTTTATTTTTACTTTACGATTACGGGTATTACACATACCAAGATCATAACTGGATTCGAAGAATTTGCAAAAGGGAGCTTGGTTTCAGAATCAGCCCCTTGAAGGTATTATCCTGGAAAAGTTAATAAAACATAAGGGAAGATCATTAAAAGCACATTATCATCATCAGCGTCACCGTCACCGTCACCGTCACCGTCATCGTCATCGTCATTTTGATGGGTGGAGAACACAAGTAAATAAGAATACCTGATATATCCCATTTGAATTCAGATGCAATCTTTTACGATCATCTCTATTTAAAGAATTTGTTAAATTGAAAATCAATTTAATATAAAATAAGATTTTACACTGTTTAATGATAAGCTTAAAAAAACAACTTCATCCTTTTTTGGCGTAAGTTGTTTTACATGTGACTAGAAAATAGTTTTTTTTTTTTAAAAGAAACCACTCTCCCACTTTTCTAAAATTTATCTCACATATTATCCCATTAATTTTCTCATTTTATTTATTTTTTTATGTATTTTTAGATTTCAACCAAACAAAGAAATTTTAATTGAAAATTTATAATTTTATATGAAACTTATTTTACGTGAAATTAGTTTTACGTTGTAAAACATTTTACATGAAAACAAACGAGCCTAAATGAAATTTAAATTATAACTATATATCAAAAATTCTTTTTAAAAGGACTACATATAAAAAATAAAAGGATACTTGCCCCTTAAAAGAAAAAAAAAAAACAGAAAACAATTATGTTTATAGCTTTCATCAGTTCATGTATAGGCCTATTTATTTGGTTAGAAGATCCAAATTAGTGTTCACAAGGATCACTGATTATAAGGTAAGTAATGAATTTCAATGTAGCGCAGTAGATCCAAACCACATAACTAAATAGTACAACCACATATGATTGGAACTCTTCAGTTGGTTTTTGTATGTAAATCTGAAAAAATGTTGCAACTGCAATTATATTTTCATATTATTATATCTCATCAATCATTTGACTCTTTTGGTTCATAAACTTTTTAAAAAATAACATAATAATACAATAATTAAATGTCAAACAGAGAGTGGATTAGGGTTAATATAAGGCGACTAATTTAAAAAATAAATTTAGTAGAAAAGCAACTAAACTTTTACATTATTACATATATAGCAATTTGAGTAGACAATACATTTTACTAATAATTAAATGATTATTTTTTGTCTATATATATTATTCAAAAAGTAATTTCTTCATAATTTTAAATCGATAAAATATCAAATAAAAAAATATTTCAAAAATTCAAAAACAATCTAAAAATATGAATCAGTGAGTATATGATTTCAGTGATATATCCCACAACCATGTTCTACGTAAATTCTTTTATCACTGAAACTGTCAATCAAAACTTGTGCCTAAAAAAATTGATATCAACCATTTAATTATTTCAGGTTACAATAAGGCTAAAAGTTTAGGTTTATGGTCGATTAAACAATTATTTATCCCTCTATTATCTCCCTTCATGTATTTATGGTAAATATAAAATTTCGGTCGGTGATACTACGTATTCTGTAAGAGTTACTACGAAACCGAAAAAAATCTATTAATAATTATAAAAAAATTAAGTAGTAATTATTTAAAAAAAAATTAAATATCAAAATTGTTATTTAATTTTTAATAATTATTAATAAATATTTTCGATTTTATGATAATTCTTACAAAAGACAATTTTAATGTATATTTTATTGCGGCCTTTTTACTTGGTAAACTATATTTTCTACTAATATTATAAAATATAGAATCTAAAACACTTACCAAATACATTAATGGTAGGTAGGTCATCTTTAGTGCACCGAATACATTAATGGTTGGTAGGTCATGTTTATTGCTCCGAATCAACGCCATATGTGTGCATAAGAGAGAGTGATAACGTGTTGCAATTGCATTGAATCACGGCCATATTTGTGCATAAGAGAGAAAGAACTGGACGGACTGGTAGGTTGTCTTCCAGGAAAAAATCTTAGGCCACACCGGAGGTAAGTAAAGAGATTTACATGATTGTTAATTTTTTAAAAGTTTATTAATAATATAATTGAGTATTACAGATATTACTGATAAAATTTTAAAAAATTATCAATTAAATTTCAACTGGTACAAATATCTTAATTTACATCCAGCTTACTTGTAAATTTTTTTGTCTCAAAGATAACTTATAGGGTACCTGTTATGACGAATAAGAGAAACAAAAGGGAGGAAATTTAATTTTTTACACCGTGTTTTTCATTAATTAACAAAGATAAATACAAAAGATTATAACAGTTTTGAAATAAATTCTTAAAGATAAGAGTACAGCTGTAGTCTAAATTACAAACTAAAAAATTAAGAAAAAACTTGAAGCAGTTACAAAAATTTAACTTGGAATCGGACTTCTCTGTTACCTGGCCTGTGGCTTTACATTCATATTGCACTATAAATACATGAGTTCTTTAGTTCATTCAAGATGTAAGCAGTTGTGGAGATATAATATATATTTGAGAGAGAGAAATGGCTAGCCTGCAGCAGCAACAGAAAATGAATGATGGGGTCTCACAATCAAGGGGTGGAGAGAGCAATCGTATAGCAGCTATCAATGTTGAGGGAAAGACCCTACCATCCTTAGCTAGTAGAGACCACAACAACAATAGCAAACATTTTGACAACAATCATGAGGACCCAGATGAACAGGTTTATTAATTTCTCCTCTCAATTCCATAATTAATTAAGAGTTTTGTGTCTCTTTTTTACTATAATGAATTAATGTTTTTGTGAACATTTAGTATAATTGATTGTTTTGATTATTTAGAAACCTGGTGGAGGAAGTTTCTATCATTTGTAGGCCCCGGTTTCCTTGTCTCCTTGGCTTATCTTGACCCTGGCAACTGTAACTCTCTCTCTCTCTATATATATATATATATATATATATATATATATATATATATATATATAAATGATTTTGTGGTGTCATCTTGCAGTGGAGACTGATCTGCGAGCAGGAGCTAATCATGGATATGAGGCAATTGGAGTTTTTTTTATAAAAAAAAATTAACAGCAAAACATAGAACATTAATTATTTACTGTATTTTCAGCTACTTTGGGTGGTACTCACTGGGATGATCTTTGCTCTCATAATCCAGTCTCTGGCTGTTAATCTTGATGTAAACATAGGTAATTAATTAAAACCTATTATACCCAATATAGTAAAATTAATACTATTATTTTCTCTTTTTCTTTTTCTTTTTCTTTTTCTTGATTTATATTGTTTTTTAATTAATTAATTACAAATCTTAATTTTTATGTATTTATTTTTCAGGCAAACCAGAAATATGCAAGGCTGAGTACCCTAAATATGTCAAGTATTGCCTGTGGTTGCTAGTAGAAACTGCAGTTATAGCTGCCGACATACCTGAAGGAGCGCATGGTTTCTACTTGATATTAATTGATGATCCCAAAAAAAGAAAAAAAAAAGAAAAGGAAACTGGAGCTTTTAAACATATATTTCATGATTATATAAAATAACACTTTTTTAAATTATAATTACTTGTGGCTGCAGTGATTGGAACAGCCTTTGTACTAAACATACTGTTTCACATCCAGTATGGTGTGGGGTTCTCATAACTAGTTTAAGCACTCTTCTACTTCTTGGCCTGCAAAAATATGGGGTACTTAATTTTTATTAATTTTAAATGTTTCTACTCTCTCTCACTCTAAAAAAAAAAAAGGGTTACTTTAGTTAATTTCAGTTTCGAATCGAGAATTGAGCTCGAGTTCGATAAAGTTTCTGATGGCTCGATAACGAAGGAACCTATTCAAGTCTGAGCTCAGGACTTGAGCGGCACTGTTTATTTGAGCTCGAGCTTGAACTTAAACTCTAATTTTAATAAATAAAAATATTAATATTAATATAAACATAAATATTAGTTCGAACTCGATAATATTTTATTGAATTGTTCGAGAGTCTTTCAAATCCAAACTAAGGTATTCAAACTCGGTTCGATAAGCTGATCGAACCTAACTTTCATGTTTGAACTCGATCGTGCCCCTAGTTGTAATATTGTGTGATTAAATCATTGTATTTATATAAAATGGTTCCAATTAAAAAATTACTTGATCCAGAGTTTATATATATTAAATATATCTCAAAAAAGAAATTGTATCTCTCCATTTCTCACATTTATTTTTATTTTTATAATATACAAGTGAGGAAGCTGGAATTGTTGATAGCAATTTTGGTTTTTATTATGGCTGGATGCTATTTTGGGGAGATGGGTTATGTGAAACCTCCTGCATCCGATGTCCTTGAGCGCATGTTTGTCCCCAAACTCAAAGGCCAAGGAGCCACCGGCGACACCATTGCCTTACTGGTAGATATCATTATTTATTACTTATAACTAAGTAACCTCTTTCCTATTACCAAAACATTGGATAAAAAGGTTAAAAAACATATTAAAACTTACAAAATACAAATTAGCAAAGTAGGAAAGAGATCTACTAAGGGTCATAATTAAGCTTCAAAGAAGCCTCAAAATAGGTAGTGAGATATCAACTGTAACTCTGTAAGTCCCCTCTGTAGGGCACATGGTCCAATTCAAATGAGCCATTGGGATTGACTGGTCCACTTTTCAAGTGGGCTTGGACCGCTGGGTCGTTCTTTGTGGGTTCGATAAAAGTGAGGACAATATCTTTACGGAAGGTTAGATAGACAACTACAAAGATGTAGATTGCCATTAGTGGAAAAACTAGATACCAATAAACACGTTTGCAGTTTTTGGTAGATCATTGTGAATTATACAGTCTACAAAGTCTGTGCTGAAGTAATAAATATTGTTGCCAATGATTCCTAGCCCCATAATCTACGAGATCACGATGATCTACAAATGAATTAATTATTATTAATTTATATGATTAGTAATATGCAAAAAAACATTAAAAATATGAATTTTAGTAGTTTTTGCAACCGCTTATGTTTTTCAAAGGTCAAACACCCAAAAAGCTTAAGTATGCTTGGGAGAGTTTGTAAAATTGTTTTTGTATGTTAAGCTTTTTAGATGTTTGACCTTTGAAAACATAAGCCGTTTCAAAAACTACTAAACTTCATATTTTTAATATTTTTTTTTGCATATTACTAATCATATAAATTAATAATAATTAATTCATTTGCAGATCATCTTGATTTCGTGGATTCTGGGGCTGGAAATCACTAGCATCAATATTTATTACTTGAGCACAGATTTTGTAGACTGGATAATTCACAATGATCTACCAAAAATCGTAAATGTGTTCATTGGTATCATAGTTTTTTCCACTAATGGCAATCTATATATTTGCAGTTGTCTATTTAACCTTCCGTAAAGACACTGTCGTCACTTTTATCGAACCCACAAAGAATGACCCAACGGTCCAAGCTCACTTGGAAAGTGGACTAGCTAACCCCAATGGCTCATTTGAATTGGACCATGTGCCTTACAGAGGGGACTTACAAAGTTACAGTTGATATCCCACTAGCTTCTTTGAAGCTTAATTATGACCCTTAGTAGATCTCTTTCTTGCATTGATGATTTGTATTTTGTAAGTTTTAGTATATTTTTTTAACCTTTTTGTCCAATGTTTTGGTAACAGGAAAGATGTTACTTAGCTATAAGTAATAAATTGTGATATCTATCAGTTTTCTTTTTATCTGTTTTTCTTATTCACAATTTATCAACAAAGTTAATTAATCGAAGGCTTTTTTATATTTCTCTCATGTTTCTAGAGGTAGAGTTTCTTTGTTTTTTTTGCTCTTCCTTTGTACAGTCCAGCCTATGCATTCAATTTTATGCAACCCAATATGTTCTCAAAGGTTATGTTTCAATCTTTAGAGGAAAAGTAAAAGGATTGAATGAATATATGTATATTTTATTTGAATGTTTAAAAATGATATATATATATATATATATATATATATATTGTACTTTACTATTTTGTTTCTCAATAAATATAATCCTAAAGCAAAAAAATTTAAAAAGATGTATCAAATCCTCAGATAAAGAAATTGATAAAATAAAAAAGTTTGGGAGGAAAATGAAAGGATATTCCGGTTTTATTTCTTTTCCATCAATTAAAAATTCTTCAAACAAAAGGATAATGGTCTTCGTTTACTAGAATCAATCTTGATTATCGCAACTAATAATTAAGATGGACGCATGTATTACCCACACAAACCCCTCCACGCATGTAATGAACATGTCCATCCTAGCCATCGAAGTGCTTAACCCTATTTTTCCTCAATCCCCTTCAAATTTAGAAGTCTGAAAATTTGTAAAGGCAAACGCTGTGCTGTACTGCTGGAGTAAGCCTGTGATTGTGACCATTGATAGATTACAACCATGACAGGATATTCATTATGCAAGAAATCATTTTTAACTCAAAATCTTTGCTCCAAAAGTATTATAACAACTTCAAAACATGTGGAAACTGAGCTTTTTTTTTTGGATAGGATGGAAACTGCAAACTAAGGCCACACAAAATATAAAATGAAAGCAAGATCAAGTGGTGCATCTGTCAATGGATGGCAAAGTCCATATTCTTTTCTTTAATTAGGGTCACTAACTATTCCACTTCACCCACACATGCTATATATTCATCCTTGTTTTAAGGCTTACTTTAGGTCATGTTTCCTTCCTTGTTTTAAGGCTTACTTTAGACCATGTTTCCTTCCTTGTTTTAAGGAATGTCTTTTTCCTTTAACAACCTATATATACTCTTAATTGTATTATCAATAATATGAACTCAAGTAAGCATTTGTACAATCTCTTTACTCTCTTCAATTCTCACATCTCTTTACTCTCTTAAATTCTAACATGGTATCAGAGCCAGTTGCTTAGGTTTTTCTCTTGTTTGTAATTTTTCTCGGTTTTGTGTTTCGGCGTGTTCCGTGTTGTTCTCGGTGAACTCGACGTAAAAGTTTTTTTTGTTGTTTTTTGGTCTTCTCTTTCTGGGTTGGTGTTGTCTTCACCTCCTATTTTTTTTGGTTTGAGCAGTTTCGGCATTCACAACATCCTCTATTTTCAAAGAGGTGTTTTGTGGCTTTGGGTCTCAGATTTCTCGGTGTTTTTTTTTTGTTCTCAGATCTCTTTGGTAATTTGTTTTTTTTTCTGCTTTGGGTGGTTTCGGCATTTTTTTTGGTCAGGCTATTTTTTTTGCACTTATTTGCAATGGACTCTACACCTGTGTGTGTCAAATTTATGGGCAAAAATTACTCTACATGGGCTTTTCAGTTTGGAATTTTCCTCAAGGGAAAAGAACTTTGGGGCCATATCGATGGCATAGATGTCGCACAAATATCCAATACAGACCAATCAAAGGATGTTAGGTCTTCTCCTTCTTGGACTGTGCTTGATGCTCGGATCATGTCTTGGCTTCTTGGTTCGGTGGAGCCACATATTGTCACCAACTTGCATACTCATCGCTCTGCTCAATCCATGTGGACTTATCTGAAGAAGGTTTATCATCAAGATAATGATGCTTATCGCTTTCAGTTAGAGCATGTAATTGCCACCTTTCAACGTGGCAGTCTTTCCATCCAAGACTATTACTCGGCCTTTCTGATTCTTTGGACTGACTATACTGATCTTGTTATAGCGGTTGTTCCTGTTACCACTCTTTCGACTATTCAGCAACTCCACGAGACTAGATGGCGTGATCAATTTCTTATGAAACTACGCCCGGAATATGAATTTATTGGCTCCTCTCTACTGAATAGATCTCCTGTTCCTTCTCTTGATGTTTGTTTTGGTGAGTTACTTCGTGAAGAACAACGTCTCAGTACTCAAGCCACTCTGGAGCAATCTTATGGTAGTCCAGAAACTGTTGCTTATGCTGCCCAAGGACGCAGACCGCCTATGCATTCTAAAAACTTGCAGTGTTTTTGCTGTAAGGAATATGGGCATATTGCTGCCAATTGTCCCAAGAAATACTGCTCTTATTGTAAGAAGAAGGGTCACATCATCAAAGAATGTCGTCTCCACCCACAGAATTGTCAGGCTCAAGCATTTCAGACTTCTGTTATTGTACCCTCCGCAGCTCTTGGCTTTTCTTCCAGTGTCTCTCCAGTTCCAGGACCTCCTACAGCGAATTACTGCACACCCGAAATGGTGCAACAGATGCTAATTTCAGCATTATCTGCAATGGGGTTTCAAGGTAAAAATTCTACCAAACTCTGGTACGTAGACTCGGGGGCCTCTAATCACATGACGAATACTCTCACCGCTCTGTGTCATGTTCGACCCTATGTTGGTCCATCTGCCATTCAGACTGCCAATGAGAGTTCTTTACCAATTGCTGCTGTCGGAGATGCCTCTTCTAAATTCACTGATGTGTTTCTTGCTCCTCAACTTTCCACGAATCTTATTTCTGTTGGTCAATTAGTTGATAACAATTGTGTTGTTAACTTTTTTGGTGATGGTTGTGTTGTACAGGACCAGGTAACGGGAGAGCTGATCGCGAAGGGACCTAAAGTGGGGCGCTTGTTTCCACTATTTTTATCTATCCTAGTAATTTTTCCAGTTTTGTCTATTAAGTCTCTTGCTTGCAATAATGTTCCAAATCTGAGTATGGTGTGGCATTGTAACGACCCATCCCGGGTTGGCCACCCCGAAACAATGTCATCACATTTTTAGAATCCCAGCACAACACATATATGCAACAATAAAAATAAATATTACTAATAGAACTTTACATCAATCCGTAAAATGCATGAGGATTTACAAATAAATTTTTCGTTTTTATTTTCTCATTTGTCTGAGGATGATGACACGTACATGGCTTATAGAAAATGATTTCTTCTGAACCTCAACTCATCAAACTATTTGCCAAGCCTGCTACCTGAAAATCATTGTACAGTGAGGAGTGAGCTTCACAAGCTCAGTGAATTAAATTTACTGAAAGTATTCCAAACTCCATCAATAATCCTTTAATATTAAAATTTATTTTTCGCATAACCTGATGACAACTTTCTATTATCAATCTCTTCTTTTTAATCATTGGTTCACCTTAAGACTATCAACTCTCTCCTAATTACCTCGTAATGAGATTCATATCAAAAAAAAAAATCCATCATTTAGATAAATCTTATCACCCTACTGTCTCTTTCTATGAAACTCAACCTTCTATAATTAAATTCACAAAAAGTATCACATCTCAGCATCTCAAAAATCTCATCATTATAGCTGTCTCTTTTTATGAGACCCAGCCATCTATAATTTAATTCACAATTAATATACATCTCATCATCTCAAAAATCTCATCATTATAGCTGTCTCTTTTTATGAGACCCAGCCATCTATAATTTAATTCACAATTAATATACTACATCTCATCATCTCAAAAATCTCATCATTATAGCTGTCTCTTTTTATGAGACCCAGCCATCTATAATTTAATTCACAATTAATATACCACATCTCAAAAAAATGCAACGATAATTAAAACAGGTGCAGATGCATGAATGATTATGATGGGAACGTCTTCCCACCTGTCGACAGATTGTTATTATCTTAGACCGGCTGCCCTCCCGGTTCTTTTATTCTCATTAGACCGGCTGCCTTCCCGTTTAATTTCAGCATATACCGGCTGTCACGGTTTTCACTTTTCATCCCAGCATATACCGGCTGTCACGGTTTTCACTTTTCATCTCAGCATATACCGGCTGTCACGGTTTTCAATTTTCATCCTAGCATATACCGGCTGTCACGGTTTTCACTTTTCATCCCAGCATATACCGGCTGTCACGGTTATTTCATTAGACCGGCTGCCTTCCCGGTTCTTTCGGTTATATTATTAAATGCATATGCGCATGAACAATGATATGAAACAGTAATATAAAAACAATATAAAGATTCAAACTACTTAATTTGGCTATCCTGATTATCCACAAATTTTATATAACAAAGTTTCTTTAAAAATTTCTTACATCCAATCATCCTGATTTTTATCAGATTATATAAAAATTCTACTAAATTCTCACATCAAATAATCAATTAAAGTCTGTCAAGATCCACTAAATTTCATCTCAAATTATCCACCAAAATTTTCCAAGATCTACTAAAATTCACCTCAAATCATCCACCAAAATTTGTCAAGATCTACTAAAATTCACCTCAAATCATCCACCAAAATTTGTCAAGATCTACTAAAATTCATCTCGTCATAACTCGTATTAAAACATCAATATATCTCATCAATAATTTATTTATTGCTTTTATTTTCAAATAAACTTTTGATTTCTAAAAATATCATCTCTCACCGAAAAAATATTTCTACATGTCTAAATTTTCTATCATACCCATAAATCAATTTTTCATCTCTACGAACAAGGAAGCTATAAGTAATGCAACTATGAATCTCATGGAGAGTTCGATCCTGGCTCAGGATGAACGCTGGCGGCATGCTTAACACCCCAAGCATACTTAAATAATTAAAATTAATATTATCACCAAATAATTGATTTTTCATTTAGACTACTTAAAGTAAATCCAACTCACCCAGTAGCATTTAAAGCTACTCGTGGGTCACCTTCTTGCTTTTTCCGGTTCTTCTCAGAAATTTCTCCCGTTGAAGATAGTCAACACCTGACATAATATTTGTATTAAATTTCTAATTATTTCTTAAATTCATCGTAAACCACTCCTTATGAAAATTCCCACTTTAAGCTCCGGAAATTTTATATATGCTAAAAATTCAAAAATAAATATTATACTATTACCTCATAATTACTGATAGTTTCTCATAATCCTCTATGAAATTCCGTAGAAAATCCATTCAAAATTTTGCTCTTTTGACTTTTCTTTGGGTCTCCAAATTATATATAGGAGCTTCAGCCCCTCTACCTAACTTTCTACTTTCTAAAAACAAACTCCACGTTTTTTTTTCTTCTTTTTATTAGTCTTCAGCAGTCACCCCTCTCCCACCTAACTCTCTCATCATTTTGTTTTGTCTCTTTTTATTTTTTTATTTTTAAAAAAAAACCTCCACTAAGTAATGGTGGAAGCACCATTTTTTTTTTATATTTTCTTTCCTTCTTTTCCTTTACTTTTTCCTTTTTATTTTTCTTTTATTTTATTTATTCTTGTCTTTGGTCTGGGACTTTTACGTCTCAGATTTTTTTTACTATTCGCCCTTTTTACTATTCATGATTTACTATTCATATTTTACTGTTTACATTTTTTTTAAGAATTATTTTATTCAATATTAATCTTTTGCATAAATATATTAATTAAAATTCATGACATATTTATCAAATTACTTCTTTACCCTTAATTCATGAATACGGATATTACAATTCTACCCACCTTACAAAAATTTCGTCCTCGAAATTTCTTTACTTTACTCCATAATCAAAATATAAATAATCTTTCTTTATACTTGTCTTACGCTTTCATGAAATCTCTTCAACACCTTATTCAGCCATCGAATTTTACACTAGTGAAATTATTCTTTTACACAAGACTTATTCTTTTTTTTTTTGTCCAAAATTCTCGCTGGTACTTGTATATAGGTCAATTTTTTTTTTGAATTTCAATAACTTAGCTCGAAATATCATGTAAACACTTTCTTAAAAGTGAAACATGAAATACATTATATAAATGTTTTAATTTCGGAGGCAAATTCAAGTTACTCACAACTAATCCAACTTTCTCAACAACCTCATAGGTCCCACATACTTTGGATTCAACTTTATTTTTCCATTTAAATCTCAATATACATTTTCATTGAGATATTTCTCAATACACCCAATCACCTACTTAAGACTCAAGAGGTCAACTCTAGGTTGCTTTACGGTTTTCTCTAACAAATTTGATCATCTCTAGCTCAATAATAAATAGACCAGATATATTTTTCTCTTTCATTTCTTCCCAACATATAGGAGTTCTATACCTCATATCTTTCGATGTCTCAATGAGTACCATCCCAATACAAATTTGATACTTGATTATTATAAACAACTTCAATCAATGGCATGTAAGCATATCAATTTACTGAAAAATTTATCACATTTGTTCTTAGCATATTTTCTAGTATTCTAAAAATCCAATGTGAGCATGAAAATTTATTATATTACCACTGTGTACCCGTGGCTTTCTGAAATCCTCTCCCAATACTAAGATATAAATCTAGTATCTTTCTTTAACATTATGCTCAATGATACTCCATACAATATCACAATCTCAACTACATCCTTCTTCAATCTTGACCATCAGAATTTCTGTCTCAATCCTCTATATTTCTTTTTGTTACTTGATTGGGGACACCATCCATGTACCAACATCAAACTACCTTCATTTCATATTTGAACTCAAAATGCTTTCTGGTAAGCACTCAATGCTTAATCTTTTTCTGTCTCTTTATCTCTACCTTACATCTCTAAAACATTTCATTATGGATGACTGTACAACCATATTTATTAACCATGATCCTTTATCACTGGTATTCAACTTCATTCTTATTTCTCTTAAATTTATCATTAATTTCATATAAGGACTCCCAATAGCAGTTAACTTTCTTGTAGACTTTCTACTCAATGTACCAATTATCATCTTCGTATGCTCTAGATGATAGTGAACTGTGCAATCATCGTTACTAATCAACTTCATCTACCATCTCTGCCTCCAATTCAACTCCCTCTGGTTAGGTAAGTATGTCCAACTTTACTATCTCACAAGTGGCTCCATAAAGACGATATCTCCAATATTTAAAGTAAACACTATAGCAGCCAACTCTAAGTCATGAGTAAGGAAATTTCTTATCATAAATTCTCAATTTCCTAGAATTATAGCCCATAACTTTTCTATGTTACACATATCCTAATCATTGATATGACTTATCATTATACACCACAAATCCTTCATCACCAGAAGGAAACACCAATACCAGAGCTGTAGTCAATTTCTCCTTTAGTAATTGAAAATTTTTCTCACACTTCCTTCACCATACAAATCTCACATCTTTACTGGTCAATCTATTCAACAGCAATTCAATAATAGACAAATTCTGAAAGAATCTTCTACAATAATCAGCTAATCCCAAGAAGATTCTAATATCAGTTATATTAGTTGGTTTCTCTCAACTTAACATTCACACGTAGAAACTTTGCCTATAATTTCTCTCTCCTTAGAATCTCTAGCACACTGTTTAATGGTCCATATGTTGTTTTTTCTTCTCAGAATATATCAGAATGTCATTACTAAACACAACCATAAGATTATCAAGAAACAGTTTAAATATTTATTCATCAAGTCCATAAATGTTTCTGGAACATTAGTTAATCCAAATGACATCACGAAAGCTTATGAGCATAATGTGTCCTAAAAGTAGTCTTAGGCACGTCTCCCTTCTTTATCCTCTATTGGTGATAACCTGATCTCAAGTTTATCTTAGAAAACATTCTCACTCCTTGCAACTGCTTAAACAATTCATTTATCCTGGTAAAAATGTATTTATTCTTTTTTTTAACTATCTGTAGTCTATACACATCCTTATCGTTCCATCTTCCTTCTTCACTAACAAAACCTGACTCCCTAAATACATTAAGTCAGATAAATTGTTTATCCACAAATTCTTAAAACGGTACGTTCAACTTTCTCAATTCAGCTGATGTCATTCTATAGGGTGCTATTAAATATATGTGATAATCCTGGTATCACATCAATAGAGACTTTAATCTCCCCACTTGGAGGCAACCTAAACAAATCATCAATAATTAATTTAGAATATTCTTTCATCACTATCTCCTTTTTATAATTCATGATATATGTCCAATACTCCTTAAAACCCTTCTTCAATCATCTCCTATTGGCCAGAGCAAAAATAAGATAGTTAAAAGTATCTCACGTCTATATCTTGAACCTTCTTTCTGGAATAATCAATCCAGACATAAAACATCGATAACCAATTATTTCCCAAGATAAATTATATTCAAAGATAATAAATCAACTTTAGATTTTTTTTTTGTCACTGGTACGAATCACACAATCCCTCATGAATATTCATGTTTATCACTCTATCTCAAATGAGAACTTTAACAAGGATATTTTGCAATCCAAGGACTAATAAATTCTTCAATAGATTTTATATGAATACTGGATGCAAAAGAATGGGTTGCTTTAAAGTCAACCAACACTGACATGTCCACCTTCTCCACACATAAAGTATTTCAAAATTTGAAAATTCTGGGATAAATATCTTTTCTGATTATAATAAACTTTTATATCCCAATCATACATCAGATTGCCACTTCCACTTGGTAGCATACTTACTTCCTCTACCATGACTTCCAGTTCTCATAATCTGTCTCCCAAATCTAATGGTCTCACCAATAGTATTCTGAGCTACAGAAGTAATAGGTCATGAGTTCCTCTGACTCTATTTCTTCAGTTTCCTGGGACAAGAAACTCTTCCTTTGGGTGGTCTCCTACTCTACACAATCATATTGCCACTACCTCCATAACTTTCATGTCTAAGCCTCTTTAACGACTCTTTCTCTTTCCCTTAAATTCCATCACATCTCTCTAGATCTGAAATAATATACCCACCAATCTGACATAATTCATATGCCTCATGTAAGATAGTTTCGATCAAACCTTAAAATATAGTTCATCTTTGAACCTCTTACAGTTCTTCTCCTCTTGGTTTACCAAATTTTTTATTTTATTTTATTTTATTTTTACAACCATTGACAAAACCATAAATCTGCTATCATAATGAGCCACAGTTAACACATTTACCCCAAATAAATAATATCTCTATCTGGTTGAGCTCTAAAGATATAAGGAAAAAAAATATCTATCAAGAAAAAAAAACTTCTTTAAACCTATTTCAGGTTACGGGTCTATCAAATTTGTACTTACCTGGAAAGAATATCCTTCCATCATTCTAAAATTTCTCCTTCTAACTTAAACGAAGTAAAAAAAAAACAATCGTCTGTCTATCACTTACTGGTCAAATACCAAATAATGTCTCTTACATGTTTCTCCCAAAACTCAGGTGTAAAAGGATTCATAGATCCTTTAAACAACAATGCATTTAGCTTACTTATATCTCTATGCATTTTATGCATAAATCCACTTTTCCCCTTTTTAAGTGTCTACCATTACTGAATTAACAACGTCAGGCACTGCTCTAGTCTGCTTATCAAGTCTATGCTATAAGTTATCTACTCGATTATCTGATACATTCATTTTCTCAAAAGCATGAGTAAGAGCTTATCTTAGCTCATCTCTTTCAACTTCAGATTCTCTCATACCTCAATTATATTACTAATATCAATCATATTATCAACACTTTCTATTCTAGGAACCACAGATTCAGACTCAACCTTGACTTATCAAAAATATTGTGGGCCTACCACGCCCTTTCAAATCAATAATTTTAAATCTAGCTCTAGCGCGTCCACGTATCATCCTCAGACCGTTCATTATAATTTACTTTAATCTTCTACTTTCTTACTTTTTTATGCAGTCTACAGAATCATAAAACCTAATGCTCTGATACCAAAATTGTAACGACCCATCCCGGGTTGGCCACCCCGAAACAATGTCATCACATTTTTAGAATCTCAGCACAACACATATATGCAACAATAAAAATAAATATTACTAATAGAACTTTACATCAATCCGTAAAATGCATGAGGATTTACAAATAAATTTTTCGTTTTTATTTTCTCATTTGTCTGAGGATGATGACACGTACGCGGCTTATAGAAAATGATTTCTTCTGAACCTCAACTCATCAAACTATTTGCCAAGCCTGCTACCTGAAAATCATTGTACAGTGAGGAGTGAGCTTCACAAGCTCAGTGAATTAAATTTACTGAAAGTATTCCAAACTCCATCAATAATCCTTTAATATTAAAATTTATTTTTCGCATAACCTGATGACAACTTTCTATTATCAATCTCTTCTTTTTAATCATTGGTTCACCTTAAGACTATCAACTCTCTCCTAATTACCTCGTAATGAGATTCATATCAAAAAAAAAAATCCATCATTTAGATAAATCTTATCACCCTACTGTCTCTTTCTATGAAACTCAACCTTCTATAATTAAATTCACAAAAAGTATCACATCTCAGCATCTCAAAAATCTCATCATTATAGCTGTCTCTTTTTATGAGACCCAGCCATCTATAATTTAATTCACAATTAATATACATCTCATCATCTCAAAAATCTCATCATTATAGCTGTCTCTTTTTATGAGACCCAGCCATCTATAATTTAATTCACAATTAATATACTACATCTCATCATCTCAAAAATCTCATCATTATAGCTGTCTCTTTTTATGAGACCCAGCCATCTATAATTTAATTCACAATTAATATACCACATCTCAAAAAAATGCAACGATAATTAAAACAGGTGCAGATGCATAAATGATTATGATGGGAACGTCTTCCCACCTGTCGACAGGTTGTTATTATCTTAGACCGGCTGCCCTCCCGGTTCTTTTATTCTCATTAGACCGGCTGCCTTCCCGGTTAATTCCAGCATATACCGGCTGTCACGGTTTTCACTTTTCATCCCAGCGTATACCGGCTGTCACGGTTTTCAATTTTCATCCCAGCATATACCGGCTGTCACGGTTTTCACTTTTCATCCCAGCATATACCGGCCGTCACGGTTATTTCATTAGACCGACTGCCTTCCCGGTTCTTTCGGTTATATTATTAAATGCATACGCACATGAACAATGATATGAAACAGTAATATAAAAACAATATAAAGATTCAAACTACTTAATTTGGCTATCCTGATTATCCACAAATTTTATATAACAAAGTTTCTTTAAAAATTTCTTACATCCAATCATCCTGATTTTTATCAGATTATATAAAAATTCTACTAAATTCTTCTCTTCCCAAATCACATCAAATAATCAATTAAAGTCTGTCAAGATCCACTAAATTTCATCTCAAATCATCCACCAAAATTTGCCAAGATCTACTAAAATTCACCTCAAATCATCCACCAAAATTTGTCAAGATCTACTAAAATTCACCTCAAATCATCTACCAAAATTTGTCAAGATCTACTAAAATTCATCTCGTCATAACTCGTATTAAAACATCAATATATCACATCAATAATTTATTTATTGCTTTTATTCTCAAATAAACTTATGATTTCTAAAAATATCATCTCGCACCGAAAAAATATTTCTACATGTCTAAATTTTCTATCATACCCATAAATCAATTTTTCATCTATCATCCAAGCATACTTAAATAATTAAAATTAATATTATCACCAAATAATTGATTTTTCATTTAGACTACTTAAAGTAAATCCAACTCACCCCGTAGCATTTAAAGCTACTCGTGGGTCACCTTCTTGCTTTTTTCGGTTCTTCTAAGAAATTTCCCCCGTTGTAGATAGTCAACATCTGACATAATATTTGTATTAAATTTCTAATTATTTCTTAAATTCATCGTAAACCACTCCTTATGAAAATTCCCACTTTAAGCTCCGAAAATTTTATATATGCTAAAAATTCAAAAATAAATATTATACTATTACCTCATAATTACTGATAGTTTCTCATAATCCTCTATGAAATTCCGTAGAAAATCCATTCAAAATTTTGCTCTTTTGACTTTTCTTTGGGTCTCCAAATATTGTGAGAATACAAAAATTTGAAAGAAGAAACTGAACGATTTCAGTTTCTATATATATATATATATATATATATATATATATATATATATATATATATATATATATATATAGGAGCTTCAGCCCCTCTACCTAACTTTCTACTTTCTAAAAACAAACTCCACGTTTTTTTTTCTTCTTTTTATTAGTCTTCAGCAGTCACCCCCCTCCTACCTAACTCTCTCATCATTTTGTTTTGTCTCTTTTTATTTTTTTATTTTTAAAAAAAAACCTCCACTAAGTAATGGTGGAAGCACCATTTTTTTTTATATTTTCTTTCCTTCTTTTCCTTTACTTTTTCCTTTTTATTTTATTTTTATTTTATTTTATTTATTCTTGTCTTTGGTCTGGGACTTTTACGTCTCAGATTTTTTTTTTATTATTCACCCTTTTTAGTATTCATGATTTACTATTCATATTTTACTGTTCATATTTTTTTTAAGAATTATTTTATTCAATATTAATCTTTTGCATAAATATATTAATTAAAATTCATGACATATTTATCAAATTACTTCTTTACCCTTAATTCATGAATACGGATATTACAGGCATCGTCGTTTAGGCTATCCCAATACTCAGATCTTATCTCATGTATTGCACTCTGGTTTTCTTGATAATGAAGAACGTTTTTCTTTATCTAAGTGTGATTCTTGCAAACTTGGTAAAAGCAAAATTCTTCCATTTTCTTTACATGCTAGCAGAGCTTCTCACTGCTTTGATCTTATCCATAGTGATGTTTGGGGACCTTCTCTCGTTAGTTCACATGAAAAATTTAAATATTATGTGACTTTCATTGATGACTATAGCAGATTCACTTGGGTTTATTTTCTTCGCTCTAAATCTGAGGTTTTTCGTACTTTCACTAAATTTTTAGCGTATGTTGACAATCAATTTTCTGCGACTATTAAGACATTACGCACAGATTCTGGTGGTGAATATTTGTCTACTGAGTTTCAGGAATTCTTGCTTCTAAAGGTATTATTTATCAACGTTCATGTCCAGCTACTCCCCAACAGAATGGAGTAGCCGAACGCAAAAATCGTCATCTTCTTGATGTGGTACGTACTCTCTTGTTAGAATCATCTGTTCCATCAATGTTTTGGGTCGAGGCTTTGAAAACTACTACTCACTTGATTAATCATTTACCTTCCCAAATCTTACACATGGAGTCTCCCTATTTCCGCTTGTTTGCTAAACAACCTAGTTATGATAATCTCCGTATCTTTGGTTGTGTATGTTTTGTCCATTTACCTCCCCATGAGTGACATAAATTATCTGCTCAATCTGTTAGATGTGCATTCTTGGGATATAATGTGTGTCAAAAGGGATTTGTTTGCTATGATCCTACCTTACATCGTACACGTATTTCTAGGAATGTTATTTTCTTTGAAAATCAACATTTCTTTTTTATGTCCTCTGAGCCCTCTTCTTCTATGGTGGTCCTTCCCTCATTTGAGCAACAATTTTCAGATCTTCATCAAGTCAGCTCTCGCTTTAAACCAGGTATTGTATATACGAGACGCTCCCGCCCACAGTCTCTTCCGATGACTCAACCGATATCTGATCCTACCATGCTCCAGTCAGTTGCAGCACCTTCAGAACACTTGGTACGTCGCTCTTTTCGAATATCTTTACCTCCGGATAGGTATGGGTGGTTTGCTTCTGCTCTTACTGCTGCATTGTCCAATTTTGATATTCCCACATGCTACTCACATGCTGTTAAGCATAATTGTTGGCGACAAGCTATGCAGGAAGAAATTGCTGCTTTAGAGGCCAATCACACCTGGGACATTGCACCTTGTCCTTCCACTATAGTCCCCCTGGGTTGCAAATGGGTTTACTCTGTCAAGGTTCGATCTAATGGAAGTTTGGATCGTTATAAAGCTCGGCTTGTTGCACTTGGAAATAAACAGGAATATGGTGTTAATTATGAAGAAACCTTTGCTCCTATGGCTAAGATGACCACTGTTCGTATGATTTTAGCTCTTGCTGCTTCCAATGATTGGCCTGATTTTAGCTCTTGCTGCTTCCAATGATTGGCCACTACATCAGATGGATGTCAAGAATGCTTTTCTTCATGGAGATCTTAAAGAGTGTATTTATATGAAGCCACCCCCAGGATTGTTTTCTTCTCCAAACTCACATGTGTGTAAGCTTCGTCGCTCCCTTTATGGTCTCAAACAAGCTCCAAGGGCTTGGTTTGATAAATTTCGAACTAATTTATTACAATTCTCATTCAAGCAGAGCAAGTATGACACTTCCTTGTTTCTTCGAAAATCAGACATGGGTATTGTTGTTCTTTTAGTTTATGTTAATGATATTGTGATTACTGGTTCCGATTCTGTTTTACTTGGTCGGCTCAAGACCCATCTCTTCGAGTCCTTTCGTATGAAAGATCTTGGGTCTCTTACATATTTTCTCGGTCTTGAGGTGCATCGTAGTCCGTCGGGTATTTCACTCAATCAACATAAGTATGCTAGTGACCTGGTGGCTACAGCAGGCCTACAAGAGGCCACTTCTGTTGATACTCCCATGGAATTGAATGTCAAGCTTCGCAAAGAGGAAGGTGATTTACTTGCTGATCCTAGTTTATATCGAAAGTTGGTGGGCAGTCTTGTCTACCTCACCATTACTAGACCGGACATTTCCTTTGCAGTACAACAAGTCAGCCAGTTTTTTCAGACCCCTCGTCACCTTCATTTGGTTGCTGTCCGTAGGATCATACGCTATGTTCAGGGAACTTCTGCCCGTGGCTTATTCTTTCCTGTAGGCAATTCTCCTCGACTTACTGCTTATAGCGACGCTGATTGGGCTGGTTGTGTTGATACACGTCGCTCTATTACTGGTTGGTGTGTGTTCTTAGGTGATGCATTGATCTCATGGAAGAGTAAGAAGCAAGACAGAGTTTCTAAGTCATCTACAGAATCTGAGTATCGGGCGATGTCTCTTGTTTGTTCCGAAATTATTTGGCTTCGAGGTTTGCTTGCTGAGCTAGATTTTTCTGCAACTGATCCTACACCTCTGCATGCTGATAATACAAGTGCTATTCAGATCACGGCCAATCCTGTCTATCATAAGCGCACGAAGCATATTGAAGTCGACTGTCACTCTATCCGCGAAGCATTTGAAGCTTGTGTTATCACTCTTCCACATGTTTCCACTAACCTACAAATTGCTGATATCTTCACCAAAGCGCTCACTCGCCATCGACATTGCTTCTTAAGCAGCAAATTGATGCTTATTGATCAACCTGCATCAATTTGAGGGGGGCTGTCAATGGATGGCAAAGTACATATTCTTTTCTTTAATTAGGGTCACTAACTATTCCACTTCACCCACACTTGCCATATATTCATCCTTGTTTTAAGGCTTACTTTAGGCCATGTTTCATTCCTTGTTTTAAGGCTTACTTTAGGCCATGTTTCCTTCCTTGTTTTAAGGCTTACTTTAGGCCATGTTTCCTTCCTTGTTTTAAGGCTTACTTTAGACCATGTTTCCTTCCTTATTTTAAGGAATGTCTTTTTCCTTTAACAACCTATATATACTCTTAATTGTATTATCAATAATATGAACTCAAGTAAGCATTTGTACAATCTCTTTATTCTCTTCAATTCTCACATCTCTTTACTCTCTTAAATTCTAACAGCATCTATGGAAAATTGTACATTTGAATGATTTATTTGACAAAATTAACTTTTGTAATTCGATGCAAGAGTTAAAGAATAAAATACAAACACTACATTTACTGTATCATGTTACGAGCCCTACAAAGTACAAGCAGTAACTTTCTAAGTATTGAAACTAAGAAAATGCGGGCAAGTCAAGCTTTCATGGCTCATCCATATAACCCTTCTTTTTGCTGTGCAGAAAAGCACGCAATACCCTTAGTAATTGAACCACAAAATTCCAAATTTAAACTATCTTTCCTGTTTCAACCTAGACCAGACCTAGTCCCTGACACGGACCTCAGCACTGGATGATTTAGAGTAGGCTGAGTATTTCCTGGGGCACTGAACATGACATTTGAAGGAGCTGACGAGGACGCCTGCATGGCATTAAGCCTTGGCCCCATTGGAAACATTGGCTGTCTTGGCATAAATGCCATCGGAGGATGTACTGGTTGGTTGTTGCCAAATCCAGAAATGCTTGGCTGTGAAGGTGAGGCTGAGATTACTTGTTGCCTATTGTTGCTGACATTTTTATTAACCATGGAAGGAGCAACACCTGTTAGAGGCACTTGTGAAGTAGCTCCGGCAGGCCCAAATCGAGCTGCAACCATACGAGCCCGTTCTGCAGCAAACCTCTGCCAGGCTTTCTCCACTTGCTCACATTCTTTCATCAGCAAAGTTTCCACTTCTGCAAACTGCTTCAGCTCCAATCTCTTCAACTGATTATAGATAATTTACCCAGGTCAATCTAGAGTAAATTATTGAGACGTAAACAGACATAAGATTTGAGTAACTAAGCGATGGACAAACAAAAATCTTGGGCAAATAGGCCCATCCTCAATACAGACCTACTACCACCAGGAATATTTCCAATTCAACAATGAGATCATCTAGCTAGTCAGCAAAAATTCTAAAAGCACGTCATCCTATCAAGTGAAACAGTTGCAACTTGAGACAGCTACGTTCCTAACACTGTATCTGGCAGAGTTTTCCAATCCAACCTGAATCAACAAATGCTGTCATATTACCTCAATCATGGAAACAAGGAAGAACCCTTCAAACATGTCACAATACAGGGCTGGAGCCCTTTGGGAAACCATATTCTGCAGCAAAAATTCACCACACTTGAAAAACCATGATCCATCAGAATCAACGCCAATAGGAAGCTGAGGTTCCCCAAGTGAAAAATATACAATCAACATAATTGATCAATCTTTCTTCTTACATGGACATGACAAAGTAGCCTTCTTGTTTTCCTTGTTTCTCTTCCTCTGGGAAAAAGGGCGGGGGGGGGGGGGGGGGGGGGGGGGGGGGGGCGGTGGGGGTGTGGGTGTGGCGGGGTGGTGGGAGAAAAGAAACTATGGATATACGGGGGAACCCAGTCCATCATATATAAATTTATGTATGCTAACACCGAAAAATTACTACAATGAACACGAACAAATCTACATTTGAGCTGTCCATGCCAGACACACAGGACCCAAACACAGCTGAAACATGCTTGGACATGTGCTCAACATGCCAAGAATTTCAAATAAAATTTTCAAATTCAAGACGTGAGACTAAATAAATTTCATAATTTCAGACACAATTTAAGCATTCCAGACAAAGCTAATATAATAGAGGTATTTTCCCTTTGGTCTTGGTCTCAACTTTCATACAAGGTTCGACTCCATTTGACCTACTGGCAACAAAAACGAACAACTAAGCATTGCTAGGATCATAGATGCACAGATGCAGGTGCACTTGCACGCAAAAACACACAGAAGCAAGCAAACACACCTGATGATTTATGATATTAGCAGATAGCCTTTGAATTTCACGTTCTTCATGATCTGCAAACAATTGTGCTTTCGTTGCCGCAGCAGCAAGGCCAGCTATGGCAGCTGCTTTAACCCTTTCTGTAGATAATGAAGCAACTGCTGCTCCATTTTGACCCCATGAACCATGCCTGGTTGAGTTCTCTTCTGGAATTTGTAACAATAAAAATAATTCTTTTGGTAAGTAATACCAATTAGAATTTGATTAAAGATGAAGGGGGGAAGGGAGAAGATACATAGAACAGGAAAAGTAAAACTTATTTCCAACCATTTTGCTGAAGTTCTCCATGAAAACTCCCTTCTCTACTATGTACACTCTCGGAATTCATCCTTCATAGATGGAAAAGAAATTTTACTCGTGTGTTCAGAATTCATATGCAGGAAAATACATGAAAAATTTCCAGTACAAAAGTTTTGGAAGGTTTCCCTACAGTTAAAACAATAATTACTTAGATTTGGTTTCCTTTTCCGTTATAGATTTATCTCCTCTCTCCCTCCCTCGGGGAATTCATTTTTATACAAATTAGCAGAGATGTTGAATTGAGAAAACATGAGGATGAAAAAATACCCTAACCTATTACCATGTCCTGATCCTTCCTTTTCAGAAGCAGCTACTCCGTTGTCCTCGGACAATGCCGCCAGGGATGCATGGGCACAGGCTGCAGCAACTCTTGGTCCAACAGCAGAGGCCAGAAAGGCAACCTAAATTTTTCTCCACCAGTTAGATCCATAAAAGCCCAAGTAAATCATGAAAGAATTTCATCTTTCTCTTTAAATTCCAATGTTGTATCTTAGAGTCCTCTATTTGGATTTATATTTTGTCTAACCAAGGAGTGGAATTCTCTCTAATCTCTTTCTTATGTTCATTTTGTATTGTTTACCTTCCCTATCTCCTAGTAACATTTTTCTTCTATTATTATGAGAATAGTGTAATATCATCATGGGTGGATGAGATGGAAAAGAAATTAAACACAAGCACAGGTCCTTTTGGTTAAAGGATTATGAACAAGTAATTCTTCTGGGTTTGATATGCAAGAGTTAATAATGACAGAAGATGGTGCATAGTTTCTAGAAGATTCATACGTATCCATCTAAGAATCTCATCTCATCTCATTGATGAAAAAAACTCTAGTGAATAGTCAAATACACATTTATAAGGAGATTGACAAAGCTTTATGGAACTCCCAGCCCAGCTAAAACGAGTGTGAATTTATATCATAGGAGCTAGGTGTTTAATGTACCTATGATAACCAAAAAATATTAGTTTAAAGGAAAAAATTTCTTAAATGATATAAATCTTTTAGATTTTGTGGAGTTACTATCATTTAGATAAACTTTGTTTGCGAATTGCATATCCTTGGTGCTTTTTAATACAATTTTATTTTTTAAAAAAAAAAGATAAGCAAAACTCATAAGTGCATTCATATTGCTTCTTTTATAACATTAGCATGTCTATAAGCATACAATAAATTCAGTTTAATACAAAATTTTCAAAAACTATCCTTGTCTGTTTGAAACATTAACCTCTTACAAACAGTTTGATGCCCAATCTACCTTTTTTTTTTTTTTTAATAAAAAAATGTAAACACAAGAGGAAAGAAAAATGATGATGAAACTGGTATTCTGATAAACTTATACATTACATGCATGCTAACAAGAAAGGATTTTGAACTTCACGAAACAGCACACATTATACTAGCAGTGCAATGCATCACAGCCGTTTGTAACAGAAAGTAAAAATAAAAAAAACACAAATGAGAAATAAACAATTATTATGCGGTAAGCATAGTTATTAAGCTCAGGACATCGACCTGGCCAAGGGATTCGGTCAATATGTTAATGGTCCAACCAGTACGTGGGTCAAGTGTTTGAACCGCATGAATAATTAAAAATATTATTTAAAATGACAAATAATATGATTTATTATTTATAAAATTCAATTATTTTGATAAATTCAAATTTTAAATTCTTAAAAAATCAAGCTAATTTAAAATGTTACAAACAAAACATGTACATATGAATATATTTTACATTTAATAATGTATATAAAATATATATTTGTTCAATTTTCATATTACAGTAAATATTTTAAAATATATATTTTTAATTATTAGTAATAATATAAAAAATTCAATTTCTAAAAGAGAACTGGAGTAATAAATATATATTTCACATAATTTTTGCAATTTTCATATTAATCTAAAGATTTTAAAAAATATATGGTTTCTCTTGATTATTAAGAGAACTAATAAATAATTACATTTCACATACAATTATAAAATAAGTTATGCTTTGGGGATTTTTGAGTACCAATCTGGAACTATTAAATATAGATCTATTAGCCAGTTAAACAAATGCTTTCTGACGGTGCTTGTGTCATGGGTTGCAAACTGAACCTTCGAACACATGGTTTTTACGTGAGTTGTGGCACTTGGCTCTATATTTAACATGGAAAAGTGGGATTTGAAACTCACATTTTACCTTTTACAAGCAAATGATATTTTCCCACATATTTCATGGACCAGACTAGTTTTCACAAAAACCGACTGGGTCAGCCGATTTAATAAAAAATTGGTCGAGTCAGTCAGGTCTCACCGGGTTAATAACAGATCTGATCTGACTGAAGATCCGGACCGGTCAAGTGACTGGTTCAACCGGCCGATCTGGTCCAGATTTTACAACTATGGCAGTAAGTAACAAATCTTCCCTCATGAAAACATAGAAGAGTGTGCAAACGTATACATATAACTATATATCAAAAATTCTTTTAAAAAGAACTATATATAAAAAATAAAAGGATACTTGCCCCTTAAAAGAAAAAAAAAAACAGAAAACAATTATGTTTATAGCTTTCATCAGTTCATGTATAGGCCTATTTATTTGGTTAGAAGATCCAAATTAGTGTTCACAAGGATCACTGATTATAAGGTAAGTAATGAATTTCAATGTAGCGTAGTAGATCCAAACCATATAACTAAATAGTACAACCACATATGGAATTGATTGGAACCCTTCAGTTGGTTTTTGTATGTAAATCTGAAAAAATGTTTCAACTGCAATTATATTTTCATATTATTATATCTCATCAATCTTTTGACTCTTTTGGTTAATAAACTTTTTAAAAAATAACATAATAATACAATAATTAAATGTCAAACAGAGATTAGGGTTAATATAAGGTGACTAATTAAAAAATAAATTCAGTAGAAAAGCAATTAAACTTTTACATTATTACATATATAGCAATTTGAGTAGACAATACATTTTACTAATAATTAAATGATTATTTTATGTCTATATATATTATTCAAAAAGTAATTTCTTCATAATTTTAAATCAATAAAATATCAAATAAAAAAATATTTCAAAAATTCAAAAACAATCTAAAAATATGAATCAGAGAGTATATGATTTCAGTGATATATCCCACAACCATGTTCTATGTAAATTCTTTTATCACTGAAACTATCAATCAAAACGTGTGCCTAAAAAAAATGATATCAATCATTTAATTATTTCAGGTTACAATAAGGTTAAAAGTTTAGGTTTATGGTCGATTATATAATTATTTCTTCCTCTATTATCTCCCTTCATGTATTTATGGTAAATATGAAATTTCGAGTGGCGATACTACGTATTTTGTAAGAGTTGCCACGAAACCAAAAAAAATCTATTAATAATTATGAAAAAATTAAGTAGTAATCATTTAAAAAAAATTTAATTACTTCTTTACTTTTACTTTACGATTACGAGTATTACACATACCAAGACCATAACTGAATTCAAAGAATTTGCAAAAGGGAGCTTGGTTTCAGAATCAGCCTCTTGAAGGTATGATCCTGAAAAAGTTAATAAAACATAAGGGCAGATAATTAAAAGCACATTATCATCATCGGCGTCATCGTCATCATCATTTTGATGGGTGGAGAACACAAGTAAATAAGAATACTTGGTATATCCCATTTGAATTAGGACGCAATCTTCTACGATCATCTCAATTTGAAGAATTTGATGACTTGAAAATCAATTTAATGTAAAATAAGATTTTACACTGCTTGGTGATAAGCTTAACAAAATAACTCCATCCTTTTTTGGCGTAAGTTGTTTTTATAAGTGACTAGAAAATAGGTTTTATATATATATATATATATATATATATATATATATATATATATATATATATATATATATATGAAAGAAACCACTCTCCCACTTTTCTAAAATTTCTCTCACATATTATCCCATTAATTTTCTCATTTTATTTATATTTTATATTTTTAATCATTTATTTTCAGATTTCAACCAAACAAAGAAATTTTAATTGAAAATTTATAATTTTACATGAAACTCATTTTACTTGAAATTGGTTTTACGTTGTAAAACATTTTACATGAAAACAAACGAGCCTAAATGAAATTTAAATTATAACTATATATCAAAAATTCTTTTAAAAAGGACTATATATAAAAAATAAAAAGATACTTGCCCCTTAAAAGAAAAAAAAAAAACAGAAAACAATTATGTTTATAGCTTTCATCAGTTCATGTATAGGCCTATTTATTTGGTTAGAAGATCCAAATTAGTGTTCACAAAGGATCACTGATTATAAGGTAAGTAATGAATTTCAATGTAGCGTAGTAGATCCAAACCATATAACTAAATAGTACAACCACATATGGAATTGATTGGAACCCTTCAGCTGGTTTTTGTATGTAAATCTGAAAAAATGTTGCAACTGCAATTATATTTTCATATTATTATATCTCCATATTATTATATCTCATCAATCTTTTGACTCTTTTGGTTGATAAACTTTTTTAAAAAATAACATAATAATACAATAATTAAATGTCAAACAGAGAGTGGATTAGGGCTAATACAAGGTTAAAGACTAATTTAAAAAATAAATCCAGTAGAAAAGCAATTACACTTGTACATTAGTACATATATAGCAATTTGAGTAGTATAATTATCATTAATTATAAAAAAGGAAATGAGAAAAAAATAAAAATACCCACAATTGAATCTAATTCAACAAAGTTTAAAGAAGATGAAGGAAAGCTCAACCATACCAAATATTTGATCATCAATTCGTCTTCAATATTGCTTCTAATTTTCTATTATGGATGCCAAAAAGTGAAAAAAAAAAAAAGGAGAACGGGGGGGGGGGGGGGGGTGGAGGGGAGGGAAGCAGAGCTCTGGTTTTCTTTTTTTTTTCTCATCACGAAGGAAGAGTGAGAGTTGGAGATAAAAGTAAAGCTTTCTTGGGTATTTATTTAAAAGAACAATTGATGGTTCTTAATAGACAATACATTTTACTAATAGATTATTTCATTTGTCCGGTTTAATTTAAAGTTCTAAACTATACTCTCTTTTCAGTTTTATTTTAACTGGTTAAGTAAAAGACTATCTTTTGTGGGGCATAAAGGCGTTGTTGTCAGCTCTTCGGTGGGGAAGTGGAGCTTTGATTGGGGGAACCTCTTCTGCTAAAATTTTAAAATTCCCAAATCCCAATATATCTGAAGGATAGTTTCAAAAATTTTGGGGGGTGATGAACCCATGGCGCCGCCCCAGCGCCTAACACCACGTACCCTTACACTTATGCGACCATACAGACTTCATAGAGTAGGATGGAGAACCTAGGATACCAAATCTCTCTCTCCCTTCCCGTCTCTCTAAAACTTTTACCAAATCTCTAAACAGTTTTCATATAGGAAGGAACAGGAATGAGGTGATGGTTTCACATCTCCCTTTTGCCAACGATACTAATACTATTATTTTTTGTGAAGCAGGAGCCGAGCAAATTCTTAACCTTAGATGCATTCTCAATAAAGCGGTGTCCAGGCTTAAGATCAACCTAAGCAAGACTGCTTTAATTCTTCTAGGTGAGGAAGTGGATAGGGGTTTCTTAGCAAGTTTATTGAGATGTTCTGTGGAGTCTCTTCCTATTACTTATTTAGGCGTTGGGAGCTAAATTTAAATAGGAGGGTATATAGAATACTATTCTGGAGAGATTTAAGAAGAAGTTGGTTGGGTCGAATGGCACTCATTCAGAGCACACTTTCAAGCCTTTCTATCTGCTTTGCATTTCTTTTTCCTACACCTTTTGGGGTTCCTAAGAGGCTTGAACGCATTCAAAGTATATTCCTTGGGGGTAATATTGGGGAGGAATACAAATATTACCTGGTGAAATGGAGTATTGTCAAACAATCTCTTTCTTATAGATTGGCCCTTTTGTAAAAAAATGGCACCCCTTTGGAACATTTTATATTTAGCATTTTACTTATTACCAATGAGGCATTGACTCAATGGTTAAAGCCGAGGCCCTAGGTCTAGATTTGAGTGGTGTGTGCGTGTGTTTTACCAATAAAAAAACATTTTACTTATCAAACACCCCCCCAAAAAAAAAGTTGCCCCATCTCAGTTGGAAATCTGAGTTAGTTGTCACTATGGTTAGATGATGAAGTTGATGTTCTAAGTTCTAACTATCAATAAGCCTTGAATCCAAAACAAAGTATTACCACCAACGTACCAGCCAAAGTTTGAGCTGGCATCTTTATAATATGCCATCAAAGAGGTGGTACAGGTGCGGTAAATATGTAACCATATATGCATGTAGTTTCCAGCCAATGCAATTATTATTTTTAAATGGCAAAAGATTATGTCGTTATTTGTATTTTGTAAAACTTATTAAATTCAAACTTTTTTTTTATGACTTCTCAACTTCTTCATTCCACTGACTGAATGCTCCATAAAGTTTTTACTTCTTACAAGTAAAATAGTATTCATTAAAAGACACCAAGGGGGAGCCAACACATAATACAGATACATGACAAAATATCTAATTCCAAGAACCCTTCTTCATTCACTAAAATATGACCATCAAAGCAAAAATTTAAGGTTTGCAACCACCCATCCATAATAAAAGTTGGAGCCTTTTCCACGCTGTCAAATGCTATTCAATTCCTCTCATTTAAAACTATCAAAAGATAGATAGAGATACCAATTACCAAGGTTAAAGCTCCTCTTAACTCCTTCGACATGTGACTACCTCTCCTATTCATATACCTAACACTGAAAAGGCCATCTCCCACAAAAGTATAGTCCACAGGCACCATGATCTCACAGATTTGGCTCTATCTTTACAAAATCGGTTAACCAAAACTTTGCCTCTCCTTTATAGATTATCAATAGCCAAAATCCTTCCCTATGTAGCTTCCTTAGCAAAAAAAATCAACTTTTAAGTTAGTACAATTTTTCCAAATAGCTTTCTAAAAGAAGTCACCAACTCTTTGCATAGTGATCTTCTTTTTTTGATAAGTTGCATGGTGATCTTCTTAATATGGGCCTTATTAAAAGACTTTACAATAAACCCCCACCCCTACCCTTTTAGACTCCATCTTGCACTATCTTCCCTATTCAAGATTATCCTCATAGCATATAACTTCTCAATAAAGCTTTCGAAAGTTCGGATTTCCCAATCTTTAGGCACTCTAAGTGAAAGGCACCTTCTGCACCACATTTGCATTGCCAAGTATATACAAGAGTACTCAAGGCATCCATATTCCTTGCCAGAGCGAAAATATATGGCTATTGCACCTTTAAAGTAGCATCTCTACGCTACACATCATGCCAGAAGGAGATCGATGCACCATTCCCTACATCAAAGCCCACATATGGATGACCCCCCACCCCCTTCAAATCTTCTTCCATACACCCACGCCACAAGAATCTCCTTCTTCAACATCCACCCATTATGTTCCAAACTAAACCAAGGAAAATCGACCTTCCTCCATATATTATCTTTTTGAACCATAAATCTCCACAACCATTTCCTAATGAGGACTTTATTGAAGAAACTAGAGAGTAAGTGATTTCTGGCCCAAGCCCCCAATTTCAATGGGTTGTTTGACCACCTTCATCTCACCAATTGACATTTAAACTCATCCCACATACTTCCCCAAAGAAATCTTTTTTGAAAATTTTCCAATCTCCTTGCTACTGCACAATAAATAGGAAAAAGAAACGTAAACTAAAATTTTCTTTATAAGAGTCATCTCCGCCTTTGGAAAGATGGCTTTTTTTCCACCACGATAACCTTTTTTCTAAAACTTCTTAACAAGAGGGTCTCAAACACACTTTAAATTTAGCACCCAAGGGAAGCCTTATATAGGTCAACAGGAGAGACCCAACACAACACCCCAAGACATTTTCCAAATGGTCCCCATCCACCCCTTCACCTAAAGTAATCAATTCACCAATAACTCTTTCCCAAATTGACCTTAAACCGAGAAACCACTTAAATGCATAACAAAATGCATCTAAGGTTAAGGAGTTGATTGTCTTCATATCCAAAAAAATTATGGAATTGGCAAAGAGAATGTGAGAAAACATTATTTCATCTCTATTCTCCCCCCCACTTTAGTTTAACCTCGCCAAAAAACCCTTATCTACTACTTTTATTCAACAAATTGCTAAGCACCTCTATAAAGTATTTTGTTATAAATGCCTCCATAAAGTTAGCTTGTCGATATATCTTTCTTTGAGCCTTTTATTATGTCCCTGAAAAACCTTGATTATATTTTTTTCACTCTTTTTACCTTCCATTTTTTTTTTTCTGGTGTGATAGTGTGGCATTTGTAGTTTTCTTTAGGCCATTAGATGATGTCTCCAAATTCTCAAAGCAAAAGTTACGACATCCAATTCTAAATCATGGGTCTGGTAATTCCTCTCATGGTTCTTTAATTGCCTAGACACATAAGTTATAACTTTCCCATGCAACACACATCCCAACCCCTGATGTGATGCTTCAGTATATACCACAAATCCTTCATCACCAGAAGAAAACACTAATACCGGGGCAGTAGTCAATATTTATTTTAACAGCTGGAAACTCTTTTGCC
This sequence comes from Bretschneidera sinensis, assembly GCA_023935145.1. Lineage (NCBI taxonomy): Eukaryota > Viridiplantae > Streptophyta > Magnoliopsida > Brassicales > Akaniaceae > Bretschneidera > Bretschneidera sinensis. The sequence goes on along the minus strand of CM043702.1, from coordinate 44,057,135 downwards.
ATTATTCTGACCACCTAAACTTCACTTCATTCCTTGTCAATCTAGACAATGGTCCAGCAATTATAGAAAAGTTTTGGATAAACCTCCTATAATAACCAGCCAACTCCAAAAAACTTCTAATTTTAGTTACACTAGTGGGTCTTTCCCAATTCAACACTGCTTCTACTTTCTGTTAGTCAATTGTTATTCCTTCTCCTAACACAACATGCCCCAAGAAAGATATTTCACTCAACCAAACTCACACTTAGAGAACATTGCATATAATTTCTATCTCCTCAGAATTTTCAACACTATCTTTAAATGTTGAATATGCTCCTTTTCGTTCTTGAAATATACCAGAATATCATCAATAAACACAATCATAAATCTATCCAAGAATGGTTTACACACTCGATTCATTAGATCCATAAATGTTGCAGGAGCATTAGTCAACCCAAATGGCATGACCAGGAACTCATGATGGCCATAATATGTCCTAAAAGCGGTCTTAGGCACATCCGCCTCCTTTATCCTCAATTGATGATAACTTGATTTCAGGTCTATCTTAGAAAACACCCTAGCTCCCTGTAACTATTCGAATAAATCATCTATCCTTGGAAAATGATATCTATTCTTGGTGGCGATCATATTCAACTGTCTATAATCAATACACAGCCTCATTGTCCCATCCTTTTTCTTAACAAACAACACGGGAGCTCCCTATGGTGACATACTAGGTCGTATAAACTGTTTATCTAGCAACTCCTAAAGTTGAACTTTCAACTCTCTCAATTCAGCTGGTGTCATTCTATAAGGTGCTATAGATATGGGTGCTGATCTTAAAATCACTTCAATAGAAAACTCAATCTCCTTATTGAGAGGCAAACCGGAAAAATCTTTTACTACTAAGATTTATTCTAACTTCCTACTCTCCTTGCTAGAATCCACCATATACGCCAAATGCTCCTCACAACCCTTCTTCAACCATTTACTGTCAGTTAAGGTAGAAATAATACAGTTAACAAGTATCTTGCGTTCTCCCTGAAAATTAAACTCTTCTTGTCCAAGTATCTTGAACACCACATTCTTCCTAAAACAATCTACCCAAGCATGATATGTAAATAACCAATTCATCCACAGAATTAAATCAAAATATGTCATATCTAAAGGCAATAAATCGACTTCAAATTCTCTATCAGCCATATTAATCACACAACTTTGATAAATTGTCCTGATAATAACTCTATCCCTCGTAAGAACCTCAACAACAATAGAACGCATCAAAGGCCTACCACTAGCATAAATAGATTTCATATAAACATTAGATAAAAAAGAATAGGTTGTACTAGGATCAATCAATAATCTAGCATGTCTATCAAGGATAGATACTATACCCATAACAACATCAAGAGTGGCTTGTGCATTTTGTTGGGTCAATACATAAACTCTGTTGTCTCTGAACTGTAATTGGCTACCACATCCTCTCTCAGCTACTGATACTCAACCTCTGCCTCGCAAGCTCCCTGATCCACCACCTCTATCCACCGGTCTTCTCCAAACATTTCCAATGCCTACGTCAATAGATCTCCCCACTGGACAATCTACAACAACATGTCATCCCTCACCACATACAAAGCATATTTCCATAGGGCAATTCTGAGACAGATGCCCCGTTTGATTACATCTAAAGCAAACCCTTAGCTCTCGATCATACATCAAATTACCACCTACCCTTAGTGGCATACATACTCCTCTACTATAACTCCCACTTCCCATAGCCTGTCTCCCAAATCTAGGGGTCCCACCGGTATTACTCTGAGCTACAGAAGCAACAGATCATGCTTGCCTCTGACTCTGTATTACAGTTCCTTGTGACAAAGAACGCCCCCTTCTGGGGTGGTCTCCCACCCTGCACGCTCATATTGCCACCACTTCTAGGTCCCTCAAATCTAGACCTTTTCAGCCACTCCCTTCTACCTCTAAACTCCATCAAATCCTTCTCAATTTGTAATACTTTATGCACCAGTATAGCATAATTTCAAATGCCCATATAAGAGAGTTTAGTCCAAATATCATAGTGTAATCCATCTAAAAATCTCTTACACTTCCTCTCATCCGTATTCACTAATTCAGGTAAAAACTTTGATAGAGCTATGAATCTACTATCATATTTAGCCATCGATAAATTACCCTGCCTTAGATGAATTAATCTGTTGGTGTTATTTTTCTTGTTATATATATGTGTCGTGTTGGGATTTTCAAAATGTGACAACATCGTCTCGAGGGTGGCCAACTCGAGATGGGTTACAATTTTGGTATCAGAGCATTAGGTTTTATGATTCTATAAATTGCATGAGAACTTAAAAAAGTGGAAGATCTAAATAAACTATATTTTAATGTAGAGTTTGAGGATGACACGTGGACGTGCTAGAGCTAGAGGTAGAATTCGAAATCATAGGGGACGCGGTAGACCCTCAATATTTAAAAGAACTGAAGCAGAGGGGGAAGTTGAGTCTGTGGTTCCTGCAAGGGAACATATTGATAGTTCAGCTAGTACTACTAGAGCTGGAAGAGAATATGAGTTTAGGAATGATGAATTGAGAAAAATTCTTAATCGTGCTATAGAAATGATGAATGCAGCTGAAGAAAAGGTTGATAATCTATAGAAGAGATTAGAGGAAAGGGGTAGAGTATAACCTAATATGGTGAGACGAGAGGTTTATGAGGGAGAAAATGTGTTTATACGTGAGATGCAAGGGGATTGTTTTGTGAGATTTCTTAAGTTTAAACCTCAGTCTTTTAAAGGATTTATAAATCCTGTGGAAACTAAGCAGTGGATTAGACATGTGGAGAAATATTTTGAAGTCTTACCAGTGATAGATAGATAGAAGGTTGCTCTTGCTTCATTTATACTGGAAAGTGAGGCTTTACAATGGTGGGAAGATATTCTGCTTAGGGTGAGTACACAGGTAGAACAACATTTAACTTGGAGTAAGTTTGAGGATGAGTTCTTTGTGAAATACTTTCCAAATACATTTCGAACCCAGCAAGAGAGAGATTTTATTCACTTAAGGCAGAATACCTTATCTGTGGCAGAGTATAATAGTAGATTTATAGCTCTGTCAAGATTTTTACCTGAGTTAGTGAATATGTTGGAGAGGAAATGTAAGTGATTCTTAGACGGGTTACACTACGAAATTCTACCTGAACTCTCTTACATGGGCATAAAGAATTATGCTATACTGGTGGATATAGCATCACAAATTAAGAAGAATTTGATTAAGTTTAGAGGTAGGAGAGATTGGCTGAAAAAGTCTAGATTTGAAGGACCTAGACGTGGTAGCAGTATGGGTGTACAAGGCGAGAGACCACCTTAGAGGGAGCGTTCTTTGTCACAAGGAACAGTTGTGCAGAGTCAGAGGCAAGTAAGATCTGTCATTTTTATAGCTCAGAGTAATATCGGTGGGACATCTAGATTTGGGAGACAGGCTATGGAAATTGGGAGTTATGGTAGAGGAGTAAGTATGCCCCCAAGGGGAAGTGATAATCTGATGTATGATCAAGAGTCAAGGGTTTGCTTTAGATGTAATCAGACAGGGCATCTGTTTCTGAATTGCCCTACACAGATATCTTTTGTATGTGGTGAAGGAGGACATGTTGTTGTAGATTATTAAGTGGGGAAATCTGCTGACATAAGTGTTGGAAGTGTTGGGAGAAGACCGGTGGAGAGAGGTGGTGGATCAAGGAGTGTATGGGGTAGAGGTCGAGGATCAGTAGCTGAGAGAGGACCTAGCAGCCAGTTTCAATCTAGAAACAGCAGAGTCTTTGCATTGACCCAATAGGATGCACAAGCAACTCCTGATATTGTTATGGGTATGATATATATCCTTGGTAGGCCTGCTAGATTATTGATTGATCCTAATACAACCCATTCTTTTGCATCTAGTATTTATATGAAATCTACTGATGCTAGTGCTAGTCCTTTGATGCATGCGATTAATGTTCACGTTCCTACTGGGGATAGGGTTATTATCAGGACAATTTATCGAGGTTGTGTGATTAATATTGTTGATAGAGAATTTGAAGTTAATTTATTACCTTTAGATATGATAGATTTTGATTTAATTCTGAGGATGAATTGGTTGTTTGCATATCATGCTTGAGTAGATTGTTTTAGGAAAAATGTGATGTTCAAGATATCCGAACAGGAGGAGTTTAATTTTTCAGGGAAAACGTAAGATACTTGCTAACTATTTTATTTTTGCCTTAACTGCTAGTAAATGGTTAAAGAAGGGTTGTGAGGGGTATTTGGCATATGTGGTGGATTCTAGTAATGAAAGTAGGAAGTTAGAAGAAATCTTAGTAGTGAAAGGTTTTTTTTACGTATTCCCTGAGGAGTTATCTGGTTTGCCTCCCAATAGGGAGATTGAGTTTTCTATTGAAGTAATTCAAGTATCAGCACCCATATCTATAGCACCTTACAGAATGGCACCAGCTGAATTGAGAGAGTTGAAAGTTCAGCTTCAGGAATTACTAGATAAACAATTTATTCGACTTAGTATGTCACCTTGGGGAGCCCTTGTGTTGTTTGTCAAAAAGAAAGATGAGACAATGAGGTTGTGTATTGATTATAGACAGTTGAAAAAGATCACCATCAAGAATAAATATCCTTTGCCCAGGATAGATGATTTATTCGAACAGTTACAAGGAGCTAGAGAGTTTTCTAAGATAGGCCTGAGATCAGGTTATCATCAATTGAGGATGAAGGAGGAGGACATGCCTGATATTGCTTTTTGGACATGTTATAGCCATCATGAGTTTCTGGTCATGCCATTTTGGTTGACTAATGCTCCTCTAACATTTATAGATCTAATGAGTCGGGTGTTTAAACCATTCTTGGACAGATTTATGATTGTATTTATCGATTATATTTTGGTATATTCCAAGAATGAAAATGAGCATATACAACATTTAGAGATAGTGTTGGAAATTCTTAGGAGAGAGAAATCATATGCAAAGTCCTCTAAGTGTGAGTTTTGGTTGAGTGAATTATCTTTCTTAGGACATGTTGTGTTGGGAGAGGGAATAACAGTTGACCCACAGAAAGTAAAAGTCATGTTGAATTGGGACAGACCCATGAGTGTAACTGAAATTAGTAGCTTTTTGGGGTTGGCTGGTTATTATAGGAGATTTATCCAAAAAATTTCTATGATTGCTGGACTATTGACTAAATTGACCAGGAAGGATGTGAAGTTTAGGTGGTTAGAGGAATGTGAGAGAAGTTTCAAACTGTTGAAAGAAAAATTGACTACTACCCCGGTATTAGTGTTTTTTTCTGGTGATGAAGGATTTGTGGTATATAGTGAGGCGCCACATCAGGGGTTGGGATGTGTGTTGATATAACATGAGAAAGTTATAGCTTATGTATCTAGGCAATTGAAGAACCATAAGAGGAATTACCCGACCCATGATTTAGAATTGGCTGTCATAATTTTTGCTTTGAAGATTTGGAGACATCATCTATATGGAGCCAATTGTGAAATTTTTAGTGATCATAAAAGCTTGACACATTTACAGACCTATAAGGATTTGAATTTGAGGGAGATGAGGTGGATGGAGTTGATTAGTGATTAAAACTGTACCATTTATTATCATCCAGGAAAGGCTAATATAGTAGCTGATGCATTGAGTAGAAAGGCTACATGGAGATTAACTGCTATTGGAAGTCACAATACTAGCTTGTTAATAGAATTAAGAATAATGAGGATGCAGTTGAGTGTTAATGATAGAGGAGTATTGATGGCAAATTTGGTGGTACAATCTTCTATTATTGATCGTTTATTACAGATGCAAGGTAGAGATGAGGGGATAGAGAATATCCAACGGGAAGAGTTAAGTGGGAAGCCAACTGAGTTTAGAATTAGTGAAGATGGTATGGTGGTATTGGGGCATAGAGTTGGTGTTCCCAATGATATGGAGGTGAGAAACGAGATACTGAGGGAGGCTCATGATTCTGTGTATTCCATGCACTCGGGTAATAATAAGATGTACAAGAGATTGAGACAGAATTATTAGTGGTCAGGGATGAAGAAGGATGTAGTGGAACACATTTCTAGATGTTTAACTTGTCAGCAGGTGAAGTCTGAGAATAGACATCCAGCAGGTTTATTACAACCTCTTCCAGTACCTGAGTGACCTTGGAAAAATGTGAGTATGAGTTTTGTCCCTGGTTTTTCCCGTACCCAAAGAGGACATGACGCTGTGTGGTTTATAGTAGATAGACTTTCTAAGTCTTCTCGTTTTCTTCCTATTAAAACTACCTGGAGTCCTGAAAAGTTGGCTGAATTGTATGTAGTGGAGATAGTAAAATTACATGGAGTACCTTTGAGTATTGTATCAGATAGAGATTCTAGATTTAACTCTAGATTTTGTAGAGGTTTTCAAGAAGCTATGGGTACGCAATTGCAGTTTAGTATAGCTTTCCATCCACAAACTAATGGGTAAATGGAAAGAATCATCAGAATACTAGAAGATATGTTGAGGGCAAGTGTATTGAGTTTCTCAGTGAGCTGGGATACTTATTTGCCTTTGATTGAGTTTGCATACAATAATCAGTATCAAACTAGTATTGGGATAGCACCATTTGAGGCTTTATGTGGTAGAAGGTGTAGAACTCCAGTATGCTGGGAAGAAGTTGGAGAGAGAAAGATATTTGGTCTAGAAATGATAGATTTGACTATTGAGATGATGAAACTGGTTAGGGAGAACCTTAGAGCAGTATAGAACAGATAGAAGGGATATGCTAATAAAAAAATATCACCTCTCGAGTTTTAGGTTGGTGATTGGATATTTTTAAAGATATCTCCGTTGAAGGGTGTGTTGAGATTTAAAAAGAATGAAAAGTTGAGCTCGAGATTTGTGGGGCCATATGAGGTGATTGAGAGAATTGGATTAGTAGCATATCAAATGAATTTTCCCCCAGAGTTAATGCAATTACATAATGTGTTTCATATGTCACTGTTGAGAAAGTACTTACACGATGAATCCCATAATATCTCGTATCAGGCGAGAGAACTACAGGAAGATTTGACTTTTATGCAAGTATCGATTCGAATTCTAGGCACAAAGGAATAAGTCTTGCGCAATAAAGTCATTCATTTGATTCAAATATTATGGTGGAACAAAGATGTTGAAGAAGTCACTTGGAAGCATGAAGCAAGAATGAGGAAGGAATACCCCCAACTCTTTCATGAATTAGGTAAAGAAATTTTGAGGACGAAATTTTTGTAAGGTGGGTAGAATTGTAATACCCGTATTTGTAAAGTAAAGGTAAAGATGTATTTTAATAAATATGAAATAGAGTTAAAACAATATATATACGCAAAACATTTAATTTTTATAAAACAATTCTAAAAATACATGGCAACAAGTGTCACCACCTATTGTAGAAAGAGGTGTGTGATGTTGCATATAAGACAACATCACTATTCGTAACAGCAAATTGGGGGAGGGAGTGTTGAATGTTGTTTGAAAATTTTTATAACTTTAGTTTATTTTATTACTTATCCAATCCTGTTTGGTTTTCCTTCAACTACGATTCAATTACTATATTTATTTAAACACTTGGGGACCAAAAGAAAGGTTGAAAGAGTAAAATTTTGAAGGGGTTTACGGGAGAATTTTATAGAGAGTCACGAGAAGCTCTAAAAAAACAGAAAGTAATAATGTGAAGTTTATTTTTTGAAATTTAGCATACATGAAATTTCTCGAAATTCAAAGTGGAAATTTTCAAAGGTGTGAATTATGGAAAAATTGAAGAATAAATTAGAAATTTAATATAAATATTATGTCAGGTGTTGACGATTAGCAACCTGGGGAAATTGCTGAGAAGAGCAGAAAAGGCAAGAATATGATCCATGAGTAGCTCTAAGTGCTACGTGGTGAGTTAGATTTACTTTAAGTAATCAAGATAAATATGAAATATATGGTAACGATATTAGAATAAATTATTTACTTATGCTTTAGTGGTAGATGAAAATTGGTTGATAGGTATGATAGGAATAATGGATATGTAGAAAATTATTATATGAAAAGTAATATTGTTAGAATAATGAGTCAATTTAATATTAAAGGTGATAAATGAAATTCTTGACAAGCTATGGTTGATGATTTGATACGATTTATAAGGAGAATAACTTAATGAAAATTTTCAGATAATAATTTGAGAATAATCATGATAGCTACTTTAAATATCTGAATACATGCTTGTTTTTATTTTATTATTCATATGCATATTCATATCATTATTTATATGCATGTGCATGAAATAAAAGAACTGGGAGGGCTTAAAGGTCTAAATGAAAATAAAAGAACCAGGAAGGTAGCCGGTCTAAATGAAAATAAAATAACCGGAAAGGCAATCGGTCTAAATGAGAATAAAAGAACCGAAAAGGTAGTCGGTCTAAATAAGAATGAAAGAACTGGGAAGGCAACCGGTCTAAGATAAAAACATGTCGATATATGAGAAGATGTTCCCAATAATAATAAAATTTAACTTCACGTATTGCATTTGCTTTAAATATTGATTGTTATTGCTTGATATGTTAAAGTTCTATTTATGATTGTAAATCTATTGATAGATGAATGAGTCTCACAGAGAGACAAATATGCTAAGGAAGAAATATGGAAATATGTCTGATGAGTAAGTTAAGAAGAGATTGTGTAATAAAGGAATTATGAAATTGAGTAGTGATTACAGAATATTGTTATTAAATTATTTGAGGAAAAAGATAAATGAATATCGAAAGAATTTTTAGAAGTAATTGAATTATAAGATGTAACTCGAAGTATAAAATTGAATACTTCTAGTAAATTTAATTTACTGAGCTTGTGAAGCTCACTCCACACTGTACAATGATCTCAGGTAGTAGGCAAGACAGATAGTTTGGTGAGTTGAGGTTCAGACGAAATCATTTTTTTAAGCCACGTACGTGTCCACATCCTCAGACTAATGAGAAAATAAAATAAAAATTTATTTGTAAATATTCATGCATATTACATTGTATATAATGTTTAAGTCAGTGTCAGAATAATGTATCTCCCCTTATTGAGGGTTGAAGATTGATGTAAAAATTTCTGTTGGTGTTATTTTTCTTGTTACATATATGTGCCCTGCTGGGATTTTCAAAATGTAACAACACCGTCTCGAGGGTGGTTGACCCGGGATGGGTTGTTACAGTGTCTATAAATTCTCATTTTGAGGATTAGTGTCACTAAAGACAACACCTGTTGCCACATTTTTTTTAAATACTTTTTTATTTTTCTTTTTCTTTTTCCTTTTCCTTTGTCTGGACGCTTCAATTTTTTTTCTTTTTTCTTTTCCTATTTCTTTTTCTTTACACCATCACGCGTCCGTTTTTTTCAAAAGAATTATTTTATTCAATAATAAATCTTTCACATATATATCATTTTAATTCCATGTCATATTTATCAAATTACTTATTTACCCTTACTTTACGAATACGGGTATTACAGTTTTGGACCTGACCCACTGTGTCATTGTAGTTTTATCTTTCTGCCTCCAAAGCATCTAGAACTCAAATTTTAGCCTCCAAAGAAACTTTAGCCTCCGTTTGATTAAATCTGATGCATCCCAACCATATGTCAATAAAAACTCTAGCTCTCAGTTTCCCTATACAAACCCCCACTTACAGACACTTCAAAGACAGTCAGCTACACACTAAAATTGCTACAGAAAATCCTAGCAAATTTTTTAACATCTCTAAACCCTAAATCTCTAAACTCCAAATTCTCAAATCACAAACTTTTTCATAAACACTAGCCACCACAAAGGCCCTACACCAAAATCCCAACTCACATAAACCCTAAAATTCTTTTAACCAAATTCTTGTGATCAAATCATGGTTGAAATCAAATTCTTCTGTGCACGTTCATCCAGCAATGTGTAACAAATCAAAAATCTTATGGTAATCCACACCATACATGGAGATCAACAAACAAATCTGGTATTAATTCATCATTAATTCATCGTTAATTCATTCGTAACATGCGAAGAGATCGAATTATCAAAAAAGTTTTGTACTTCGTTCTTAGTTATTTAATTTTATTAGACACATGATAATAATTTATTATGAACCTCCATGTTTTAATTTTGCTATACATACCATATAGACATATGATTTAGGTTTACATCTTATTTCTGTATGCCATGTAGGTTAAGATTCTTGTATCTAGATAATTAATTAAAATTGCATGTCATATATAAATAATTTTTCTAGGGTTGCATATCAATATTTCATTTAGATTAGAATTTTTACGGCTGCATACTGTGGATACCTACACCACCATTTGTCAATTAGTGAAGGGGATCCCTTAAGGAGAACTCTTTTAGGTAAGGGCACACTTCCCACATTTTGGACTTTATGTCATCCAAGCATATAGTAAGGATGATGGGTAGGGAGTCGTAATTTGACTTTGAAGAGGGCCAAATCCATTATCATTGGTCTATGCACGAGGGATTACTAGGCAAAGATATTAGGGTATGAAAGAATGAAGAATTAGAGCTCCATCTCTTGTCTAGGCCGAAACCTAACCCTTTTATGTTTCAAGACAAGGTTTTAAATTTTAAATAAAATTACTCTACCGCACACTAACATTCAATACATACACAAAAACTTAATCAATCAAAGACATAAGTTAAACAAATCATCACACACAAGAGGGGAGCTTGTATAATTGGGAGATTTTTGACCCAACATTCATTTGTTGGACAATGTTGTCCATCTAAGGACAAGTGAGCTTAACACAATTGGTTGCTTTACAAGCAACAATAAATTAGACTAACCATAAATGAAAATATCAAAAAATAAGTTAAAATGAAGCAATAAATTAAAAATTAAAAAGAATATAGTCATTAGAATAATTTTTTCATGTTGGAGATAATACTTAAGTAAAGGGAATTGTGTTGATGAAAACAGGGAAAAACAGAGGAAAGTTTATGCCAGAACAGAGGTGAACCCGATCGGCCTAGGGGTGGAATCGACCTATCCATTGTCTGAGCAGATCAGGCCCTAGGGTGAGTAAATCGGTTCATTCACAACATAAGCAACATTCAGAGAAAAACTATAAACTTGTTACATGAACTAAGATACTTTAACATTTTTTAAGCATGTTAAGACTTTAATTATCATTTGTCAAGCCATACGTGATTTTATGAAATTATAAAAAAGAAAACACTTTTGAATATATATTACATAGCATGGTAATTAGAATATTTTAATGTGTTTTTAGTCCTAAAGCAGTCAACATGTGAAACCATTCTATTTAATTTCATATGGTTTCAAGGTGAATTAAGCATCACAATCATTTCATCCTAAGAAAATACCTAGCATGGTATTACAAAGTAAGAATTAAATTAACGAAACTTTTATATCGCTTTGGAATAATTCACCTGTTTTGTGATGGTGTTTCCCTCAAAGAACAAATATTTCTCCACTAGATTGGATGGTATTGAGAACTTCAATTTAATTCTTGAAGTGACAAACCAATTACAAAAAATGATCAAATTTGGCTAGTGTAGTTGAAAGTAAAGGTATGGTGTTTTTTAGTACCTAAACTATTACAATTTACTAATTCCCATAACCCAAGAAATGAAATTTGTGGGAAGAGTTTGATATAGTTTCAACTAGCAAGATATGAAGGATGTGTGTATATCTGTATTGTCTATAAGTGTCTTCAGGTGTAGACAAGGGTGTTTTTTGGTTTTGGATGGGGGTATTTATAGGCAAAAACGAATCTAGGGTAAATCAGGATGAACAGTGAGATAAGAGGTTGTTGAAATAAACTATGGTAAAGAGATTTCTATAATCAGTATATTTTTTGAATATTTCGGGAACAAAATCTTAATCGTGTTTGACAGTGTTTGATGTCGTTCATAATTTCCTATTTTTATCACGTCTTAACTTCTAACTTTAATCCAATTTTATTAATTTGTGTTGGTTTTAGGCTTCATTTTTGTCATTCAATTTATTTCAGGTTTAGAAGAAGAGAAAGATCCAAATTTTAGTGTTTTATCGTCAAGGGACTCTTTCTCTTGTTTAAAAAAGGAAATTTTAATTGAAGACTTTGGAGCCTATAAAAAAATTTAATTGAAGACTTTAGAGCCTATAAAAAAGGAAATTTTAATTGAAGACGTATATAAAGGAAAGGGAGAAACCCTAATTAAGGGAGACAGCCTGCAACCCTAGAGACATAGCCCTAGAGAGATAGTCGACAGCCCTCTCATCCTCATCTAGCAATAGCGGCCCACAACCACCGGTCCTCTTCATCTGACAGTAGCAGTTGTCCTAATCAGGCACCAGTAGTTGCCACCTCCAGCAGTTGCTTCCTCACAGCCGACAGCTACCTCACCCCTTTGCTCGGTATCCAGCGCTGATCGCACAGCAGCAGTAGTAGCTGAACGCACACTGGTTTACATAATTATGGTGAATTCATTGCAGTTAAATATAATTTTCAGCATGAACTAAACTTTCTTTATTCTAGGAGAATGATGTAATTTAATTTCAAACTATTTTTGCTTTTCTATTCTGATTTGTAGTAATTATCTTCTATGTTTGGCTTATTTATTTTGAACATATTGCTTCTAATTGACTAACCATTAATTAGATGATATTGATCTTGTGATTTGGTATTGAAGGAAGGAATTACAGGATAGAACTTGGATATTTTATCTAAGTAAATATAGGAATCGAAAGACTTATATGAACTTGAGTAGTCTAAAAAAAATCGCTGGTCTTAATGCTTTCTTGTTTTATTAATTTGCATACTCTTGTGTAGAATGATGAACAAAAATATTTTCAATTAACTATCGAAAGAGGCTTTTTAGATAAATTGAAGGTTTCGCTAACAACCAAAGAGGATTAATTTTAATTAGTTAGATGAGTTAAGCATAGTGAGGAATTAAGTGAAATCGGTTTCCTAGAAGTTCTTTCTCTTATTAATTTGATATTCAAAAAACAACTTTCTTTTCCTTTGATTATTTTCTTTAAATTGATTATCATATTGCAATTACAAACAAAAAAAAGATATTTTTTTCTAAATAAAATCGAGATTAGTATAATTTCAGCACTTGTTAGAAGTAAGTTACCAATCCCTAAGGATGATACTCATCTTATCACTTTACTGTAAAACTACGATACTGTGCATTTGCAGTTTTGCACCGATCAACAGTGTAGATGTTCTGTAATCTTTTTGGATGGTTGCGAATGGCCAAATGAAATTAGAGAGATTTTGCAATAAAAACAAAATTTGGAAGATCTATGTAATGGGTAGGACTGATTGTCTCAAGGTCTGGGCCTATCAATTCATCCACTGGACCGATCAGTTTGGGATCTATAGTCTCAGTGGAAGTAAATTCATTTGTTCTTTCACTTCTTCCTTTTTCGGACTTCATTTTCTCTAGCTATTGGATGTACTTCTCCATTTCCAACTCAATGAAAATGTTGGTTGTGGAGGCAATGAGGAGAATGTACTTCTCAAAGCTTCGACCATTTTTGGGACGCCAGTTCTTTTTTTCCCTGCTCATCTTCTTAGAGGACTCTGATTCTTTGCCCCTGGAAGGTTCAAGGTGCTTGTACTTCCATCTATCTCGAACAACATTACCTTTTTTTTTCAACCGAGTCACTTCTTTCGCATTGGTGTACTTATCTGTTCTATCTTGAAACTCTTCCATGGATCGAATGGGTAGCTTAGTCAGAGATAAGTGGAAACTTGATTCCCTCATACCAAATACCAGAATGGCCAGCGAAAAGTCGGGTGATAGATCATTTACTTCTAGAGCTTCCTTGGTATTGTGAGTTTTAAATTACTCGTAAGTGCACGAATTATTTGCAATATAGTGTTGTGCAAGTGCGAGATCGAATCCACAGGGAATGCGTTGTGAAAATAGCTTTTTATCTAAACTAACCTTATTTTAACCTAGTTCCGAATTGTGAATTATATTTTGCAAAACAAATATAAACTAAACTAAATTGATTTAATAACTAATGATGAAAACACTAAGGTTTCTGAATCCACTCAACCAAAGTAAACATATATCTTTATGTTCTATATAAAAATAATCTATCAAAACATTCCATGAATCCAACTTAAACAAAAAAAAAATGAATATCCCAATTAACCCAAAAGCATCCAATGTATCCGCTTTTAACAAATCACAAAGGAAATCTAATTTAATCGAAAAGGATTCGATGTATCCATCGGATGAAACATGCAGAATATCCAACAGAACAATTAAAAACTATCAATCGTAAGAATTTACTCAAACAATTGAAATAGAACATTTAAACTAAACATATCAGAATTGTGTGAACATATCTGAAAATATAATGCTAAACAATGGTGAGGCTTCATCTTCAACCTCAGTTGAAGATTTTAGCCACTCATGATCATGAAACTAAATTTCACAATAAAAAGTGCTAAGCATTAAAAACTTGAAAAGAATTAAAACTGGCTGTACATTGGGAGAAATTCCACACGCTGTTGGGCAGCACTTCCCCGGTGGTGGCAAAAGCCCTTAGGAGATCTACTAGAATGCTAGTAGAAATCCACCAGACTGCACATTGAATAACGAAGTGAGGTAATGTTTATATAAGAGAATTCCCGGAGTACAATGAGCTATAAATTCGATGTGGGATACTGCCCCTTACAATTGATTGCAAGTCTGGCACGATCGATCACAGAACCGTGCGATGCAAGGTGTCTGGCGCGCTGTAAGTGCTTCATCTCCAATGTGGGATGTGCGAGTCACTTGCGATCGATCGCAAGTCTAGTGCGCTCGAGCACAAGTGTGATTGATCTCATGCCTTGTGCGCACGATCGCAGGTGTGATCAATCGAATGTCCTGTGCGCTCGATCGCACTAGGCATCCTCAACTTTTGCTCTTTAAGCCCTATAGTTTCCACATTGCTTCATTTTATTCCAAAACCTATAAAAACATAGAAAATAGATAAAATAGCACGAAATAACGTAACTAAGAACTCAACAAATGTAAACTAAGGGGCTAAAACATGTAATATTTAGCACTCATCAAATACTCCCAAACTTACATATTGCTAGTCTCATAGCAATACGAAACTAAAAACTAAATGAAAAACAAAGAATATAAACATAAGTTCATAACTCATGGTATCCAAAGATTTTAGGAGCACACACCACCATGATAATGATTCATGAGCAAGCTTAAAAAGATAAACCCATCTTCGCAGTGAATAGAAATGTTAAAATCTAATTACTTAGAAAAAGGCAGGTCAATGTATCATAAGTCTAACTCAGGGTAAAGTGAATTAGCAAATAAAAATGAAGCTTCCGAATGAGTCCAATGTGTAAGGTCTCTATGTCTCAAGATTCATTGCATTTCCCATCAGAATGAACGAAAATTGCATAGTTTTTATTTTATTTTATTTTTTATTGTAAGGCTCTGCTATGTTTAGTTTCCTTAAGCTTTCTAATTGACCCATGTAGCGAGTGTTGAGTCAATGACTCCCAAACCAAATGGTTTTAGGGCATTAGGTGTACACACACCCCTTAGGACTTACTAATTCGAGTCAAAAAGGCTACGAAATTAAACTCGCCTTAATAATATTAAACAAAATTCCAACCTTTTTGTTGACCCTCGCCCGTATTTTAATGATGGCAAAACACAATTGTTATTTAACTAACATGTTTAAACTAAGTTGTATTAAGGATCAAACACATTCAACCAAGGAACAAAGTGCAAAAACTCGAACCAAATCAAGTATCAAGTGAAGACTGAAGATCTAGTATAGGTCTTAAGGTTTAGAACTAATGTAAGTCTCACTCATACATTGTATTAGCTTGTTCAATGGCTCGAACACAAAAGGTTTTTCTAAAACCATTATTTTTAAATGTTTTTAATGAAAAACAGAAGAAAAATTGGGTTGGAAGACAACCCAGTCGACTGGGTACATATACCAGTCGACTGGTATATAGGTCAGAAGGTACCCAATCGACTGGATGAAACAACCCAGTCGACTGGTACTTTGACCAGTAAGTTTTCAGTCGACGGGATGAATCAACCCAGTCGACTGGTAAAATGGACAGAAAGTCCCCAGTCGACTGGATGATATATACCAGTCGACTGGATATCCAGAAGGTCTGAAAACGTGTATTTTTCAAGTGAACCCAGTCAACTGGTAGTTCAAAAGTATGACCGTTGAACTCCAAATCTGAACGTTTTAAAGTAAATCTTTTTCAATTTAAAGTCCTAAACGGCCATATTAATTGATTGCTATATAAACCCATTCAGTTAAGCATTCAATAACAAGCTGCAAATATTCAAAAAGAGTTGATTTCACATAATCAAGTTTATATACTCTTGAAACACAAAAAGCTTTGAAATAATCTTGTTGAGCCATTTCTTCAAGCTTTACTTTGAAAGAGAGACATTTCTGTTGTAATAAGCTTTCATTTGCTGTCTCTCTACCTTTTACTTTACACCATCTTTGTAAAGGGATTAATTCCGAGAGGAAGGAGAAACTTCCGAAAGGAAGGGGATTGTTCGGTTTAAGCAACTCCAGTAATTTGCTTGTGTACGGTTTGTGCAACACCCGGCTAAGTTGTGCGACTAAGTTTTCTTAGTGGATTACTTCAAGGTGTTCCTTGAAGAGAGTGGACGTAGGGTCGGAACAAATCCGATATTGTCGAACCACTATAAACTGTGTTTGCATCCTCTTTCCTTAAACTCTTTATTTACAACACTTTACTTGTATTAATTGTCTACTGCTTATCTGTTTTTATAAACTTGTATTAATTCCGCAAAAAGATTTTATAAACCCAATTCACCCCCCTCTTGGGTTGAAATCTCGAGCTACAATTGGTATCAGAGCCTCGTTCTCTTTATTAGGCTTAAAATCCTAGAGTTGATCCAATGGCAGCAAATAGCTACTCTGAGGGACACTCTTATACTAGACCACCATTGTTCAATGGCTCAAATTATAACTATTGAAAAAATAGAATGAAAATCTTCGTCGAAGGACAAGATTACAATCTATGGAGAATTATAGAAGAAGGACCTAAAATTCCTTCAAAAGAAATAGTTATTGGAGAGACTCTTCATATAATGCCTAAACTCAAAACTGAGTTTACTGACGAGGATTGTAGAACGATGTCTCTCAATAGCATAGCAACAAGCATGCTACATTGTGCATTAGATATTTCTGAATATAACAAAATATCTGCATGCGTTTCTGCTAAAGAAATATGGGACAAATTATAAGTCACATATTAAGGAATAAGTGAAGTAAAAAAGTCTAAAATTTACATGCTAATTTCTGAGTATGAATCTTTTAAGATGTCTCCTAACGAAACCATTTCTGAAATGCACTCACGATTCACCACTATTATAAATGGTTTAAAATTGCTTGGCAAGAATATTGAGGAAGTTGAACTAACCAGAAAAATCTTAAGATCTCTGCCACCAGAATGGAAATCAAAGAGGACAGCCATTCAGGAGGCCAAAAATCTTGACAAGCTTGATGTTGAGACGCTACTTGGGTCATTATTGACATACAAGATGGAAGAAATGACTCCTATCGTCAATGAAGATGAGAAGAAGAAAAAGCAAATTGCTTTCAAAGCTTCTACGAGCAACAAAGAAAAGGCATTAGAACAAGAAGCAGAGAGCAGTGAAGAGGATGGTGAAATGGCTTTAATCACCAGACGATTCTATAGTTTCTTGAAGAAAAGCAAGAAACCTTACTCAAAGGATCCCACCTCAAAAAGGGAACCACTTATGTGCTATGGCTGCAAGAAGCCAGGACATATAAAAGCTGACTGTTCGGTTTCAAACAAACCATACAAGGGCTTCAAGAAGAAAGCTATGGTAGCAACTACCTAGAGCGATGACGAAGAAGATGAGTCATCAGACAAAGAAATCGGATACGAGGAAATTGCCAACCTTTGTTTGATGGCAATCGATGATGAAAGTGAGGTAACATCTTCTCCCTATTCAAAAAATAATATTGTTACTAGTAGTGAAGAACTGCTAGAAGTCATAAATGAAATGCATGAAGAATTAAAGAAATTTGATTCTAGAAATTCTGTTCTTAAGAAAGAAGTATCATCTCTTTC
Source organism: Bretschneidera sinensis (assembly GCA_023935145.1). NCBI lineage: Eukaryota > Viridiplantae > Streptophyta > Magnoliopsida > Brassicales > Akaniaceae > Bretschneidera > Bretschneidera sinensis. Next base: position 44,038,988 of record CM043702.1, on the reverse strand, counting down.
TAAAGAAATGATAATTCTTAGAGAAGAAAAAGAAAAATTATCATCCTTACTGTATGATTCGTCTCAAGATTTTCTTAAAGATGAAAATGAAAATTTGAAAAATAAAATTTCTGAATTAAACAGCACTATATCTAGACTTATGGTTGGTAAAGAAAAACTCGATGAAGTGCTTTCTTCCCAAAGATTAAGTGGAGGAAAATCTGGTGTAGGATATTCTCCATTGGGAAAACAAAAAACAAAAGAGAGCTTATTCATGAAAGCCTCTTGTGTAGATGGAGCTTCTACTTCAAAAGCGCCTAGCATTGTTAAAAGCACTCCCTCGATAAATGCTAGGAAGTCTAGAAACTTAAATGATCATACTAAATTGAAGCATCCTAAAAATACTCATGCTTATATGTATGCTCATTCTAGAAATGCTCATACACATCCTAGAAATAATTATCATGCTCATTCTAGGAACAATGTGTATAATCAAAGAATGCATTCTACTCGTGCTCATCCTAGGAATTATCATCATGGGTATCCTAGAATGCATCATCATACTCTTTATAGAAATGAAATGAATTTTCATACTCCTTACCATAGAAACATGTATCCTAGGAACTATTATCCTAAGGATTATAGGAATTCACATGTAAGACATCCTAGAAATTTCTATGACTATCATGCTAGGACTGTGCATCATCAACTTGTTCAAAGAGCACCTCATGTTAAGAAAGTATGGGTCCCAAAAGGAGCAATATTTTCAAGGACTAACCCCAAAGGACCCAAGAATTTTGGGTACCTAAAAGTGCTATCGTATATCCTTGTGTGATGTAGATTTGCCTTCACACCAAGGAGAAAGGTAACTGTTGGTACCTTGATAGCGGTTGCTCGAAGTATATGACCGGTGATAAAAGAGTATTCAAGGAGCTAACTCTAAGAGATGGTGGACTTGTGACCATTGGAGACAATACTAAAATAAAGATCATCGGGCATGGAAAAGTTGGTAATGATTTCTCAACCTTAGATAATGTATTGCTAGTACAAGGCCTTAAGCCAAATTTACTTAGCATTAGTCAATTATGTGACAAAGGATACAAAGTCACGTTTGAGACCTCTCATTGTCTAGTTATAGACATCAAGAGCAACAAGATCAAATTCATTGGCCATAGACATGAAAATGTCTATATAGTTGATTTGAAATCTTTGCATTCTGATAATGAAAAATGTTTTCCTGCTTTTAGTGAAAATCCATGGCTATGGCATAGAAGTCTTGGTCATGTAAACATGAATTTGCTAAAAATTGTTTCAAGAAAAGATTTAGTTATTGGACTTCCTAAAATCAATTTTGAAAAAGACAAAATTTGCAATGCTTGTCAAATGGGAAAACAAACTAGGATCCCTTTTAAAGCAAAAAATGTAGTCTCAACTACTAGACCTTTGGAACTTTTGCATATGGACTTATTTGGTCCAATTAGTACCATTAGTCTAGGTGGCCATCAATATGCTCTTGTTATTGTTGATGACTATTCAAGATATACCTTTGTTATTTGCTTATAAGGATGAACCTTTCAAAGGATTTGAAAAGTTTTGCAAAAAGGTACAAAATGAAAAAGGAATTTGTATTTCAAGCATAAGAAGTGATCATGGCAAAGAATTTGAAAATCAAAGCTTTTCAAAATTTTGTGATGAAAATGGAATTAATCACAACTTTTCAGCTCCTAGAACTCCTCAACAAAATGGAGTTGTTGAGAGGAAAAATAAAGTTCTAGAAGAATTTTCAAGAACAATGCTTTGTGAAAATAATTTACCAAAATATTTTTGGGCTGAAGCCGTGAATACTTCTTACTATATTTTAAATAGAATTTTGATAAAGCATTTACTTGATAAAACTCCATATGAACTATGGAAAGGGAGAAAGCCCAATATTTCCTATTTTCGTGCTTTTGGTAGTAAGTGCTTCATCTTAAATAACAATAAAACTAACTTGGGTAAATTTGATTCCAAGACCGATGAAGGGATATTTTTAGGATATTCAACTACTAGTAAGGCTTATAGAGTTTTCAATAAGAGAACTCTAGTAGTAGAAGAATCTGTGCATGTAACTATCGATGAATCTAACCCAATGAGTAGTGGAGAAGTTTCCTTTAAAGATGATGCAGATTTTATTCCAAGAATGGAAACACCTACTCCCATTGTTGACCCAAAAGTGAGTTCTCCTCAAACAAATAAAGGGATGGCAACTCCCAATTTGGACCAACCATCCTCAAGTCAACAAGAGGAAAATCTACCCAAGGATTGGAGGTATGTAAATCATCATCCAATTGATCAAGTAATTGGTGATCCTTCACAAGGGGTAAGAACTCGCTATTCCATTAGAAATATTTGTAATTTTGTAGCTTATTTGTCTCAAGTAGAACCTAAGACATTTATAGAAGCTGAAAAAGATAATGATTGGATAATTGCAATGCAGGAAGAGATAAATCAATTTGAGAGAAACAATGTTTGGAAACTAGTTCCAAGACCTAAAGATCATTCAATTATTGGAACTAAATGGGTATATAGAAATAAAATGGATGAAAATGGTATAGTAACTAGAAATAAGGCTAGACTAGTTGCTAAGGGTTATAACCAAGAGGAATGAATAGATTTTGATGAAACCTATGCTCCCGTAGCTAGATTAGAAGCTATTCGAATGTTATTAGCCTTTGCATGCTTTAATAAATTCAAGCTATTTCAAATGGATGTGAAAAGTGCCTTTTTAAATGGCTTTATAGAAGAAGAGGTTTATGTTGAACAACCTCTTGGATTTGAAAATCCTAGTATTCCAAATCATGTCTATAAGCTTTCCAAAGCTCTATATGGGTTGAAGCAAGCTCCAAGAGCATGGTATGAAAGATTAAGTAAATTTTTGATTGACAATGATTTTGTAAGAGGTAGAATAGACACAACTCTCTTCACAAAAACTCACAAAAATGATACTTTGATAGTTCAAATATATGTTGATGATATTATATTTGGTGCTACTAATGAATCTATGTGTCAAGAGTTTGCAAAGTGCATGCAAGGTGAATTTGAAATGAGCATGATGGGAGAACTTACCTACTTCCTTGGACTGCAAATCAAGCAACTAAAATGAGGTATCTTCATCAATCAACAAAAGTACATCAAAAATCTACTAAAGAGGTTCGGGATGGAAAGCTCAAAGCCAATTGGAACGCCTATGAGCACAACTACTAAACTTGATCATGATGAATGAGGTAAAACTGTAGATTCTAAATATTATAGAAGCATGATAGGTGCTTTACTTTATTTGACTGCAAGTAGACCTGATATAATGTTCAGTGTATGCATGTGTGCTAGATTTCAGTCTAATCCTAAGGAATCACATGTAGTTGCAGTAAAAAGAATCCTTAGATATCTACAAGGGACCCAGACCATAGGATTATGGTACTCTAGAAAATCATCTTTTGAGCTAGTAGGATATTCAGATGCTGATTTTGCTGGATGTAGGTTAGATAGAAAAAGCAAAAGTGGAACATGCCAATTCTTAGGTGCTATGTTAACTTCTTGGTTCTCCAAGAAACAAAATTCCGTTGCACTATCAACCGCTGAGGCTAAATATGTAGCAGGTGGAAATTGTTGTGCCCAAGTATTATGGATGAAACAACAACTAGAAGACTATGGCATGAGTCTAAAAAATATTCCTATATTTTGTGATAATACTAGTGCCATCAACCTAATCAAAAATCCTATTCAGCACTCTAGAACCAAGCATATAGAGATTAGACATCATTTCCTAAGAGACCATGCTCAAAAAGGTGATATAAGATTAGAATTCATACCTTCAGAAGATCAAATAGCTGATATTCTTACAAAACCCTTAAGTGAAGCTAGTTTTTGTAAGATTAGAATGTTGATGGGATTGCTTGATTTTGATAAACTGAATGTTTGATTGCATCTTATTTCATCATTTACATATTTGACATTGAGTGAAAGAGTATTAATCATTGTTTAATTATTTTCCTCACTCAAAAATGTCATAGATAAACATATTCGTGCTAAAAATTCAAGTCTGGAAATTTTACTAAGGGTCCAGTCGACTGGTACATGTGACCCAGTCGACTGGTAAGTCACTGCCAGATCTTCCAGTCGACTGGTACCTCAGACCCAGTCGACTGGTAACTCTCTGCCAAATATTTCAGACGACTGGCAAGTCTTCTCCAGTCGTCTATTAGGTCAAATCCCTGTTTGGCACTAATTTTTGAAAAATCCTTGATCTCCAGTCGACTGGTAAATGACTGTCAGTTTATCCAATCGATTGGTAAGTTTACCCAGTTGACTGGTACGCAAACTGTTCATCTTCTCAATGGGACCCAGTCGACTCGTAACGCGATATTATAAATAGGACTGTTCATTTTTCTGAAATTTTACGCCATTTTCAAGCTCCAAAATTTTCTCTCTCTAGAAAAATTCACCATTTTGATCCAAAAATCATCCAAACTTCATCTAAACACACCGATCTACTCATCCCTAAAGAGATTTTTGACTTTCTACGGTTAAAATCTCTTATTTTTGTCAAAATCTATTTTTCTCAAAAACTCTTTTTTCTTCAAAATGAGTGACAAAATCCGTATAAAGCTCACAACAAGTGGACCTAATGCGCCTAAAAAGCCAAGATCTTCAAAACCTTCGGCTTCGGAGTCGAAAGGGAAGGGAGCAGCGGGCTCATCCAGTAAGGAGCCCAGAACAGAGTTAGAGCAGACTCTGTTTTACAGCCCAGTGGCTCATACGAGGTATAATTCTATAATCCGTCACAAAAAAATCATGACGGGTAGAGTCGTTGATTTCGACTCTATTCGCCATGGTAATTTCGATATTCTACCAGCCTTTGAGGCAATAAATCTGACCCCACTGGTCAGAATTCATGAAAAATATTACCCGCGACTGATTCACCAGTTCTATGCGAACTTGGTGAAACCCAGTCCTCTGGCTCTGAGATTCAGAACCAGAGTTAGCGGTGTGGAGTTTGAGGTCAACACTGACCTCTTGATGAGCATTCTGAGAATCCCTATAAGGGGGGTTCAATGGAGTCTGGATGGATGGCCAGACAACATTGAAGTTGAGGAGGCCTGTTGGATAGTCAGGGGCGACCCTAACTATGTGTACAGACCCACTACATTTCATACATGTAGTAACTTGCCCCCGACTCAAAGATGTTTCAGTTGATTGTCAGTTGGACCATCCACCCGAGACTCGGGAGTCGAGGGTATCTATCTAAAATAGATACGGTATTGATTTGGTGCCTAAAATCTGGGCACCACTTCAATATATATCCTCTGCTGCTCGCCAACATGATAAACAACGAAGCAAACAACTCCGAGTGTCTTCCTTATGGGATGCTCATTACGCTCATCCTCCAGCACTTCCGGGTACCTTTGCCTGTCTCTGTGGCTCAGGATATCGGATTGACGGACATCATCAACATCTCATCTCTGAAGAATATGGGATGCACTGTTCGTGAAGGGTTCCTCTATCCGAAGGCCGAAAAGCGCCTAAGGATCCGAAAGGATGCGAGCGACAATGATGAGGATGCTGATACGGCTGCTGAGATGGAGACGGATACCAGAGCACTTCCCATTGGTGACTCGAGTACTGGTCAGACTGGTTACGGTGACATCCTATGAGCTATCACGAGCCTCCAGATGACGATGGAGTCCGGTTTTCAATCCATGCAGTCTGATTACCAGAGACTGAGCTCCTCCATAGACCACCTACGGGACGACTTCGAGTTACATCGAGAGCACACCGAGGGTTCCCTAGCTGAGATTAGGGAACTTCTTCGTGACAGCTCGGACTCTCCCACACCTTGAGTCTCTATCTTTTGTTTGTACTTAGCGTTTTTCCAGTTCTTATCACATAGCACGGACATCTCATGTACTATTTTTTTCTTAGTTATGGCTCTGTGAAGCCCTGATTGTATTGACTTTTTCTCTATGATGATATATTACTATTAGTCATATTTCTTGCATTTATTTACGCTATTTGTGATATGTTAGCACTGTTTTAAAACTCTGTTTGGTCACTAAAACTGTTATAAAATGCTTATACGTTTGAAAACTTCCGGTTCTTCTCGAGAAGGCTTTCGAAATTCGAATGAAGCCAAATCTTCGCGTACAACTTTGCTTTCTTATAGTCTATTTGACTGTATTGGCTAAGTAGCTTATTTTTTTATGTTATGCCCCCTTTGGTTGCTGTTGTCAAAACGGGGGAGAAAAATGAGAAAAACGAGAAAATCTAAGTAAACGCAACCAATGCATAGATTTAGGGGGAACATTGCTCCATAACTTTGTAAAAGTATTTATTGATTGGTTGAGTTTGATTCTGGATTGGTTGAAAGAAATATAAACTATGTTTGCTTGTTTATAGGGTGGTTGTACTCGAAAAACAGAGGAGATTCTGTCCAAATTTTTGTAAAATCCTATCATTTAGCTTTTAAAACTGTTTTTACATTATCAGTTTTGTCATCATCAAAAAGGGGGAGATTGTTGACCCTCGCTCGTATTTTAATGATGGCAAAACACAATTGTTATTTAACTAACATGTTTAAACTAAGTTGTATTAAGGATCAAACACATTCAACCAAGGAACAAAGTGCAAAAACTCGAACCAAATCAAGTATCAAGTGAAGACTGAAGATCTAGTATAGGTTTTAAGGTTTAGAACCAATGTAAGTCTCACTCATACATTGTATTAGCTTGTTCAATGGCTCGAACACAAAAGGTTTTTCTAAAACCATTATTTTTAAATGTTTTTAATGAAAAACAGAAGAAAAACTGGGTTGAAAGACAACCCAGTCGACTGGGTACATATACCAGTCGACTGGTATATAGGTCAGAAGGTACCCAGTCGACTGGATGAAACAACCCAGTATACTGGTACTTTGACCAGTAAGTTTCCAGTCGACTGGATGAATTAACCCAGTCGACTGGTAAAATGGACAGAAAGTCCCCAGTCGACTGGATGATATATACCAGTCGACTGGATACCCAGAAGGTCTAAAAACGTGTATTTTTCAAGTGAACCCAGTCGACTGGTATCTCGACCCAATCGACTGGTAGTTCAAAAATATGACCGTTGGACTCCAAATCTGAACGTTTTAAAGTAAATATTTTTCAAATTAAAGTCCTAAACGACCATATTAATTGATTGCTATATAAACCCATTCAGTTAAGCATTCAATAACAAGCTGCAAATATTCAAAAAGAGTTGATTTCACATAATCAAGTTTATATACTCTTGAAACACAAAAAACTTTGGAATAATCTTGTTGAGCCATTTCTTCAAACTTTACTTTGAAAGAGAGACATTTATGTTGTAATAAGCTTTCATTTGCTGTCTCTCTACCTTTTACTTTACACCATCTTTGTAAAGGGATTACTTTCGAGAGGAAGGGGAAACTTCCGAAAAGAAGGGGATTGTTCGGTTTAAGCAACTCCAGTAATTTGCTTCTGTACAGTTTGTGCAACACCCGGCTAAGTTGTGTGACTAAGTTTTCTTAGTGGATTACTTCAAGGTGTTCCTTGAAGAGAGTGGACGTAGGGTCGGAACAAATCCGATATTTCCGAACCACTATAAACCGTGTTTGCATCCTCTTTCCTTAAACTCTTTATTTACAGCACTTTACTTGTATTAATTGTCTACTGCTTATCTGTTTTTATAAACTTGTATTAATTCCGCAAAAAGATTTTATAAACCCAATTCACCCCCCCTCTTGGGTTGAAATCTCGAGCTACACTTTTGACGTGAACACTCACTGCTTACTGAGGCAAGAGGTCCAGTTACTCAGTGGAAAGTTTATTTATGATCATCATTTTCATTTTTTTTTATACATGCCAAAGTGTTAATCCCACAAGTCATCCCGTTTCAGTTAAGATAGAAACGTACACATTAAAATCACATGTCATACCTCACATAATGCGTACTAATGTGCTCGTGTTAGATTAGAGATCAAACATGTGAATTCTCAAATGTCTCAAGTAAGTAACTAAATTTTATAACTTTATCAACAGATCATGTGTTCCAAAATTTAAGCTCACCAATGAATCACATCACAGAAATTGTTTAGATCAACCAAAATTTCAAAATAACATGAGCATGCAAAAAAAAAAACAACAACAACAAATTAGGACAAAGTGTGTGTAATGTGTCTCCCATACCCCCAAACTTAAATTACACATTGACCCCAATGTGTGAATAATTTGGAAAGAGTTGACCTGGGATACAGAGAACTATCTGGACTGGTATGGCTCACAGCATACCCCCAAACTTGATCTGAAGTACGCGTTGTCCCTAAAAAATAAAGACTGAAAAACAAAAAATACTAGAAACAAACATTAATCATAAATATGTAAAATAATAAACAAACAAAAAGGATAAGCTGTGGGGTGCCTCCTATGAGCGCTATGTTTAAAGTCTTCAGCCAGACTCTTCTTAGTAGATGACCCTCAATTAGAGTAAATAGGATCCGTCAACAATATCACCTCAATGTCTGGACTCCTCAACTCCAAGAATGGTTTTAGCCTCTGTTCATTTACCTTGAAAATGCTACCATTCTTTGGATCCTCAATCTCGATGGCTCCATGAGGAAAAACTGACCGAATAATAAAGGGGCTGGTCCATCGAAACTTGAGCTTTCCTGGGAAAAGACGTAGACGTGAGTTGTAAAGAAGAACTTTTTGACCTGGCTCAAAAACTCATCTCAAAATGTTTTGGTCATGAGTCTTCTTCATTTGTGCTTTGTATGACCGTGCACACTCATATGCATCATTTCGTAGCTCCTCTAATTCATTGAGTTGGAGCTTCCTTTGGGAGCCAGCCTTTAAAAGATTAAAGTTCAGCTGTTTGATAGCCCAATAGGCTCTATGCTCTAATTCGACTGGAAGGTGACAGGCTTTTCCGTACACAATACGATATGGAGAAATGCCAATTGGCATCTTGAATGTTGTTCGATATGCCCAAAGTGCATCAGTCAATTGTAGAGACCAGTTTTTTCTATTAGGGTTCACAGTTTTCTCTAAAATGTGCTTAATATCGCAATTGGAAATTTTCACTTGTCCATTCGTCTGTGGATAATACGGGGTGGCAACTTTGTGTGTGATGAAATACTTCTTCATCAACTATTCAAAAATCCTGTTGCAAAAGTGCTTACCTCCATCACTTATAATTGCTCGAGGTGTACCAAAACGAGCAAAGATATTGTTCTTCAAAAACTGGACCACAACTCTATGGTCATTGGTCTTGCATGCAACTGCTTCCACCCATTTGGACAAATAGTCCACAGCAACTAGAATGTACAGATAGCCGAAGGAGTTTAGGAAAGGTCCCATAAAATCAATGCCCCACACGTCAAAAATCTCAACAATCAAAATGGGGTTGAGGGGCATCATATTCCTCCTAGAAATACTCCCTAGATTTTGACAATGCTCACAAGATACACAGTAAGTGTGAGAGTCTCGGAACAGGGTAGGCCAATAGAATCCGCAGTGCAAAATCTTCGCAGCGGTCTTTTTAGCACTGAAATGGCCTCCACAAGCATGATCATGACAGAAGGCGATGATATTAGATTGGTCATGCTCAGGAATACACCTTCTGATGATCTGATCGGGACAATACTTGAACATGTAAGGATCATCCCAAAAAAATGTTTAACCATGGCCAAAAACTTTGATTTATCTTGTCGCTCCCAATGTAAAGGCATTTGACCGGTGACAAGATAGTTCACTATATCAGCAAACCATGGCGCGGAATTGTGAGCAATGTGCATCAATTGCTCATCAGGAAAGGACTCAAAAATGGGAGTGGTTGCCTCAGTGAAATCCACTATCAACCTAGACAAATGGTCCGCCACCACATTTTCGGAACCTTTCTTATCCCGAATCTCTATGTCAAACTCTTGAAGTAGCAAGATCCATCGGATAAGATGAGATTTAGCATCTTTTTTAGAGAAAAGATACTTCAATGCTGCATGGTCCGAGTAGACAATGACTTTAGATCCTAACAAGTAGGATCTGAACTTGTCTAATGCAAAAACGACTACTAGCAACTCCTTCTCAGTGGTAGAGTAATTGAGTTGTTCGTCGTTTAGAGTTCGACTTGCATAATAGATAACATGGGGAAGTTTATCAACACACTGCCCCAAAACAACATAGTCTAATGCGTCACACATAATTTCAAAAGGTACACTCCAGTTAGGTGGCTGAATAATGGGTGTGGACGTCAGAATCTTCTTCAGATCCCCAAATACTTTCTTACAATCTTCATTAAATACAAATGGGGCATCCTTCATTAATAACTTGCACAAAGACCGGGCGATCTTGCTGAAATTCTGGATAAATCGCCCGTAGAATCCTGAATGGCCTAGAAAAGAACGAACCTCCTTCACTGTACGTGAGGGTGGAAGGTTGGAAATCAGGTCCACCTTCGCTTTGTCGACCTCAATCCCTCGATGGGATATGACGTGCCCCAGTACAATACCTTGCTTGACTATAAAATGGCACTTCTCCCAATTAAGCACCAGGTTCTTCTCCTTGCACCGCACTAAAACCAAAGTGAGATGGTGCAGAGTCTCCTCAAATGATGAACCAAAGACGGAGAAGTCATCCATGAAAATCTCTAAAGAACGCTCCACCATGTTAGAGAATATGCTGACCATGCACCGCTGAAAAGTAGCAGGTGCATTGCATAACCCAAAGGGCATGCGACAGTAAGCGAATGTCCTAAAAGGATAGGTAAATGTTGTCTTCTCCTGATCTTCGGGGTCCACGGAGACCTGGTTATATCCAGAATAACCATCCAAAAAACAATAATACTCGTGCCCAGCCAAACGCTCCACCATCTGATCAATAAATGGGAGTGGAAAATGATCATTCCTTGTCGCAGTGTTCAGTTTACAGTAGTCTATACACACTCTCCACCCTGACTAAACACGAGTTGGCACCAACTCGTCGTCCTTATTCTTCACTACCATTAATCCAGCTCGCTTGGGCACAACATGAATCGGGCTCACCCACTTGCTATCAGAGATGGGATAAATGATCCCTGCATCTAACAGCTTAATTACTTCTGCCCTCACAACCTCTTGCATAGCTGGGTTGAGCCTTCTTTGTGGCTCCCTCGATGGCTTGGCATTCTCCTCCAAATGTATCTTGTGCATTACCAACGAGGGGCTGATTCCCCTGATATCCTCAATAGTCCAGCCTATAGCTTCCTTTTGCTCTCTCAAAATATCTAATCATTTCTCCTCTTGAGCCTCAACCAAATCTAAAGCTATAATCACAGGCAAAGAGTCTGTTGGACCTAGGAACTTATACTGAAGATTGTCCGGTAAAGGTTTAAGTTCCTTCTTAGGAGGCTCAAGTTCTTCAGTCTCTTCCTTCTCACTACTCTCCATAGGAGCAGACTCTAAAATGGCATTTGCTTGCTCAAGTAACTTATCCAAATCCAGATCCTCTCCAAACTGAGCAAAGCATGCCTCCAGGGGGTCCTCCATGCTTGATTCATCGACCGTCTCTTCAATAATCTCCTCTATTAAGCATATATTTCTCACTTTAGCAAATTCCAGTGGTTGCTTAGTGATATCAAAAATATTCAACTTCACTGTCATATTTCCGAAGGAAATCTTCATCACCCCTGTCCTACAATTGATTAAGGCGTTAGTCGTGGCTAAGAATGGTCGCCCTAGAATCACCGGTATCTGAATCCCTATGTTCTAGACTGGCTCTGTATCTAGCACAATAAAATCCACAGGGAAATAAAACTGATCTACCTTTATCAAAACGTCCTCAACTACTCCCCGTGTTATTTTCACTTACCTATCAGCCAATTGAAGTGTTGTGGATGTGGGCTTCAATTCTCCTAACCCCAACTGCAAATAGACTGAATAGGGTAGAAGATTCACACTGGCTCCTAAATCCAATAGAGCCCTCTCAATCTGGCTGACTCCTATCATGCAAGAGATGGTAGGACACCCTGGGTCCTTATACTTGATCGGCAGTGATGAGAGTCATAAAATGCCTCTCAACAGTGGTTAATTGTTAGCATTTTAAGATTGATCTCGGTCTTTATTGTGGTTTTATGTGTTAATAACTCTAAAGTAATATTAATGGACCACTGACTTATTTCAGTGTAATTTTCAGGTACTTTGAGTTTAAAAGAGAACAAGAAGCGATCGTTGCTTAAAAGACCAAGATCCCATGCTTCTGGAATGACAAGATGGACTCTGCAGCGCATATGCGATCTAGTGCATAAGCCGCGATAGAGTGCATGTGCGATCGATTGCACTCGGGCTGCGATCGAGCGCACCCAAATAGTATCCCGCATCGGCTAGATAACACATAGCATTCTGGGAGTTTGCCTATATAAAGACCCACTCTGCTCAGCTGAAATCATCAATCAATCGGGGATGAATCCAGAGGGCCTTTATAAGCAATCCAGAGGGCCTTTAAGAGGAACTCAAAGTTTAAAGTTTGAAGGTCGGGAGAGATGATCGTCAGGAGGCCGGAGGCAACTCGAGGACGCATGAGCCCCATGGCCGGCTAGTCTCCAAGCAAGGCAAAGGGATGAATCCCTAGGTGTAGTTGTTCTTATTTTTCCTTTATTTAATTCGGTTGCAATTGGAATTATTTTTGTTAAATAGTGTTATGTTTTATTCTTTAATTTAATTAGTAGATTTATTATAACTTCGGTGGTTGCATGCTTCTTTTCCATATAAGTTCAGTCAGGCTTTTCTTATGTGTACCTGTTTGGGTGTGATTGAGTCCGGTAGATCTCTTTTATAGATTTGTCCATTGCTGCGGTATCTTCGTTTAGATATATCGTCGTCTCTTGATAAGTTATAAGTTAGGTCATGTGTGCTTGAAAGTAAAGAAGATTTCATAACAATTACATTAGGATTTATAAATGCGCTTTAATTGAATATTTTTCGATTGCCTGTTTGGGATGTGAAACTTGCAATCGAGATAAAAACAACTGAATCAAGTTAAGATTAGAGCAACGAATCTAGGGAGGATTTTCGGAACCTTGTCATTTTTATTTTAAATTTATTTACGCAATTACTATTTTTCTCAAACTACTCAGATTCTTTTAATCTTTTTATCGTTTGTGTTGAGGTTTACACCTTCTGTTGTACTTAACTTGTTTCCCTGTGGAATCGACACTCCAAAACTATACTACAACTACCGCGTTATGTTTTGGGCGTAATCAAATTTTGGCGCCGTTGCCGGGGAAACACGCTTAAGTACAAGGAAGCTTGTCAACTTTGAGTGTGATGGTAAAAAAAAAAAACAAATTATTTCTTTTATTTCCTCTCTGATTCATTTGGTGCATGCTTAGATAAGAGATCTGCGAGGTAGATTCATTAGAGAACCTGAAGGATAAAGCCAAGAGTTGGCTATACTCACTTAGGCCACGATCTATTGGGTCGTGGACTGAGATGACTCTGGCTTTCTTTAACAAATATTTTCCCCAACATAAGACCAACACTTTGAATAGGCAAATCTCCACCTTTGCACAAAAGGATAGTGAGACTTTATATCAGTCTTGGGAGAGATTTAAGGAGTTATTGAGTATGTGCCCTCACTATGGGTATGAGAGTTGGCGCTTAGTGAGCTATTTCTATGAGGGACTTACCTATAGAGAGTGCCACTTCTTAGAGATGATGTGTAATGGTGGGTTTTTAGAGAAAAATCCTGATGAGGCCATAGAGTACCTTAATGAGCTTGCTGAAAAAGCTCACACTTGGACTGGACCTAGTGCTACTGAGAGCACAGATAGGTCACGACATATAGGGCACCCAAATGGTGGTGGAATTTACCATCTTAGGGAAGAGGATAACCTTAGAGCCAAGGTCGAGATGCTCACTAGGGAGATAAATGAGTTAAAGACTAAAAGCTTAAAGCCAACACACGTGGTTAATCATGCAAAATCTTTTGAACCATGTTTTGTGTGTGGCAGGGTAGATCATCTCCTCCAAGAATGCCCCACATTTGCTGATATGAGAGGGCTGTATGAGGAACAATGTAATGCCTTAGGCATGTACAAGAAACCTCTTGCACCTTTCTCTAACACTTATAACCCGGGGTGGCGAAATCAACCCAACTTCAGCTGGAAATCTGAAAACCAGCATGCATAGCCCCCTAGATCATCCCCTGCACCTTATCATGCACCTTCATCCTCTAGGAACTCGCTAGAAGACACCTTACAGGCCTTTATAGAGGCACAAGGTAAGACAAACCCAAGGTTTGAGGCATTATTTACGCAGGTGATGGAAGAGCATAAAGAAATTAAGAGCCAAGTGTCCAAATTAATGAGCTACTTGAGTGTGACTGAGCAAGGTAAGTTCCCTGCTCAAGCTCAGTCCATGTCCCATGGTCAGCACCTGGCGCAACAGAATTTGAAGGAGGTGAATGCCATTAAGACAGTAAGTGGTAAGTCCTTACACATCCCAACAACGAAGAAATCAAAGGATGTGGACGAAAGCCACCTAGCATACATGATGGATTCATTAATGGAAAAGGTTCAGCACCTCAATCCATTGGAGTCCACCACCACTCATGGCTTCACCAGAGCACATATCGAGCCAAAATTTACGGATGTTATTGATGACATCCTTGAGGCCCCTCCCAAGCATAGAAGCACCGAATTTGGCAATGAAGCAGTGGTGGATGCATTCAACCTATATTTTTCAAGAAGGGAATAAGAGCGTCTGGCTGAAGACGTAAAACTTAGCGCTCATGGGAGACAGCCCACAACGTATCCTTTTACTTTTACTGTTTTTTATATTTCTTTTTCTTGTTTATTATTATTATTTTGCTGTTTTCCAGTTTTACTTTAGTATTTATTTTTCAGGGACAAATAAACAATGCAGTTCCAATGATCGTGCAAAATTTCAACTCTATGCACCATTGGTTAAAAAGGGAGTTTCCTTAACTTTTACTTTTTCATTGAGGACAATGCTTATCTTAAGTTGGGGGTGGAAGATATACATTTCTTATTGCATATCATTGAATTGCTTGGTGCCATCTTTGTTTGTGTTTAGCATGCTTTGTGTTAGCCTTAGAGTTAATTTACATGTCAATGATATAAACCTAATTGAGATAGCATATAACATTCAGGAGTAGTTAAATCTTGCTTCAGTTTGAAATTAATTTAAGTATCAATCTTGATCTGGTTTGAGACTCTAGTTTGTGGTAAGATTGTATGATTAGTCTTAAACATTTAGAAAAATTTTATGTGTGATTATTTTGTGAATATTTTTGCGGTCTCGACAAGCTCTAGAACTTACTTAATAACCACTTGAGGCGAATTCCTAGAATGCACACTACTTAGGATATGATATAGGCCATTTTTGAACTGTTTGAGCCTTTTAAACCTACCATTGCTATATTTATCACTAGTCACCTATTTGAGCATTTTTCTTGAAAAGAAAAATTGAGCCTTGTTTCTTTGGATAAACCATTTACTTACCTCTATGAGCCAAAAAAAAATTTTATCCTTATCTTTCTTTTAAAAAGAACTTAGTTATACACATGTTGTGAGAAGTACTTAAAAGGAGTAAGGGTGGAAATATAAAAAAATATCACTACCACAACCTAGGTACATTAAAGGAGATAAGTTGGGGGTTGTGGAAAAGAAAAGAAAAAAAAATGATGAAAAAAGAAGGTGAATGGTTATGTGCCAAAATAAAAAAAAAAATTTGAATTATGGCAAAGAAGGAAGAAAGAAAGAAAGAAAGAGAAAAGAAAAAATGGTGATTTGTTGAAAGAAATGCTCGAAAAATGGTTGAAAGAGTTGGGTATGGAAGTAAAGGTTATCAAGTGCTTAAAGTGATTGTGTTTAAAGCTAAGAGATTAAATTCTTTTACTTGTGAATCTTTCCCATTCTTCCTTAGCCTTTACCTTAGCCTAACGTTACAAGCTTATTAAAGACCTTTTGATCCAATGTAGTGTGATTTTTCTACAATAGTGGAGAGTGGTTTGAAATGTAAGCATATGGAGCTTGTTTTTGTGATTGACGTCACGCTATTTATTATGTTGTTAGAGACCAAGATTTGTATTCATGAATATTATGCATAAAATCATCCAGATGTTTGGATTAATAGTTTGTGGTAAGATGGATGTTAAGAGTCAATAACAATTTTAAGATTGATGCTTGAATTACCTTTGAATTTGGGTGAAATTTAATGATTCTTTGTGCCATGTGTTATGTGCAATTTTTGAGACAAAATGCGAATTACTATTGGTTAACACTAATATTGCTTTTCATTTACTTTGATTCCCACCATGGAATTCATCTCTTAATTTCGCTTGAATTGCTAGGGACTAGCAATAAGCTAGTTGAGGGTTGTGATGAGAGTCATAAAATGCCTCTCAACAGTGGTTAATTGTTAGCATTTTAGGATTGATCTCGGTCTTTACTGTGGTTTTATGTGTTAATAACTCTAAAGTAATATTAATGGACCACTGACTTATTTCAGTGCAATTTTCAGGTACTTTGAGTTTAAAAGAGAACATGAAGCAATCGTTACTTAAAATACCAAGATCCCATGCTTCTGGAAGGACAAGATGGACTATTGCCTGTATTGCGATCGAGCACACAAGCAGTGCGATCGAGCGCACATCCCACATCGAGCAAGGTACTCTGCAACGCATATGCGATCGAGCGCATGTGCGATCGATCGCACTCGGGCTGCGATCGAGCGCACCCAGACAGCATCCCACATCGGCTAGATAACACGTAGCATTCCGGGAGTTTGCCTATATAAAGACCCACTCTGCTCAGCTGAAATCATCAATCAATCAGAGATGAATCCAGAGGGCCTTTAGGAGCAATCCAAAGGGCCTTTAGGAGGAACCCGAAGTTTAAAGTTTGAAGGTCGGGAGACATTATCGTCGGGAGGCCGGAGGAAACTCAAGGACGCATGAGCCCCATGGCTGGCTAGTCTCTAAGCAAGGCAAAGGGATGAATCCCTAGGTGTAGTTGTTCTTATTTTTCCTTTATTTGATTCGGTTGTAGTTGGAATTATTTTCATTAAATATTGTTATGTTTTATTCTTTAATTTAATTGTAGATTTATTATAACTCCGGTGGTTGCATGCTTCTTTTCCATATAAGTTCAATTAGGCTTTTCTTATGTGTACCTGTTTGGGTGTGATTGAGTCCGGTAGATCTCTTTTATAGATTTGTCCATTGCTGCGGTATCGTCGTTTAGATATATCGTCGTCTCTTGATAATTTATAAGTTAGGTCATGTGTGCTTGAAAGTAAAGAAGATTTCATAACAATTACGTTAGGATTTATAAATGCGCTTTAATTGAATATTTTTCGATTGCCTGTTTGGGATGTGAAACTTGCAATCGAGATAAAAATAACTGAATCAAGTTAAAATTAGAGCAACGAACCTAGGGAGGATTTCCGGAACCTTGTCATTTTTATTTTAAACTTATTTACACAATTACTCTTTTTTCTCAAACAACTCATATTCTTTTAATCTTTTATCGTTTGTGTTGAGGTTTACACCTTCTGTTGTACTTAACTTGTTTCCCTGTGGAATCGACACCCCAAAACTATACTACAACTACCGCGTTATGTTTTGGGCGTAATCAGACAGCTTGCACTTAAGGATTGAGCTAACCTGCTTGGTCAAAAATGCCTTCTTCGGGATATTCGTCCTCCTCTTGATAGTGATCAAGTCCTTTAAAAACTTGGCATATGATGGCACTTGCTCGATGGCGTCCAAAAGTGGAATATTGATTTGGACTCACTTGAACACCTCCAAAATTTCTTCAAACTTCCTTGCTTTCTTGGGAGCTTGTAATCTCTCAGGGTAAGGTGCTTTAGGTACAAACGACCTAGGAAGGTCATTCATAGTAGGAGTGGCTGTAGATGGCTCAGCATTTCTCTTCTCTTTGTTGCCACTTTCTTGCCCTTGCTGCATAGCAGGGCTCTCTTCCACTCGATTGTCCACTTGTCTCCTGGGCCTTAATGTGACAATCGATTGCACTTATTCCTCCCCGTGCATAAAAGTTGATGAATTTCCATCCATAAATTGTCTCTTCGGGTTGGGCACGGGCTGACTAGGGAACTTTCCCTTTTCTCTTTCACCCAAGTGACTTGCGATTTTCCCCATTTGACTCTCTAGATTAGCAATCGCTTGGGTGTTTACTATCGTCATACTCCTCACTTCGTTGATGGATTGGCCGGTCATCTTCATGAACTCCTTGAAGGTGTCCTCCAATGACTGTGAAACCGGTGTTGGTGCTTGAGTGGGAGTATGGTAAGCAGATGCTGGTGCTGGATGGACTGAGCGACCATGACTTGGAATTGGTGGAGGCAATCCAGGAGGGTATTGATTGTGAGCATGATGAGGGGCTCCTCCCTGATTCAGCGATTGGTTCTGCTTCCACGAAAAATTAGGGTGGTTCCGCCACCCTGGATTGTAAGTCTCAGAGTAGGATCCACTTGATTGCCTCCGATAATCATTGAAAGAGTTTACATGTTCCGTGGGACACTCGGCAAAAGCCAGCATAGATGGACAATTCTGCGCTAAATGCATAGGACTAGCACAGATGGAACAGCAATCGTCATTAATTGTATTGGCAGCATTGATGGACTTGCCCATAGTGAGAGTGTCAATTTTCTTGGTGAGAGCATCTATCTTTATCTTCAAGTCAGTCTCCTCTTTAATCTCATAGATGCCTCCTTTCCTAGGAGCACGAATGGACTTATCCGGATAGCTTGAAAAATCCCACTGCTGCTAGTTTTCGGATAGTTTGTCCAATGCCTTGTATGCTTCATCCTCTGTCAGACTTAAGAATGCCCCCCCATTCATAGACTCGATCATGCTACGGTTAGGTTGAGTCAACCCTTGGTAGAAGAACTGAACAAGTCTCCACTTCTCATATCCATGTGGAGGGCATCTAATCAGTAACTCTTTAAAACGCTCCGAACTCTTAGAAAACTTCTCATCCTCCTCCTGAGTGAAAGAACTAATCTTCTTTTGGTACTCATTCACTCTAGACATTGGGAAAAAATTATTATAGAATTTACTCAGCAGATTTTCCCAAGATGTAATAGACCTGGACATGTTGGAATCCAACCATGCCCTAGCTCTATCATGAAGAGAAAAAGGGAAAAGTCTAAGATGGACTGACTCCTCGGAGAAGTTATGGAACTTGAATGTGGCACAAATATCTTTGAACTTCTTTATATGACTGTAAGGATTTTCAATATCTAAGCCATGAAATGAGGGTAGGAGTTAGATAATATGTGGCTTTAAATCAAAATGGGTAGCATTGGTGGGTGGCAACACGATGCAGGAAGATGAGTTAGTCGCAACTGGTGCGAACAAATCTCTCAGGGACGTGGTGGAGTCCACGTTCCACGCTCCAGGTTGCTCCTGGTTCCTCAAGTTTTCTCACATCTCAATTGTCTCTTATTCAGCAAGTGACTTCTTCTGTCTCCTAAGAGTTCTTTCTAAATCGGGATCTAAAGGTGTCAATTCTAAATTCAGGGATCTCTAACCAAGCATACACCAAACAGAAAACAGTAAAACAAACTAACTAGCAGGAGCAGCAAAATAAAATAAAACAAAAATGCTAACTAAACTAGTAGAAAAATAAAATCAATTTAGACAAAAATTTTACAAACAAAAACAATTCCCTGGCAACGGCGCCAAAAACTTGTTGTGAGTTTTAAATTACTCGCAAGCGCACGAATCATTTGCAATATAGTGTTGTGCAAATGGGAGGTCGAATCCACAGGGAATGCGTTGTGAAAATAGCTTTTTATCTAAACTAACCTTATTTTAACCTAGTTCCGAATTGTGAATTATATTTTGCAAAACAAATATAAACTAAACTAAATTGATTTAATAACTAATGATGAAAACACTAAGGTTTCTGAATCCACCCAACCAAAGTAAAGCATATATCTTTATGTTCTATATAAAAATAATCTATCAAAATATTCCATGAATCCAACTTAAACAAAAAACAACGAATATCCCAATTAAACCAAAAGCATCCAATGTATCCGCTTTAACAAATCACAAAGGAAATCCAATTTAATCGAAAAGGATTCGATGTATCCATCGGATGAAACACGTAGAATATCCAACAGAACAATTAAAAATTATCAATCGTAAGAATTTACTCAAACAATTGAAATAGAACATTTAAACTAAACATATCATAATTGTATGAACATATCTGAAAATATAATGCTAAACAATGGCAAGGCTTCATCTTCAACCTCAGCTGAAGATTTTAGCCACTCATGATCATGAAACTAAATTTCACAATAAAAAGTGCTAAGCATTAAAAACTTGAAAAGAATTAAAACTGACTGTACATTGGGAGAAATTCCACACGCTGTTGGGCAACACTTCTCCCGGTGGTGGCAAAAGCCCTTAAGAGATCTACTAGAATGCTAGTAGAAATCCACCAGACTGCACACTGAATAATGAAGTGAGGTAGTGTTTATATAAGAGAATTTCCGAAGTACAATGAGCTATAAATTCGATGTGAGATACTGCCCCTTGCGATCGATCGCAGAATGGTGCGATGCAATGTGTCTGGAGCGCTGTAAGTACTTCTTATCCGATGTGGGATGTGCGAGTCACTTGCGATCGATCGCAGCCCTATTGCGCTCGAGCGCATCACAATGCGCTGAAATATATATGATACTGCTGTTGTTTCCTCTCCAATGTGGGATGTGCGAGCCACTTGCGATCGATCGCAAGTCTGGTGTGCTCGAGCGCAAGTGTGATTGATCTCATGCCTTGTGCGCACAATCGCAAGTGCAATCGATCAGATGTCCTGTGCGTTCGATCACACTAGGCATCCTCAGCTTTTGCTCTTTAAGCCCTGTAGTTTCCACATTGCTTCATTTGATTCCAAAACCTATAAAAACACAGAAAATAGATAAAATAGCATGAAATAATATAACTAAGAACTCAACCAATGTAAACTAAGGGGCTAAAACATGTAATATTTAGCACTCATCACTTGGTGTACTGGTTGAGGTAGATAAAGAGGTTCTCGTTCTCTCATTGCCTCAAATTTGAGAGAAAGGTCGTGGTCTTATGGGTCAACCTACTATCGATGAAGGGAGTTACAAACTTCTCGCCTAATGCTTCAAAGAAATCAATAGATCTTGGCGAATGTTTGTAGAACCAGAGATAAGAAACTTTCTTAAGAGTGGTTGGGAATGCTTTGTACATGATGGCATTTGTAGCATTATTGAAAGCATGAGGGTTGCTGGCTAGATGGTCTTCTAAGCAAGTAGAAACATCATATTGATCCATCTGGGTAACTTAAAACCTTTAATGCATGGTTCATCAAGGATGTCTTGAGTGAAAGGTGGTTGGTGACGGATATCAAGATTGAGGGTACCACAACCCTTTTCTCTCGTAGTATCTTTCAGCTCCTTGATCATTTCCTGAGCCTACTGGTTGGGGTATAAGTCGGAGTGTCAGAGACAGATTCTTTAGACTGAGACTTCCTGGTACGAGACCGCCCACCATGGATATTCATCGATCTCAAATGTTCTTGTCTTTCTCTTTCACAACCTCATTAGATTTCAAAGTGCAAGATCGAGGACCTGTCTTCCCTTGGGTGCCTTCTTGACTACTTCATGTCTTGGGCTTAGTGTGATTAGCTTGACAGAGCTATGGGTGGAGCCTTACGAAAGGGTTGACTAGTAGGATATTGTTAACAATATCCGTAAAGTGATCCATCATTTTCTCTAAGCTCGGGGGATGCTCGTTTTGGGAGACCCCTTGATCTGGTTACGAAGAAAAGCAGATTGAGACAGACTTCTTGAAGGGTCCGAGAAGGTATCTTGGGAAGAGACCGAGAAGGTCTCCCAAGAGAAGAAGAGTGGACAGCACATAGCGAGCCTCTATAAGGCCTGCCATTTCTCTATGAGTTAACATGTTTGGACACAACGATAGTTTCAAAGACCATGACAGATCGTGGTTGGGCAGAAGGGCGACCGCTTTCAAAGGTCACTGTTGTGGGTTTCTTGTTCATTTGTCATCATCTTGGGAGCCATCTTCTAGATAAAAATTTGTTGTGTAGACTTCTTAGATTTACCACGAACGACGCCAATCTGTTGATTCCCAAAAATTGATAGGGCCAAAACAGGAAACTCGCAACTTGGTCTCGTTTAGTTAAGTCGTCTGGAGAATAGGTTAACTGCTTGCTCTTGAAAATAAGACCAAAGAAGACACTAGGAGACCTGGAGTTCCGTTCTCCAGAGTAAACCTATGATGCCTATGTCAATAACTGTAAGATAAATTTGAATAGACTTAAGTAGTAAATGGAGGTTTGAGAGAGAAATTGTTCATACTAAAAATGGTTTATGAGCTACATATTTATAATGAGAAGAGGTAGATCCTGATTAGAAAACTATTAATGATGAATGATTTGGATCGTCAATTTGGATGGTTGCGATTAAGCTAGGGATTTTAGCGTAGTAATTTCATATTCACTCCTAGGTGGACAATTACTGTTTTACCTTTGGTGACAAAATGGTTATTTTACCCTTGGTCGTGCAACGTGTCATCCTCTGGTAGGACAACGTAATTTTGCCCACATCACCTACTTACGTGATTTAACAATATCATGAGTTTGATTTCCATTACAATTGTCATAATCAAATAATAAATTTCATAAATTGTAATTAAAAATAATTACTAGTGATATATTCTATTTAGTATACTATATTTTTTGGAGAGGTATTTAGTATAATATACTTATTAAATACTTACTTCTATTTAGTATTTAGTATATTTCTTTTTGCAGGGATTTTGTTTTAGGTACCCCGCTTTATTTGTACTAACTTTTATTTGATTATTAAAAAAGTCGGTAGGGGTCTTGCCAAACACTTCTTCACCACAAAAAGGTTTATGCGAAAAAGAAAAGAAAAGTATACTATACTTCTAGTTAGATGTGGGAAAAAAACCCATACATGTTTAATTGTTGACCCCTACACGCATTTGCGAGTATGGGCTTAAATTAGCTTCCAGAGCCATATGTTGGAGCAACACAGTGGAACTGCTGATGGTGGAGGGTAAGGCTATTTTTATGGCAAAAGAACTCTTTAACATTAAAAGGTTAATGGTTCAGGTTGACTGCCGTCCCTTTGTGCAACTTGCAACGCACATGAGGACTGTTTTGCTGACATTAGGATCTTTGTGGCTGATATCAAATCTGTCTTAGCAACTTTTTAGTCTTCGATTTGTTTTGTTAGCAGGTTGGGCACTTGGGCAATAGAGTTACTCATACACTAGCTGAGAAATGCTCAATATTTATATGGTTATCATACTTCGTTGGGGGAGAACCAGATTTTCTGGAGTCAGCTCTACTCCAAGACATGTAACAACTTATCATTAAAAAATTTTATTGCCTTTTCATCTGACTCCAACAGGCATCAAGTTCTTACTATTCTTTCTAAAATAGATAACTGACAAGAGATACAAGGAATTACCATCACCCATTCATCTCATCTATAAAAAAAAATGATAAAAAATAGATCGGTCAATTTTAATATAGACCTGCGGATTCACTCGTTTTTTAATGGGTAGAACAAGGGCATAAAATAATTGATTCGGTAAGAAGCTGACATTTTTTACCCGTATCCGTTAACCCGTTAACCGTTGCACCCGGCCCGTACCCAGTCTAACCCGCCAGTTTCCCACCTCCACTTCTAATATTTATTTAATTTTTTAGCACATACTAGAATTTATTTCTTAAGGTAACCTCATTGTGTTTGAGAGCTCGGGTTCAAGCCTTTTTTTATTCATTTTGTGGGTTCGATTCCCACATACGGCGTGTTTTGAATAAGAATTTTCTTAAAAGTTTGGACCCTCAATCTCATTTCTATATTACTATATTAGTATGGATAAACTGAAATCATCATGTAGTTTACCTCTATAGAGTGTAAATTATCCAACTGAGATTAGGAAAAAATGTGAGGATCTTGTGATCTACTTGCTAAAATAAAAGAAAGAAAGAATAAGATTAAGGGTATATTTAGCAGGAAAGAAAAGCGAGAGGAAAGAAAAGTTTGTGAAATGAATTTTTCTCTTGTTTAGTAAGAGATAAAGGTGAGGAAAGAAAACTATAATGATTGATATTTTTCACTTGCATGTACAAACCATATTCTTCCAAAATTACGAGGATTAAATAGTAAAAGAAAAAAAAATATGGGATTGTCAATTTATCAATTAATCCCCATATAACCTCCCACATTAATATCCATTAACATTACGAATGATATAATGGTAAAACTAATGCTATTTGTATTTTCTTTCCTCTCACTGTTTTACTCCATTAAACAAGTTAGAGAAAACTATTTTCTTTTTTTTTATTTTTTCATCATCTTTACTAAACACATAGAAGAAAACATGCATCTTCGGTCCCATTTTTGCACAACTTCATGACCAAATAAATTCTAAATTTGACAATTAATTTTGGATAAAGGCGCAGAGAAAAGCACGAACTACTCACTGTTAAATAGAAAAGCTATATTCGTTAACAAACGTAAGCAAATTGACTGTATAGCGAAGTGAATTAGTGTGTTAGACTTCGGATCAAAAGATCATGTTCGACTCCCACTGGGGTCGTTTTAGTTTTTAATGCTAAGCTCCGTTTTTGTTTGGTAACGTAACTATCAAAGCAGGCTAGGGTTTATACTTTACACCCAATTCCACTCCTCCATCTTCTATTTCTTCAAATTATCATCTGTCCCCTTATTTATCCTCAATTTCACTTGCATGGCTCCTTGATTTCTCATTCATCTCAATTGGGTTTGAAAATTCAGTGCATGATGTTCCATATATGTGAAGGCTGTGATTTTAAAGGACTAACTAGGTGAATCTTTTCATTGTTTGGAACTTATTATCAAAAATAGTAAGGAAAGAATTTTGAGATCGGGTCAGAAGTAAAGGAGAAGGGTTGTTGTTGAAGAAGCAAACCTGCCGAGTGAAAGCTGGGATTTATGTGAATTAGGTGGTGCACGTTTTTTTTCTTCTTTGATGAAGGGTGGTTTGTTTTTGGCATTTGTAATTTTTTTTTTTTTGATAGTTAGAAGTTGTTTAGACTAGTTGTTTAGACTAGTTCTTTAATCTTTAGATTATGCTAGTTAGTTAGTTATTTATTTCTGTTACTCTAGCTAACAGCCTTTGTTAGGCTTATCTTCTATTCTGATGTAATAGGCTCTCTCTTGTATATAAGAGAGTCTTCCCTCTTTGCATATTCATTCATTCAATATAGAGACAATACTCTTTCTCTTCCATCTCAGAAATCTAACTTGGTATCAGAGCCATTTTTCTTGCTCACACTCTTGATTCTAGGCTTTTCTTCTTCATGGTAAAAATCAGCAATCGTAATGCCAACAATGGCAATGGATCGGACTCCTCTACACCCAATAGTAGTGCTCTCCCGACCACCAGTGAAGATCCTATGAGATCCATCACCAATCCTCTCAGCCAACTGATCACAGTAAAGCTTGAAGAAGATAACTTTCTTCTCTGGAAATTTCAAGTAGAAAACATGATTCTGGGCTATGGTCTTGAAGACTTCATCTATGGAACCTATGATGTTCCACCCAAACTACTTGCTGGAGAAGTGAATCCTGCCTATACTCGTCATCAAAGACAGGACAGATTGCTAGTTTCTTGGCTTCTTGCCTCAATCAATATCAATTACCTGCCTCAGCTCGTTGGTTGCTCGTCTTCTCATCAGATTTGGACAACAATAGACTAGCTCTTCAATTCTCAATCCACTGCCAAAGTCATGTTTTACAAGAGACAAATCCAAATCCTCAAGAAAGAAAATCTCTCTATGAAGGAATATCTCTTGAAGATGAAATCCTATTTTGACATGCCTAATACTGCGAATCACAGTATGACAGATACAAATCAAATTCTTGCTCTTCTTAATGGTCTAGGGGATGAGTACGAGTCAATAATAGCTATAATTTGGTCAAGAGAGATCCATTTCTTGCACATTTCTTGGCTATAGCAGTAAACACAAAGGGTTCAAATGTTTAGACAACAACAGAAAAATATATATCTCGAGGTATGTCATGTTTAATGAATTTTCATTTCCCTTTCAAGACCATATATCTCATTGTTCAAATGACACTCAGCATTCTGAACTCTTTTTTCCAGTTAGTTCTCCTCCACCTATAGTTGTGAGTCATCTATTCACAACCTCACATAAATCAAGTTCTTCTGGTCATATACCATATGGCATATCTGAAACAGGTCATACACCTATTAATCAGATTTTTCCCCCTCCTTCTCTCTCACAAAACACCATTTCAAATAGCTTAATTCAGCATACTTCTCATTCTGTTCCAAACTTAGCCAATGAAGTCTCTGAAGATGTTCCCAATAATCATCCTATGGTTACTCGGTCAAAAAATGGGATTTCACGAAGAAAAGCTTTTATTGCTAACATTTCAGATCCTGCTTGTATTACAGTTTAGGATGCTTTTCTACATGAAAAATGGAAGAAAGCCAAAGGTTTTCATCAAAGACCTGGTTTTGATTTTGATGAGACCTTTTAATTAGTTGTAAAACCAACAACAATCAGAGTATTCCTCACTATAACCCTCTCTCGTGGCTGGTTTTTGAGACAGATGTTAACAACGCCTTTCTTAATAGAGATTTAAAGGAAAAAATGTTCATGGAACAAACTCTTGGTTTTGAGACAAAAGAAGCTATGCATATGGTTTGCAAACTCAATAAATCTCTGTATGGACTAAAACAAGCTCCCAGGGCCTGGTTCGAAAAGCTTAAGGCGACTTTATTTCATATGGGTTTTTCCTTCTCTAAAGCTGACAATTCCTTCTTTCTCAGGTTCACTGCATCTTCAATCACTTTTCTTCTTGTCTATGTTGACGACATAATAGTAGTTGGAAGTCACAAATCTGAACTTGATAGCTTTACAATAGTTCTCAATAAGCTTTTCTTTCTCAAAGATCTTGGAGAATTGAACTACTTCCTTGGCATTGAAGTCAAATCCACAGCTGAAGGTCTTCATTTGACATAGAAAAAGTATATCGTTGATTGATAGGTGCTTAAATATTCATATTTAAGCCCCCTTATTTACATTTGATATGTCCTTAGTTATGTTAATTTAGCCAATTTTACTTCATTTGTGTGTTTCACATGTTTTTATTAGGTCTTGGAGAAAAATAAGCAGTTTTGGCACTTAAGGGAAGAAGCCTGAAAATCTTGGAGCAGCTTTTGGTCATAGTGCGATCGATCGCACTACTGCATGCGATCGAGCGCACATGTGATCGTTCGCACACAAAAAGGATCGAGCGCAGCACTGTGATCGAGCGCAAGACGCATGCGATCGAGCGCACATGTACGGGTGTGAACAGTAAAACAGCATAACCTTATTTTGGAAATAAGAGAGTTTTTGCATTTTTGGAAGTTAGAGTTTCCAGAGCCTTCCAAGACTACTCAAGCCCTATAAATACACCTGTAAAGCACACACAAATCAGGACTTCTTAGATCACTTTTTTTATCTTTTACTTGGAGTTGTAAGCTTTGGGAGAGAATTGACGCCTCTTCTCTCGGGTTTATTCTTCTCTTTATGTTTAGTTTATATATGATGTTTATCTTAGACAGTATGTGTAACTAACTTTCTTATAGGGCTCGATTGAAGCCCTAGTTATGCTTTCTCATATATTTATTCATTGATAAAATCTTTGCCAATAGCCTTTATTATGTTGCTTAACTTGATTAATGCCTGTGCTTATTTAAATTCCTCATATGTATATGTATGGCCAACGTATGCATGTGGTATGGATTGGTTAGTTAGATTAATTTGGATGACCGAGTCCTGGGTCTAACATTAGTAACAAAAGATATCCACACCGGATTCTTGGATTAATCAACATGGGAAACTGGGAGTAGATACCATACCCTAGGTCTCATGTGGTTCTCGATTTCCATAAATCTTATGCTTTCTTAAAGAACAACTCACGCAGATACCATGTTGAATCCCTTAAGAAAGAAAAGAATTAGAGTAGATACCATGCCTAACTCGTTGCTTAGGGAAATCAATAGCTTAAGGGGTAGATACCATGCCCTTAGGCTGGCGACCATTAGGTATACATGATAAGGCTAGTGCACTGATACATTATATAATTGGGAAAGTATGACTAGTGTTGGATATCAAAGCCCTATGTCTTTATTATTATCAAATCGCATTCAACAGTTATTTATTTCTTTTTACTTTGAAGAAACTAATTCTAAAACCGAACTTTACCAATCCCCGTGGAGATAATCTTGCTTTCGCACACTATACTACACTGTTGACCTTGTGCACTTGCAAGTAAAACGAGTGCAATTATCTACTTATTTATTTAGGTAAATAAACGCACAACAAGTTTTTGGCACAGTTGCCGGGTATTGCGCTAAATTTCATTTTAGGATTACTTTCGTTTAGTTTAATCATCGTTATTATTTTATTTTCTGTTTACCATCTTTATTTTTAATTTTCGTCAAACCCTAATCGATTTCTTTTTGTGTTAGGTACATCAAACCCTAAATCACACTTTCTGTGATACTTGCGATCGATCGTTGCCTTTTGTGCGATCGAGCGCAAATAGGATAGAGAGTTACCCAAGCAGCAGAGTTAAGTTGTTGCACTAAAACTGTTTTGGCTGATTTATGCACGGGCATCGATCCCAACATCTAACAATCTTTCCCCTCGATCCGAAACTTTAGCAGACCATCCGACAAAGGCTTAGGGACAACTTCGAGGAGAACGAAGAAGAAGTCGAGAACGAAACACCAATGGCGGAACAGTTCGAAAATCAGCAACCACCTGCACGAGTACCGATAAAACACTCCTTCATCCAATGGAACATTGATCAACCATCATGCATTGCATATCAACCTGAGGCGACAGGAAACTATTACAGATCTCCACAAATATTGAATGCTTTGACTCACTTTAGGGGTACTCCTAATGAAGATCCACACTTACACCTCCGAGAATTTTTCGATCTTTGCAAGTTCCAACACATACAAGGCCTAGACCAAGAAGGAATAAGGTTAATTCTGTTCCCTTTTTCCTTGAAAGATAATGCTAAACTGTGGTATAATTCTTTGCCTGCAGTTTCCATCCACACTTGGGAGGAGTTGGCAAGCAAGTTCCTGAGGAAGTTTTTCCCAGCCCAATAGACGAGGCAAATGAGGAAGGAAATCCAGTCCTTCCAACAAAAGGATGGGGGCCTCTTCTTCGAAGCATGGGGACACTTTAACGAGATGCTACTCAAATGCCCACATCACAACCTGCCTCAAGACGAACTGGTACAAGCTTTTTATGAAGGTTTGAATGATACTAACAAAAGTATTGTTGATTCAGGTTGTGGAGGAGTGTTGATGGAGAAAAGCAACAAAGAAGCGATTGAGCTCTTCGAAACCCTCAGCGAACACACTCAGCAGTTCTCCTCTCGAGGTATACATGTAACCAAAGGTAAAGGTGTGTATGAGGTAAATCTAAATGGAGGATCTTCCCCTCAAATGGCAGCGATGGAAAGAAAACTAGACTTATTGGTAAAAGCCATGGCTACTCGAAATACATCATCTAGCCTACCATCTACCCCACTCCAGGTATGTGCAATATGTTCCCAATACGACCATAATACTAATACTTGTCCTTTATATTCACCTGTAGATACAGAACAAGTAAATTATGTGGGACCTAATAACTATCTGTCAAAGAACAACCCCTATGCAAATACATAAAACCCTGGATAGCGAAATCACCTGAATTTCTCATGGAACAACAATCAGAACAATCAAAGACAACAACGAAACCCCCAGCCCACTGCTTATGCTACTTCAGAACCAAAGAAGAACGACCTCAAAAGTCTTGTGAGACAACTGGCCACTCAGCAGTAATAATTCATGATGTCACAAGAACAGTTCATGACTCAGCAAAGACAAACCACTGCAAAACATGAGCAAGCAATTCAAAGACTAGAGGTACAAATGGGACAACTAGCTAAAGAGCTCAGTGACAGAAAGCAAGGAGAGCTCCCAACTCAAACACTACCTAACCCTGGGGGGCATCAACAACTAAATGCTGTGACAACCTTGAGAAATGGCAAGGTGGTAGGATCCGATGAACCTGACAAAGCATCCACCTCTAAGGTAAGTGAGATGGAAAAAGTAAATACAGCCACCCCCCCCCCCCCATTTACTCAATGGTTGGTGAAACCTAAGAAAGAGACCAAATTAATTGACATTTTTGAAACCTTGAAAAAGGTAGAGATTAATATTCCTTTGTTAGATGCCATTAAATAAATTCCTACATATGCTAAATTTCTGAAAGATTATTGCACTAACAAAAGGAGGTTTCAGGAACATGAGACGGTTGCTTTAATCGAAGAGGTAAATGCTGTGCTTTTAAGAAAATTACCACCAAAACTGAAAGATCAGAGTAGTTTTACTATTCCTTACAGGCTAGGTGACCAGCTGTTCGAGCATGCACTATTGGATCTAGGAGCGAGTGTCAACCTGCTGCCATACAGTGTATACAAGACACTAGGTTTGGGAGAGCTTCAACCAACCTCCGTCACTTTGCAACTAGCTGACAGAAGCGTCAAACGACTGAGAGGTATCCTTGAGGACGTGTTGGTAAGAGTAGAAAAATTCATTATACCTGCTGATTTTATAGTATTAGATATGGAAGAATGTACTCTATCATTACCTCTCCCCATCATCCTAGGACGCCCCTTTATGATAAGCACTGACACTAATATTAGTGTAAAAAGGGGCATTGTCATAATGAGGGTAAATGATGAAGAGATAGAATTTAAAATGTTCAATGCATTAAAATCAACCAATAATGATAATGAATATTCTAATGTGAGCTTCATGCAAAGTGTTGTTGAGAAAGCTTCTCAGGTCTATCACACCACTACATTAGAGACTATCCCCAACCATGAGGACACAAGAGTGGAGATTAGGCCCGAGGATGATAATGTGATTAAAGACGTCAATACAGCTGCACACCTCCTCAAGAATACACCACAGCCTTCAAGTATGCTCTTCAAATTGACCCTCCTACAAATACTAATACTACTTTTCCTTACTTTATTGACCAGGAATCAAACGTGGCAATGAAGCAACTATCACAGGCACTTGAACCACCTGATGTGGGCTCTAAGTGACCCCTTCAAATGGGAGTAGCACTGTATCAAGAGAGCACTTGAGACATTTCACATTTGCCGATCATGTAGCTCAAGCGTCTCTACTGAGGTTAGTGGTACTGAGGCCACTAACACATGGTAAGGTTGTATCGTTCCAAACTTGCCATTTTTTAGCTAAGGTAAGTTTTCATTTATGCACATGCACACTGTGTGCGATCGATCGCACCATTCAATGCGATCGAGCGCAAGCGTGCGATCGAGCGCACCAGTCAATGTGCTCGAGCACATAAGTGCGATCGAGCGCACTCGTGGCAGAAGGTTTAGTTATAAGTCTGAAAATTTTTACTCACTCTCTTCACTGTTCACTTGCACCCTCCCATTACAACCCACCTATCATTTCACTCAGCTCACTCACTCGCACTCTGCCACCACTCCCCATCACCACTGTCATCCACCATCACCACTGTAATCCACCATCACCACCGTCACCAACCATTACCACCACATACAACCTCCTCATTCCACATCCTCTCCACTGCACAAGGTACCTATTTTTTGTTTACACGCACAGATTTTTCATGTTTTAGTATAAACTTCCTATATATAACTTATCTTGTGAATGATTGGGTGCTATTTTTTCTACTTATAGGAGGTTAGGAATGAATTCAAATCTTCAAGACCAGAGCTTGGTTTTTTGGTGCACACCACCTGTTCGAGGAAACGCCTGACCGTGTGCGATCGAGCGCACGGTAGTTGCGATCGAGCACATATCCCTGTGTGCGATCGAGGGCACCTATTTGAGATCGATCGCAAATTAGGCAGAAGCAAATAGCAGTATGTCCAAACCATCTGTTTCCACCTTCGATGCATCAAGCAGCCATGCCTCATCATTTCGGCCCAGCATCGAGCAACAAGAGCTCTTATTTGAGACCGCCTTCGCCATCGATGACGTATTCAAGCACATGGACGCCACTCAATGGGCCGTCTAAGCATTTAGACATCGAGGGTTGAAGAGGCTTTTCAAGCCGGTTTGCTCGACTGCTTACTCCCAGCTCGTAGTCCAATTCTATGCGAGCTTATCTTTTGACTGCAGC
This sequence comes from Bretschneidera sinensis, assembly GCA_023935145.1. Taxonomy (NCBI): domain Eukaryota; kingdom Viridiplantae; phylum Streptophyta; class Magnoliopsida; order Brassicales; family Akaniaceae; genus Bretschneidera; species Bretschneidera sinensis. The sequence continues at coordinate 44,006,666 of CM043702.1, read as the reverse complement.
AAACTGGGAATACTGACTTCTTCAGTCCACGGCACACTCGTCGAGGTGACTAGTGCCGATATAGCCGTTGCTCTTCGTTGCACTGACGAGTCCCCTCCGGAGGACATCAATATAGAGGAGCAACCGGAGTCTTTTGCCCTGGCTAAGATTATTACGAATATGTGCGCTGGTCAGTACGCCGACAGACACAACAATGCAGCCAGTCGGTCAAAGTTGCCTCCACGACTTTAGCTTGTCAACACTATCCTTCAGTGCAATGTATGTCCCTTAGGGAACAATACACAGTGAAGAAACCAGTTTCTACAGACCTTATATGCCTTCCACAGAGGTCACTGGTACTCTATTCTAACTGTTATATGGAGCCAGTTACACAAATTTTGGGATCACGTCCATGGCCGGCAGACCACCACGGCCAATGCATGGGGTCTCCCTTTCCCGTTCCTACTCTCCTACATACTCAAGAAGAAATGGATTAAGGGGACCACTAGCGACGGACCAGTGCGAGAGCATCCTTTTTTCGGGAAGGCTGAGTGGACACATAGCCTCTCGCACATGCCTCGAGGACCCCCAGCACCTGCTCCAGCAGCTGAGAGAGTTGAAAAGGATCGTATGGAGACCGAGACCCCTGTCGTTAGCCTAGTGCGAGAGGAGGACCATCCGGACATGGGACCCACCGAGTCTCTGCACTTTCTAGCTGAGTTATCCTCCTTCCGAGGTGAGGTCTCTGCCGCTACCACACTCGTGCATTAGCGCATGGATAGTTTGGAGGCACGGTTTGCACGATAGGAGGCTATACTGCAGGCTATTCTTGATCACCTACCTCTGGCACCCGATACCTTTTCGACTGCACCACCTGATGATCAGTAGTGAGAGGATACCACGTCTGGCTGAAGATGTTAAACTTAGCGCTCATGGGAGACACCCCAAAGCATATCCTTTTTATTAGTTTATTTTATTTTATTATTCGTATTTCCTAGTTTATTTTTTTATAGTTGTTTATTACTACTTGTTTTCCATTTTATGTTTGTTTTTCTTTCTTTTTCAAGGACAGAGTGAGTGCATCCAATTGAAGTTTAGGGGCGTGCTACGAGCTATGCCAGCCATATAGTTCTCCATCTCTCAGGTCAGCTCCTTCCATGCTATTCACACATTGGGGACAATGTGCAATTTAAGTTTGGGGATATGGGGACACATTCACACACTCACTATGTCCCATTTTTTGTTTTGTGTTTTTATAGATAAATGCATGTTCATACTGTTCTAAAAAAAAATTTGGTGATCTAAACAAAGAATATGATCTGACTTCATAAGTGAGCTTAACACCTTGAACATATAGGAAGTTTTGAACATAGATCACCTTCTTTTAGGTATTTAAGGATTCACAAGTTTAACCTAAACGATCACAAGCACATTAGCACATAATTATGTGGGGTATGACATGTAATTTTGATTTGTGTGTTTCTTTCGCTCGACTGTGAACCCAATGGCCTATTAGACTAATATCTTGGCATAAGAAAATAGAAACAAATTGTTAGTACTCAAAAAGAAAAAAAATGCTCCTAATGATCAATAAAACAAACTTTCTACTGAGAAACTGGCCCTCTTGCCTCAGTAAGCAGTAAGTGTCAGTCAAAAGGTGAAAAAATTTGTTAACTCAAAAGATCATTAAAAAGAACTTTCCGCTGAGTAACTGGCCCTCTTGCCTCAGTAAGCAGTGAGTGTCACGTCAAAATGTGAAAATTCTGATTGGTAGCATTGAGACTAGTTAGTTTCGTAGCCTTTTTTTTGACTCGAGTTAGTAAGTCCTTAAGGGTGTCTTTACACCTAATGCCCTAGAACCATCTGGTTTGGGAGTCATTGGCTAAACACTCGTTACATAAGTCAAATAGAAAGCTTAAGGGAACTAACTTGGCAAAAATCTCACAAATAAAAGAAAAGAAGAAAACTTATGCCATCTTTGTTGATTCTAATAGGAAATTTGGTGAATTTTGAGTCATTGAAATGCTACACATTAGAATTATTTGGAAACCTAATCTTTTATGTGCTAGTTCACCACACACTAAAGTCAAACTTGTGATGTCTTAAACTGCCTCATGAAAGTGATTTACGTTCAAAACTCTTATTCATTGCAAAGATATGTTTATATGTGTTAAGCTTGCTCATGAATGCGCATCATTGTTTTGTGTGACAACCTAAAATTTTTGTGGATATTATGATTATTGGATTTTTCTATGTGGCGTTATTTTTTTCATTTTCATTTTTAGTTTTGTATTGCTAAGGGACTAGCAATATGTAAGTTTGGGGGTGTGATAGGTGCTTAAATATTCATATTTAAACCCCCCTTATTTACATTTGATAGGTCCTTAGTTATGTTAATTTAGCCCATTTTACTTTATTTGTGTGTTTCAAATGTTTTTATAGGGTCTTGGAGAAAAAGAAGCAGTTTTAGCACTTAAGGGAAGAAGCTTGGAAATCTTGGAGCAGCTTCTGGTCATAGTGCGATCGATCGCACTACTGCATGCGATCGAGTGCATATGCGATCGTTCGCACACAAGAAGGATCGAGCGTAGCACTGCGATCGAGCGCAATACGCATGCGATTGAGCGCATATGTACGGGTGTGAACAGTAAAACGACATAACCCTATTTTGGAAATAAGGGAGTTTTTGCATTTTTGGAAGTTAGGGTTTCCAGAGCCTTCCAGGACTACTCAAGCCCTATAAATACACTTGTAAAGCACACACAAATCAGGACTTCTTAGATCACTTCTTTTATCTTTTACTTTGAGTTGTAAGCTTTGGGAGAGAATTGACGCCTCTTCTTTCGAGTTTCTTCTTCTCTTTATGTTTAGTTTATATATGATGTTTATCTTAGACAGCATGTGTAACTAACTTTCTTATAGGGCTCGATTGAAGCCCTAATTATGCTTTCTCATATATTTATTCATTGATAAAATCTTTGCCAATAGCCTTTATTATGTTGCTTAACTTGATTAATGCTTATGCTTATTTAAATTCTTCATATGTATGTGTATGGCCAACGTATGCATATGATATGAATTGGTTAGTTAGATCAATTTGGATGACCGAGTCTTGGGTCTAACATTAGTAACAAAAGATATCCACACCAGATTCTTGGATTAATCAACATGGGAAACCGGGAGTAGATACCATGCCCTAGGCCTCATGTGGTTGTCAATTTCCATAAATCTTATGCTTTCTTAAGGAACAACTCACGCAGATACCATGCTGAATCCCTTAAGGAAGAAAAGAGTTAGAGTAGATACCATGCCTAACTCGTTGCTTAGGGAAATCAATAGTTTAAGGAGTAGATACCATGCTCTTAGGTTGGCGACCATTAGGTATAAATGATAAGGCTAGTGCACTGATACATTATATAATTGGGAAAGTATGACTAGTGGTAGATATCAAAGCCTTATGTCTTTATTATTATCAAATCACATTCAACAGTTATTTATTTCTTTTTACTTTGAAGAAACTAATTCTAAAACCGAACTTTACCAATCCCTGTGGAGATGATCTTGCTTTCGCACACTATACTACACTGTTGACCTTGTGCGCTTGCAAGTAAAAGGAGTGCGATTATCTGCTTATTTATTTAGGTAAATAAATGCACAACATTGATCTCCTTAAAAGATCAAAGATGGACCACGCCAACCCTCTACCAACTCCTATGGTAAGCAACCTCAAACTCACAACTACAGATGGTGACCCAATTCCAAAAACCACTGAATATAGGAGCATTGTTGGAGCCCTTCAGTATATTATAATCACCAGGCCAGAAATCGCTTATAGTGTTAATCATGTATGTCAATTTATGCAAAAACCACTTGATCATCACTGGAAAGCAGTGAAAAGAATCCTGAGGTACTTGAAAGGGACTGCAGATGAAGGCATCTACTTGAGGAGCTCAAAAACTCTTTCCTTGACTGGGTACTGTGATGCTAATTAGGGAAATGATTTGGATAATAGGAGATCTACCACTGGTTACTGTGTGCTAATTAGGGAAATGATTTGGATAATAGGAGATCTACCACTGGTTACTGTGTTTATCTTGGAAATAGCATTGTTTCCTGGTCTTCAAAGAAGCAAAATGTAGTTTTAAGGTCCACTACAAAAGCTGAATATCGCAGCTTAGCCAATGCTACTTCGGAGATCATTTGGCTCTAGTCTCTCCTTAGTGAACTCAAAGTAGATATGAAGACTGCACCTGTTCTTTGGTGTGATAACACCAGCACGATTTTTTTGTCAGCAAATCCTCTGTTGCATTCTAGGACTAAACATGTTGAACTGGATCTCTATTTTGTCAGGGAGAAAGTCATGTCAAAACAACTAGATGTCCAGCATGTTCCTTCATTAGATCAAGTCGCTAATATACTAACCAAGCCACTCTCTTCTCAATTTTTCAACAGACTCAAGAAGAAGTTGAATGTGTCTTCACTTCTTCAGCAGGCAGGGGAGGAAAGACAAGAAAAATGCTTGGTTTGAGGGAGAAATTTAGAAGTTGTTTAGACTAGTTCTTTAATCTTTAGATTCTGTTAGTTAGTTAGTTATTTCTGTTACTCTAGCTAACAGCCTTTGTTAGGTTTATCTTCTATTCTGATGTAATAGGCTCTCTCTTGTATATAAGAAAGTCTTCCCTCTTTGTATATTCATTCATTCAATATAGAGACAATACTCTTTCTATTCCATCTCAGAAATCTAACTTTGATCAAATAAGAATCTATTGGTTATTACTTTAAAGTAGAAAAAGTCAGAATTTTAATTCTAAAAAATTAGTGGAGAAATACGGATGCCATTATATCTCACGAACAAGCTGAATTAGAATTTGTTTATGTTCATTTATTTTTTATACAAATAAATCTAAATAAAATTTTAAAATTCATTTATTATTCAAATCGAGCTTCTGCATAGATGTGCTTAATTTGCTCATATTATATCTTCTTTATAACCCATTTTTAAGTTTGTTGAGACACTTCTTAAAATCTCGTTTATGTTTGATTATTGGTGGCTTAAAGGGTATACAATACTTTAAAGCTTAAGTTGTTGACAATAGTCACTTACCCTTTTGTCTTACTATCACTTACACCTACCAATGTTATTTTTTCCAATTTAGTCTCTCTTTGTTCACTAGGCTGTTGAACAAAATAAATAATTGTTTAGATAAGTGTTCATTTAAGTTTATGAATAATCTAAAGCTTAGATTAAAAACTAACTCAAACTTGGTTCGTTCATATTATCAAGTCGAATTAGAGCAAACTCAATTTCCTTAACTTAAAAAATTGAATTTGAAAAAGTCGCTAAAGCTCAATAATAACTCAAACTCGATTAAAATCTTAGGGTAAATTACAGTTTCATACATAAGGTTATAGGGTAATTACAGAAACATACCTGAGGTATTTGAAGGACCACGATCATCTCCATTTAAGAATTAAAATGAATGTCAAATTCATGGTGTACTTAAATGCCAGATTGACAAATTTGAATTTGAATATTCTTCATTTGGTGATGTGGCATTCAATCTCACCAAAAACTTGACTCCATTTCATTTTTCAAATTGAGAGGATCGTGATCTATATTTGAAATGGTTGTTTAATACCTTAGGTTTGTTAGTGACATTACATAAACATACATCTGTTACTGAACCCGTTAGTCAAGCATGAAAATTTTGGTCAAATGTCAGGTCACATCATAATTTTTTTGGAAAACCCCTTAATACCCTCATATGAACTTAGTTAAAGCTGAACAACTCCACTCTTCTTTCCCAAAGTTTCAGTCAACGTTGTAGAACCCCTATCTCTCTCTCTCTCTCTCTTCCCAAAGGCTCTCATTTCTTCCCAACGTCTTTGTTCAACGACACTCTTCTTCCCCACGCTGCAAAACCACTCTTCATCTTAAGCTCTCATCCCTGTCACCCTTCATCATGCAATTTCAGGTTCCCAAACTTAGGTATGTTTCATCATCTCTCTTCCTCATCCCCTTCCCCTCTCCATTTAGTTTTGGGTTTTCGTTTGCATGAGTTTCAAAATGTAATTTTCGAGTTTCAACACAAATTTGTTGGATTTAAGAAAATTCAAAATAATTTCCAATTTCGATATAATAAATTACGGGTTTTAGTGTTGTTTATTGTGTATTTTGTGTAGTATTTAATTATAAATTAGATTCATTTGAGCCTTTATATGCTGCTAATATTGTAGGAGCGGAGAATGTCTTACTTAAGTAGCAATGACAGTGTCATTGATTTGAAATTATTGAATAAATGGTGTAAATGTGACTGAAAAGCCTTAGTGAGGATTTTTTAATCTGACAAAAATAAGAACAAGTTCTACTATTTCTATGATGACAAGAGTTGTGGATTTTTTGGGCTGGTGTTTATCCACAAATCTATCTCTTCTTACGTTGACTCCAAGCAATTCAACTGCTGCTATACATTCATCAAGCTCAGATTTACATAGAGAAATTCAAAGTCTGAGGGAATATTTCAGAAGATTATATGGAAGATAGATTACTTTAGAAGATGTTGTTGGGGCAAATAAAATGCTACTAGTTGCTACACTTGTTTGTAATGTTGTTACGTTTGGGTTGTTACTGAAGATGTGAAAACTATTTATTGTTGTTATTCTACTGACTTCTCTTATAATTTTCTGGTTAAAGTAATGAGCATTTCAAAAGCAACTCGAATTCATTTCATGGTCCCCATGTGCACTATATCGAGACAAGAAAAAGTAAATGAAAAAAACGGCCTGAAAAGCACACAACAAAACAAAATACTGGAAGTATGCACATCAAAGTTGATTAAATAAGTTTAATAGATTAGATTGTGCATTTATAAATCACACATTGTTTAAATATGGCTTTGTCAAAAAGCACAAAACATATTCTGTATGCACACATACATTATCATGTGCATATACATTCTACTATCAACAGGGTATGAAACCCTCAAAAAATTACATATCATTGATAAGTACTTAAATATTCATATTTAAGCCCCTTAATTTACAGTTGTTAAGCTTTTTGTTTAAGTATTTTAGTATATTCTACTTCATTTTTATGTTTTCTATGTTTTTTAGAGGTTCTTGAAGAAAATGTAGCATTTTGGAACTTTAAGGAAGAAATCTGGAAGACCTAGAAGCAGTCAAGTGTGATCGAGTGCAAGGTGTCTGTGATCGAGCACACAAGAACTTGTGCACACACATAGAAGGCTCGAGCGTAACCTTGCGCTCGAGCACAAACGTGCAGTAAAACGGTAGACCCTGTTTTGGAAAATAGGGTTAGGATCTTCTTTTAGAAATTAGGGTTTCGAGGTATCCTTAGAACCTTATAAATAGGCCTGTAAAACACAGAAACAGGATCTTCCTTTTGGAGAAGGCCAGAGGAGATTGTGGAGATGAATTGACGACTCTTCTCCATCATATTTTTAGGTTTCTTCTTTCCTTTATTTTTAGATGTTTAATATCACAACTATGTGTAACTAATTTTCTAGTAGGGCTTGATTGAAGCCCTAATTATGTTTACTTAATAATTCAGTATTGTCACCTTTGCGATATTTATGTTGTGATACTTAACTTGATTAATGCCTGTTTGTATTTAAATTCCTCATATGTGTTTGTCTGATCAACGTATGCATGTGGTACGGATTAGTTAGTTAAATCAATTTGGATGACCGAGTCCTGGGTTTAACAATAGTAGCAAAAGAAATCCACGCTGGGTTCTTGGGTTAATCAATATGGGAAACCGGGAGTATACACCATGCCCTAGGTCTCGTGTGGTTGTCGATTTCCACAGATCTTATGCTCTCTAAAGGAACAACTCAGTATACACTATGTTGAATCCCTTAAGAAATAGAAGAGTTAGAGTATACACCATGCCTAACTCGTTGCTTAGGAAAATCAATAGCTTAAGGAGTGGACCAAGCCCTTAGGTTGACAAACATTAGGTATTCATGACATATTTAAAACATTGGCATATTGTTTTATTGTGATAGTATGATTGGTGGTGGATATCAACTCCCTACACTTTTATTATTATTAATTCAAACTCAATATTTATTTCTATTATTTTATATTACGAACCAAATTCTAAAATGAAATTCACCTATCCCTGTGGAGATGATCTCGCTTTTGCACACTATACTACTGTTGACCTTGTGTACTTGCAAGTAAAACTGTTCAATTATTCACCTATTAATTTAGATAGATAATTGCACAATAAGTTTTTGGCGCCGTTGCCGGAGATTGCGCTAAATTTCTCTTTAGAATTATTTTTCATTCAGTTTTGTTATTTTGTTTTATCAAAAACCTAATTTTTTTTCTTTTTGTTTTTCTGTTTTTCTGTTTCAGGTCTGTAGCAGTGCTGTTTTTGGCATTGCGATCGAGTGCAAGCTTAAGTGCGATCGAGTGCAAGTGCGATCGAGCATAGGTCTTGGCGCGATCGAGTGCAAATAGTCTAGAGACTACCCGAGTAACAATACTAAAGCTGTTGCACCGAAGTATTTCAGCTGATTCATGCAAAGGCTTCGATCTATAAACCCAATCTTCTTTCCACTCATTACAGAGCTTGAGCAGACCATTCGACAAGGGCTTAGAGACAATGTTGAGGAGGAAGAAGAAGAATTTGAGAGAGATACACAAATGGTGGAACAGTTTGACAACCAACCACCACCAGAGCGAAGACCCATGAAACAATCCTTCATCCCACAAAACCTCAACCAACCTTCATGCATTGCATATTAACCTGAGGCATAGGGAAATTATTACATATCCCTGCAGATACTCAATGCTTTGACTCACTTCAGGGGGGACACCTGCTGAGGACCCACACTTACATCTACGGGAATTATTTGATCTCTGCAAGTTCCAACACATCCAGGGCCTAAATCAAGAAGGAATCAAGTTAATTCTTTTCCCTTTTACATTGAAAGATAAAGCTAAATTGTTGTATAATTCATTGCCTGCAATGTCCATCCATACTTGGGAAGAGCTACTCAGTAGGTTTCTAAGAAAAATTTTCCCAGCACAAAAGACAAGGCAGATGAGGAAGGAGATTCAATCTCTCCAACAGAGGGATGAAGACCTTTTCTTTGAAGCATAGGGACACTTCAGTGAGCTACTTCTTAAGTGTCCACATCACAATCTACCTCAGGATCAGCTGGTACAAGCTTTCTATTAAGGTCTAAGTGACATAAATCAATGTATTTTTTATTCAGGTTGTGGAGGTGTGCTGATGGAGAAGAGCAGTGAAGAAGCCATGGAGCTTTTTGAGACCTTAAGTGAACACACCCAGCAATTCTCTTCCAGAGAGAGACCAAGAGTAAAGAGCAAGGGTATGTATGAAGTGAACTTAAATAGTGGATCTTCAAATCAGATGGCTGCAGTGGAGAGGAAACTAGATATGCTTGTAAAAGCCATGACTACTCAGAACATCTCACCTCAACCACAAGCTACACAACTCCAGGTATATGCTATATGTTCTCATTTTGATCACACTACTAAAACTTGCCCTTTGTATTCATCTGCAGATCCAAAGAAAGCACACTATGTGGGACCAAACAACTATGCTTCCAAGAACAATGCATATACAAATACCTACAATCCTGGATGGCGAAACCACCCCAAATTCTCATGGAGCAACGATCAAAATGCCTTGAACTTTCAAGGGCAGCAAAGAAACTCCCAACAAGTAGCCCAATCAGTTTCGGAATCAAAGCAGAGTGACCTAGAAAGCATTGTGAGGCAATTGGCAACTCAACAATAACAACTGATGACTTCACAAGAACAGTTCATGGCGAAGGAAAGACAATTTTGGACTGAGCAAAGACAAATCAATGCAAGCATGAGCAATCTATTCAAAGACTAGAAGTACAAGTGGGGTAAATAGCTAAAGAGCTGAGTGAAAGAAAGCTAGGTGAACTTCCAGCCCAAACAATACCTAATCCAAGAGGACATCAGCAACTGAATGTCGTGAAAACTCTCAGAAATGGTAAGATCATAGGAGCCGATGAGCCTGCACAAGCATCCACATCCAAGGTAAGTGAGATGGAGAAGGTGAATGCACCACCCCTCCCTCAAAGGTTAGTAAAGCCAAAGAAATAAACTAAATTTCTTGATATTTTTGAAATTTTGAGAAAAGTAGAGATCAACATTCCTTTATTAAATGCAATTCAACAAATTCCTGCATATGCTAAATTTTTTAAAGATTGTTGCACTAATAAAAGGAAGTTTCAGGAACATGAAACAGTGGCTTTAATTGAAGAGGTAAGTGTGGTATTGTTAAGGAAACTACCACCCAAGCTAAAAGATCCAGGTAGTTTTACAATTCCTTGCAGGATAGGTGATCAAATTTTTGAACATGTATTATTGGATCTAGGGGCTGGTGTCAACTTGTTGCCATACATTGTATTTGAGACACTAGGATTGGGGGAACTTCAACCAACTTTCATCACCTTGCAATTGGCAAACATAAGCATTAAAAGACCAAGAGGTATTCTTGAGGATGTCTTGGTAAAGGTAGGTCCATTTATTTTACCTGCTGATTTTATTGTATTAAATATGGAAGAATCTCCTATGCCATTGTCTTTGCCCATCATCTTAGGAAGACCCTTTATGAGAGCTGCTGATACAAAAATTTGGGTGAAAAAGGGTGTTGTAAGTATGAAGGTAAATGGTGATAAGGTTAAATTCAAAATAGTTAATGCATTAAAATTACCCCAAGCTGATATGAAATGTTTTAATGTGTGCATGACGCAAAGTGTTGTTGAGGAAGTTTTTCAGGTCCACCACCTTAATCCATTGGAGTCCACCCTCACACATGGTTTCACAAGAGCAACTATTGAGCCAGAATCTGCAAATGTTACTGATAACATCATTGAACCTGTGCACATCCTTGAAGCCTCTCCATAGCACCCAAGCACCAAATTTGGCATTGAAGGAGCTGCGGGTGCACTCAACTCATGTTTTTCTAGGAGAGAATAAAAGTGTCTGGCTAAAGACATAAAACTTAGTGTCATGGGAGGCACCCCACAGCATATCCTTTTATTAGTATTTTTTCACATTTATTGTTAGTATTTACTTTTATAATTGTTTATTATTAGTATCTCTTGTTGTTCAGTATTATGTTTGTTTTTCTTTTTCAGGAACATAGTGAGTGCATCAAGTTCAAGTTTAGGGGTGTGCTATAAGCCATGCCAGCCATCTAGTTCTCCACCTCCTAGGTCAGATCTTTCCATGTCACTAACACATTGGGGACAATGTATACATTAAGTTTGAGGGTATGGGAGACACATTCACACACTCTGTCCCAATTTTTTTTTAGTATTCTTGAAAAGAGAAATGCATGTTCATATTGTTTTGAAAATTTTGGTTGATTTAAAACAAATATTATGATAAAACTTCATCAGTAAGCTTAAAATATAGAACACGTAGTCTAATAATAAAGTTTTAAAAGTTTAATTACTTACTTCAAGGCATTTAAGAATTCACAAGTTTGATCTAAATATGACACAAGCACATTAGCACATAATTGTGTAGGGTATGACATAATTTTTATGTATGTGTTTCCATGACCTAACTATAATCGGATAACTTGTTAGAAGAACACTTGGGCATAGAAAAATAGAGAAAAAATGTTTATTGCAAAAAAAGAGAAAAATGCTCCTAATGATCATTAAATAAACTTTTCACTGAGTAACTGGACCTATTGCCTCAGTAAGCAATGAGTGTTCACGTCAAAATGTGGGAATTATGCATATAATGATCATTAAATAAAGCTTCCACTGAGTAACTGGACCTCTTGCCTTAGTAAGCAGTGAGTGTTCATGTCAAAAGGTGGGAATTTTGCTTGGCAACATTAAGACCAGTTAGTTTCGTAGCCTTTTTGACTCGAGTTAGTAAGTCCTTAGGGGTGTCTTTACATTAATGCCCTAAAATCATCTGGTTTGGGAGTCATTGGATAAACACTAGCTACATATGTCAATTAGAAAGCTTAACGGAACTCAACATGGAAAAAAGCTCATAATAAAAGAAAAAGGAAAGAAATAAAACTATGTCATTATTGTTCATTCTGACAGGAAATTTGATGAATGTTGAGACACCAAAACACTTTACATTGGAGTTATTTGGAAGCTTCATCTTTTATGTGCTAATTCACCACACACTAAGTCAGACTTATGATGCCTTAAACCAGCCTTGTGTAAGTGATTAGAATTTAAAACCCTTATTCATTGCGAAGATGTGTTTGTATTTTAAGCTTACTCATGAACAAATATCATGGTTTTATGTTGCACCCAAATTTTTAGATATCATGAATGATGAATTTATCTTTGATTTTGTTTTTCAGTTAATTTTTCGTTTTGTATTGCTAAGGGACTAGCAATATGTAAGTTTGAGGGTGTGATAAGTGCTTAAATATTCATATTTGAGCCCCCTAATTTATAGTTGTTAAGCTCTTTGTTTATGTATTTTAATATATTCTACTTCATTTTTGTGTTTTCTGTGTTTTTTAGAGGTTCTTGAAGAAAATGTAGCATTTTGGAAATCTAAGGAAGAAATCTAGAAGACCTAGAAGCAGCCAAGTGCGATCAAGTGCAAGGTGTTTGTGATCGAGCGCACAAGAAGTCGTGCACACACATAGAAGGTTGCGCTCGAGCGCAAAAGCATGCGATCGAGCGCAAACGTGCAGTAAAACGGCAGACCCTGTTTTGGAAAGTAGGGTTAGGGTCTTGTTTTGGAAATTAGGGTTTCGAGGTGTCCTTAGAACCTTATAAATAGGTCTGTAAAACACAGAAACAGAATCTTCCTTTTGGAGGAAGCCAGAGGAGATTGTGGAGACGAATTGACAACTCTTCTCCATCATATTTTCGGGTTTCTTCTTTCCTTTATTTTTAGATGTTTAACATCACAACTATGTGTAACTAATTTTCTAGTAGGGCTTGATTGAAGCCCTTATTATGTTTACTCAATAATTCAGTATTGGCACCTTTGCGATATTTATGTTGTGATGCTTAACTTGATTAATGACTATTTTTATTTAAATTCCTCATATGTGTTTGTCTTATCAATGTATGCATGTGGTATGGATTAGTTAGTTAAATCAATTTGGATGACCGAGTCCTGGGTTTAAAAATAGTAGCAAAAGAAATCCATGCCGGGTTCTTGGGTTAATCAACATGGAAAACCAGAAGTATACACCATGCCCTAGGTCTCGTGTGGTTATCGATTTCCACAGATCTTATGCTCTCTAAAGGAACAACTCAGTATACATCATGTTGAATCCCTTAAGAAAGAGAAGAGTTAGAGTATACACCATGCCTAACTCGTTGCTTAAGGAAATCAATAGCTTAAAGAGTAGACCAAGCCCTTAGGTTGACAAACATTAGGTATTCATGACATATTTAAAGCATTGGCATATTGTTTTATTATGATAGCATGATTGGTGATGGATATCAAGTCCCTACGCTTTTATTATTATTAATTCAAACTCAATATTTATTTCTATTGTTTTATATTACGAACCTAATTCTAAAACGAAATTCACTAATCCATGTGGAGATGATCTCGCTTATGCACACTATACTACTATTGACCTTGTGCACTTGCAGGTAAAACTGTTCGATTATTCGCCTATTAATTTAGGTAGATAATTGCACAACAATCATCAACAGCGTACGAAACCCTCAAAAATTACATATCCAAAAAATGACATATCATCAATAGGGTCCTCAAAATTACAAATTGAAACTATATTTTTTGCTCTGCTAATGCTCCTTCAACTTGTAAACACTAGTTGTTCCTACTCTACCAAGTTCCATTGTTGTTGACAGTGGAGTTGTGACTTGTCACTCCACTTGTAGCTTGAGATTCTTTGGTTCTGATAATAAACTGCACAACCAATAATAGGTTAGTCCTATATAATACATTCGAAGCACACAACCATCATATTTACACCATACCCATACCACATTAAAAAAATAAACAGAACAATTATATTGAAATCCAATACACCACATACTTACCAGACGGTTTGGTGGGGTAGGTGTATACGCATACTCTTCCTTTGGGATATATGTAGCATTCCCTTTGCCTTTATCAATAGCACCCCTCCCACCACCTGATCTAGATGCCCCAATAGATCCAACCCCTATTCCACCATCACCATAGCTAACCCCCCTTCCTCCAACACCTTTGCCTGATCCTTGAAGACCACCCCCGGACTCAACCCCTCACCCAGTACCGATACCTCTATCAAATTGATGAAGCCCGCCACTTCTTCCTATCCCATAACCACCAACAGATCCATCCATCCATCCATCCCCCCTCCTTTACCTCTGCCACTACTAGAACCAGCACCACCAACAGATCTATCCTTTCCCCTTCCCTTTTCTCTACCTCTCTCTCTGACAATACCAATAGCAGCAGATCCATCAGTCCCCCCCCCCCCTCTTTTACCTCTTCTTCTAATAAAGCCACTACCGCCAACAACAACAGATCCATCTGCCCCCCTCCCTCTCTATATTTCCCTCTAACAGAGCCACTACTACCAACAACAACATATCCATATATCTCATTCCTCTACCTGTCCCTCTAATAGAACCACTACTACCAGCACCATCAGATCCATCCATCTCTCTTCCACCACCTCTTCTTGTAGAAGATGAGCATCACCTCTGCCTCTTCTTGTTCCTCATCTAATGAGAACAAATAGGTCTTGTTGATGGATCAGGTCTTGTTGATGAAGAAGGTAGAGAAATCGATCTAACTTTAGAATTTTCAACTTGTGAGTCCACCCCCCTCCTTCGATTCTATATTATTTTTTTAAGTCAGTACAAGATAATCAAGCACTTAATTTTAATAATTAACTTACAATAGGTCTATACATATTACCTGCTCATTGGTTGTTCTACTCATTCTCTTCTTCTTCTTGGCAACATCTCTTTAGCATATTCTTGAGTTGTGACCAAATTGTGAGCACACACTATATCTCACTGTGCATGATCTCTTCCTAACAGTGCCTTCATCTTCCTCTCTTCTTCTATTTTTCCTTGGCCTCCCAAGCATCCTTCTCAATGGAGGGGGCTGTATATCTGCATCTATAGTGGAAGGAGTGAAGTCCAGCTTAGGCAATGGATGATGCTTCAAGGTGCTTTAAGGTACTTCTTGATATGAAAGTACTCATCACAAAATTCCTCTAAATCTACCCTCTTGTATGTAATACACCTAACTGCATGCTTGCAAGGAATCCCATTTATACTCTAGTAGTTACAACTGCAAATTCTATTACCCAAATCCAATGCATACATGACCCCATCTTCGTTAACTTGGTATTCATCTGTCACAGTAGGTATCACACTACACCTTGCTGCATGTAGTATTTTGTTCAACTTGTCATTCACTGTAGGTGTGACCTTACCCTCCCATGTACAACCAGTGGTATACCTCTTATGAAGCCTTGACATTAACTTTAGCCTGACCATCTCCAACATTGTTTGAATTAGTTTGTTCCTCAACTTAGTCACCCAAGCGTTGAATGACTTATGGATGTTGTGTCAAATACGGATTTGCCCAACTGACTTCTTTCTCTATCAACCAAGTCCAAGCAGCCTCAGAATGAGCCTTTAGTGAATCCATTACTTTCTGCCAATTGTCATGCTGATACATTTTAGCTGCCCACTAGAAATCTTAGCTCAACTCTAGGCCTGGGTGCTCTGATATGAAATTGGAATATACATGTCTCGCACAGTTACTGTGGTGTGCATATGGAAAGAACTCAGCAACAACATGCTCAAGTCCATGCAAAACAAAGCACATGGAAAAACTTGTAAGATATTAATGTTAAATTCACAGTTAAGTCCATCAGATTCACATAAGAATTTTATTTAGTTTTACACATAAGTATGACATTTAAATTTACATACCTTTTGATTGTCTTACATTATTGTTAAAGGTCTCTCTCTGCTTCCTTGACCAATGCACTCAACTAAGTGTTCACAAAATCATCTCTAATTGTCCCTGCTTTCTATTTCAACTATTGCAAATGCAATTGGAAATAGACCATAGTTAACATCTAGTGCAACGGCAGAAAGTAGAATCCCTCCATAAGGACCTTTCAGGAAGCACCTATCTAAACCAAGGAATGATCCACAACCTCTCATTAAACACATCTTCAATGCATTGTTGAATATAAAGATATTCTTGAACATCCCAAGAACATTCATATTTGTTCTTTCATGAAGTTCTATCTTAACCATTGTCCCAGGGTTCTTCTGCACTAGTAACTCACCATAGTTTCTTAGTTTGCGAAATGAGAAAGTATGAGACCCTTCAACTTGTTCCTCAACCTTCTTTCTAGACCGATATAGTTGTATCTGCTCTGCATTAACCCTATGTCTCTATGTAAAAGTAATTTTTATGAGGTCATAGCTCATAGTTGGATCAGCCTTAAATTTTGAAGCCAACTTCCTGGCTATCCATGGCACCCTCACATTCTGATTCTTAGTCACTCTCATACAGCTGTGGTTATTTTCTAAAGTCTTCACCATTAATGTTCTTTCATTCGGAGTCACGGGTGCATTAATTCTCTAAGCACAAGTTTTACCCTTGTATTCTACACACACTCTCCTTGTGTCAGTGAAGGGTTTGTTAAAGTTGCACCCACATTGAATCACATAATCAGCTAACACCTCACTGAAGTGGACAACATTTGTAAATACATGTCCAATCTCAAATTCAATTTTTCCATCCTCTCTAGGCTTAAACAGTTTTGCACTCAATCTCCTAGACAACCCAAAATCCCTAGTTCTTTCAGTTCTACCTTTGTCTTCTAGCTCAACACCACTATAGATATCACTTGACTCATCTGAACCAGGATAACCAAGCTCAGGGTTTGAAGGTGCCTCACTATTAACATCTCTTTCTCTATCTTCATCTTCATTGGAAGTATAATCCCCTTTATCCACTCTTCATTAGATGATGAAAAAATATCATTTTCTTCTTCTGAAACTCATCATCATCTTCCTCTTCAATTTCGTCATTTTCATCATTGCTTACTCCATTAGTGGTCCACCCAACTTCAACACCTTCATTTTCATCAATATCTACACAACCAATGTTGCCTCCACCATCAGCATCTTCATTTTCATTAATATCTACACCACTAGTATTGCCCCCCCCCCCCCTCAACATCTTTACTTCAATCATTCCCAACACCACCAGTAGTCTCCACACCCTCACCCATAGTCCCCATACCCTCACCCCCACCCCCCCCCCCCCCCCCCCCCTCAACCATAGTCCTCGCACCATCACCCACTTCTGTTCTAGCAGATTGTACACTCTTATAGACCTTAAAAAATCATCATCATCAAACCATTCAGTTTCTACACCACCAGTTGTCCCACCACCATCATCATTAACATTTACATTATTGTTATGAGCCACTGTATTTACATTACTATTGTCAACATTTTCACCTGCGTTCACATTAGTTTCAACCCCAACATTTACATTATTATTCTCAACATTTTCTACATCATTGAAATTAGTTTCAACCTCTACTCCATTATTGTTTTCATCAGTATTTTTAAGGGCGGGCTTGAGGCAGGCCCCGGAGGCGATTTGGGCCCAAAACGCCCCAGGGTGTGAATCCTGGGGCGGAACCAAAACAATATCGTTTTGGCGTTTTGGTTACATCAGCCTTCTTCTTCTCTGCGGCTCAAACCCATGACCCTAAAGTGTCATAGACCTTACCACTGAGCTAGTACTGCTGGTGTGATATTATTACACTTCATAAATATATAATACATATTATGTATCTTAATAATAATTAAAAACTATTTAATTAATCACTTACAAATTACAACAATATAGAAATATAAGTTATACTTCATATAATTTATATATAAATATATATTAATATTTATAAAATTATAATTATCAGACTATAGATAGTTAGTAAAGTATTAAACTTTGATAAAAATTAATTAATTAATTAAAAATTAAATTATTTTTATTTTATTATTCTAATTAATTAATTAATATTATTTTATTAAAATTTCAAAACACCCCAAAAGATTCAAAAGACTTACTCGGATTTTCAGCTTTTTAAGTCAGAATTTTAAATTTTCAACATTTTGATTGAACGTCATTACAAATGGAGCCACTATGTTGGAGGACCATAATGTAAATTGATTGATACATATGCAACAAACGATAGTGTACGTTTAATATCATATGTAATTAAAATTTTCATCAAATTGTTTGATATTTGTGTAAAAATATTTTGATAAATATTCATTCATAGGTCTTAAGTTAGTAAAGTTTATTGATAATTAATTTATTTATATTATTTCAATTTTTTAATATTTTTATAATTTAATTAATATTATTTTATTCAAAACGCCCCAACGTGTCAAAAGGTTTATGCCCCAACGCCTCGGGGCTTACACCTCGCCTCATTGAGGCAAAACATCTCGCCCAACGCCCTCGCCTTTGAAAACACTGGTTTTCACCATCATTCGGATCATTTTCAACACCTACATTTTTAGAATCATCTACATTGATTGGTACATCAGGTTTCAAACCCTTGATATTAGCTTGACCCAGAACTATAATAGGGTCTAATTTTGTTACTTCCTCTATGTAAAAAAAAAGTTAAACCAATGTTTCTGTAATACTTAAACATATATTGCATATCATCATCAGATTCTATAATTCTAATGTTACCTGGTGTGATTTTTTTTTTTTTAGAATCGTTGACCTCAAATTCAAATTACTAAATATGTCTTCCAGTAAATCAAGGTAGCAATAGTGTCTTGAATCCACGTAAATTTCACCAATGCGATCTACATCATCCCCAATGTATAAGAACAACTTAAATTGTCTGTATATTGTAACATGTAAAAGCAAATGAAAACATTATGAGTTAATACGATTCACACTCAAAATACAAGAATTGGAGTAAAATCAATGGTTATAGTTTTTGAAATCACCACCAAATTGACTAATAGAACTGGGTTTTCAAACCCATAACCATATTCGACTAAAATCAAAAGAAAAGAACAAAAGTTCAACACGACTCACCAGTGCGATGAACTTGGTAACGATGCCATATTCTTGCAATGATTTGAGAAATCAAATTTCATACATAAAACTCCTGATGATTTCGACTTCTATGACCAGTAATTACAGTTTACGGTTAATAAATTTGGGGATTCTAGGTTAAGGCTTCAAATTGGGGTTTTCAGTTCTCTGAGTATCGAACAGAGAAGAGAGAGAGCATGAGAAGAGAGTGAGTGAAGCAGAGTGAATACGTCACGTGGGTTAGGTCAAACAATTTAAGGAGGGGTAATTTCGACATTTCTCATGCTCCATTAGGATTTAACGAGTTTTGTGAAGTCAACTTTCTGACAGGTATTAAACAATCATTTCAAATACCTCAGGTATGTTTTTGTAATTACTCTCTAACCTCATGTGTGAAACTGTAATTTACCAAAAATCTTAATGAACATACTTTCCAAAGTTTCTGAAGTCGAGCTCAAAATCAGTTGAAATCTTAACAAAGAAGCTTGCATAAAGCACTATTTACCTCAGCTCTTATCATTTACACCCTTGCTATGTCCCCCTACTTCATTTCAAAGAGACACCCAAAAGATACAAGGGTGACATTGTTAAAACCCCAAATTAAAAGGATATTCACAGCAACAAACATTCTTCCCTCCACTTTTTTATGGTAATATATAGCAATTCAAATTTCAAAGCAACATTACTTGTTAAAATCTAACAGATTCGGCAAACTATTGTGTTTCAGCTCCAATTGTCTGCATTACAAAGCTTAACTTTTTGGAGGGACAAATTGTATAGTGGGTGGGGGTAGGATCCTCAAGAATTTTTACGATACCACTAGAAAGCAAAATCAGTAGAGTGACTGCAGCATAATATGCCTATATAATAAGAACTTCAATATATTCACAAGCATGAGAAGTGTAACAAGGTGGTTGCCGACTTAGTCCATTGGTTACATCTCCCTCTTAGTTTGATTTTACCACTTACCATCATATAATCAGAAGATGAAAAAAGGTGTTCACAAACATTACTAGCACACAACCTCATTACTGCAAGGTTTCCACTCGCAGGAAGCTTCTGAGTCCCAAGATTATCATTACATATTGACCAATAGTTGACTAAATAGATTCCTGAAAATGATATTTGCCATGTATGGTAATTCATTTAAGCCAACTTAAAGCAAGTTGGCTTAAATGAGTTCAAGGCAATCCAAGACAAAATTACCTTGAACCTATTTAAACCAACTTGCTTTAAATTGATTTAAATGGGTTACCAAACATGGCCATTACTCACTTAATAACAAGGATAATGATATTGGCACTCCACAAAAGCTTTTAGCACTCCCACTATCTTAAAGTGGCCAAAATGCCCTCCGTTGATTCAACTAAGAACATTTTGTACCTAATTTTTTTTTACTTTAATCAAGGACATTTTTGTCATTTAAACACAAAAAAAAGATAATGAGAGTGCTAGAAGCTTTTTGTGGAGTACCGACATCACCTCCCTAATAACAAAGGGAAACACAACTTCTTAACACTTATCACATACCAAAGTAATTTTGTTAACTTCCATGTCTCAATGTCACACTTATACACTGATACGGTACTTTTGCGAAAAAAAAAATTTGTTAAGAGAAAAAGAATGCACGAAAAAACGGTTTTGCAGAACAACAAAGAAAATTCAAAATACAAGGAAAATAATTACCAGAAAGATAAATTTCACCATCTCACTGGGAACTAGCCTTCCTCTTCCTACCATTTTTCTTTGCAGCAACAGTCACTTTCTCCTCAGCTTCATCTTCCTGTGGGTGTTGATCAGTCACTAGTAATTTTGAAGAATTTATTTGACTCCTTAATTGTAATATCTCACCCTTGGCAGATGCCAATTCCTCCTCAAGTTTCTTTGCTCTCTTCTCTAGACTATCCCTTTCCTTCCCAAGCCCCACAACCAGGTTATGGGCATCTTCTATGTTTTCCCGGGCCTCTTTGGATGCATTCTTATGCTCTGTAAGAGACTTGTAAAGAACTTCTTTCTCATCTTCAAGGCTATAAATCAGAGAGTTAGCGTTCTCTAGTTCTCTAGAAAGAGTTAACGCATTCCTATTCATCTCATTGAGTGATTTGGTAGCTTCTTCCACGTCTGTTTCAAGTGATTTTCGTGCCTCCTTGTCCTTCAGGATTTGCTTCTGTAAAGTCTGTAGTTCTTTGTTCACAGAAGAAACTATCTTTTTCTCTTCTTTTAAATCACTGGCCATGGTTTCTGCTTTCTTATAGGCATCCACCAATTCCTTTTGCAGGTTATCACGATTTTCTGCTGAAACTGCCAGCGCATGAGTTACAAATTGAAGCTCATCTTTAGTTTTCTTCAGAAGTTCCTTTGCTGCTATGAGCTCGCTGGCTAGCACTTCACCACTTTGTTTTGCCTCATCAAGGCTCCTTTGCAATGTGTCTCTGACTTCCGCAAACTCAGCCTGAAGCTTAGAAAGCTCAGACTCAAGCTCTGCACATGAACTTCTTGATTGCCTAAGTTGCTTTGGCAGATCAGAAGCCTCATTTCTTGACTTCCCAAGAGTTTCCTGTGTGACATGGTGTTCATGTTTCAAATTCTTTACGTTGGTCAATTCTGTATCCAGCATTCTCTTCAAGTTTTCCCTTTCTTGGGCCAAATCAGTCATTGTTGCTTCATTTCTACTCACTTCATTTAGTGCATGCTCAAGTTTTTCCTTCAGCTGGTGAACTTCATGTTCCCTTTCTTCCAAAAGCTTAACTTCCCGAGCTGCCTGCTTTTCAGAAGATAACTTCAAATCATTGTAACCCTTCAGAATATCATCCAGTTTCCTCTTATAATCATTTCTCTCAACCATTGTGGAATTTATTCTCACATTTAACTCATTAACTGTGGAATTCTTTGATTCTAGTTCATTTTGCTTTTTCAGAAGTTCATCTTTCAGTCCAATTTCTGAATGTGCTTCTTCCAGTTCATCCTTACTTCTATTATAGCTAGAATTCAAGTTCTTCAGTGCCAGCTCCTTTTCAGCAAGAGATGAGCTGAGATTTCGAACATTATATTCCTTATCCTTCAGCTCTGAACTGAGCAAATTAATTCTTTCTTGTAAGAATTCTATTGAATCAAGCTTTTCCTTCAGTTTTTCTTCAAGTACCTTCTTATCTTCCCCAGCCTTCGAGAGGATGCTTTGAATACTTCCAATCTGAACTTTAAGCTCCTCACATAATCTTCTTTCATTTTTTAGCCTTTGTTCCAAGCCCATAACTGTAATGTTAGCTGAATTTAGCTGTTTCGTTAAAGACAGCTGTTCTTCTCTTGCCTTTTTGAGTTGCTTGATTCGTTCTTCCTGTTCATTCAATAGCCTTGAGTCAAAGTTCTTCTCCATTGAAACAAAGGCAGCTTCATCATCTTTCAATTTGGTCTTCATCTGTGCATCCCAAAAAGTCCAAGCTTCGATTACAATAGAGCAATCCATCCAATAAATTTGTTTTTGACAATGGGAATCAAATAAAAAAATCTGGAATTTCAAGCTCCAAAGCAAAGGGAAAACTACCAAAACTTTTTCTTTCCTTTTTTTCATTAAAATCAGGGTTTGGCAACCTAATAATATTGTGAAAGGCTGAAAGCATTTGAGCATCCATGGGAATGAAGGGACTAAATTAAATTTTATCTGGAAATTCTCAACAAGAAAAGTCTCTCTAGAGCAGTTTCTCCTTCAATGCTCAAAACCATCCAGATAAAACTGAATTTTACAGACAATTTTACTATCAAGGTCAGTAGTGGCTTACAGATTCTATGGTTTCATCAGCAGATTTCTTCTCCTTCTGGGCCAATGCATAGAGTGCACCAAGCAGGCCAGCACCAAATATTCCAAGACCATTCAAGAGAGAAAGAAAGGAATTTGGAGGTGGATCTCCTTTAAGTGGCAGCTGTCCAGAAAAGCTACTCGAATTAGAAAACTTTCAAGCTTCACACTCACACGAGAAAGAGAGGGGACTGAAGAGACTATTCAATTACAAACTAAGCAGAGATTCAGACCTCTGCTTTTTGGCTCTCTTTTGGTGTCAGCTCACTTTTGTCTGAAAAATGATTAAATGTATATGCAATCACAAAAGCGGGAGATTGAGTTAGCGTAAAATCCAGAGCATAAGCAATAAGCATGCACATTTCAAAATATCAAAAATGAAGAGAGTGAAGTAAGTATTTTAATAAAAAAAGTGATGCAGTAAGGGAAAATAATTATGTACTATTTTAGGATTTCTAAGATATTTGGGAATTATGTTTTGATTTATTTTCTTTTATGTTAGGGATGTTATTAATTAGTAGGATTTCCTAGTATGCTTGGTGCCTATATAAACACCTTATTATGGTGATTTTGAAGGGGTTGAATGATGAATTGAATTAAGAATTTTGGTATCTTCTGTCTTCTTACCCCATCTTTTCTAATCTGTTCCCTTATCCCTGTCTCTCTTCTACCTAGTCTGTTTTCTCTCGGTCAAACCTCCCTGCTTCTATGTTGTTTCTCCCCCGTTCTCAATCTGCTTCTCGTTTTGGTTATCTGTCGTGGATCAAATTGGTGTTAGATGCCAAAAGCTCTTGTATCCCTACCTCAATCTATCCCTTAAATCACATACTGTATTAAAAAAAAAAACCCAGATCCAATGTTACCATCCTTCCTCCACCAATGCACCATTTATTTCAAAAAATAAAAATAAAAAACAAAAAACAAAACAGCAACTGAAACACCTTCATCCACCGCTTTTTGTCGACTTCCAGCCTGTGCCGCCACCATCATCAGAGTTTGAATTGTCATATGATCAAAACCATAAAATTTCTCTGTGTTCTTCGAAAACATCATCGCCGAAATCTCAGACCACCCCACCAGGATTGAACATCGCCGATCTAACCAACCCCTAAGCCCACGTGCCATTATTTTGGCCGAAAAACGGTCTAACTCCACAAACACTACGGCACGCCCACAGTCTCTGATCTCCAAATCCGATAGTTTTTACACCGAGCCACCACCACCACCTTGGTCACCGGCTTTAGGTGACTCTAACCCAAGAAGCCCAAAACCCGTTGCCGCCAATCTTGCCGCCGTCCAGTAACCACTTACGGGTCTGCCTTTATTTGTTTCTTAGCCTTTGTGGTGTATTTGTTATTTAGGTCTCTTTTAATGTTAGTGGCAGAAACTTCGCTCCTTTATTATATAAAAAAAAATAATAATAATAATAATAAAGCAGCAAAAAAAGGACAAAAAAAAGTGGACAAAAAAAGACAGAAAATTGCAATCAATTGTTATGCGTAATGAGTTCAGGTGAACCAAACCGGATTCTTTGTGTAAACATTCATTAGATTTACTATCTAATCACCAAAGATGTATTACATCGGATATTTTACCCATATGATTTTGTAGAGAAAATTGTTCTCTGTCAAACTTATGTTGATTTCCAAGCTCTTATGCAATATCATTGGCCTTAAGATGCTTGTTGGCCTAAAATAGAATTGTATGGTCGTTGTATTTATAACGGGTGTTTTTAGATAGAGATTGAGTACTACTCACCAACGATACCATCTGCGTGCTGCATTGAAAGTGTGTTTCCCAAGGTAGAACAACTATTCAACAAGGTTTCCCAAAAATTAGAGTCTTGTTAATGTTTCTCACACAAATAGTTTCATTCCAGAAGACTCAACGCAAGATGAAATTAATGATGTTCAACTAGCCCTTAAGACACAAGAAAAAGAAGTATCCAAAATCACTTACCTAGAGCCACACGCTTTAGACAAGAATGAGGACATGATGTGTATGAGATCCTTTTATATTGATTTTGTCCTCCTCTGCTGGTTTGAAGTACCTCAACAACTTCGTTTGAAATCATTCTTGTTTTCCGATCGAAGGCACCACATCCAAAAGATTTCATGAGTTCCCTATACAAGTCCCGCCATCCATAGTTCTAATCCTTCATCGCTACAAAACTCGAAGTCAAGTTTTTTGCAAGTGGGGTAGAATGATGTAGAAAGGGAAAATAATTATGTACTATTTTAAGATTTTTGAGATATTTAGGAATTATGTTTTGATTTATTTCCTTTTATGTTAGGGATGTTATTAATTAGTAGGATTTCCTAGTATGCTTGGTGCCTATATAAGTAACTTATTATGTTGATTTTGGATGGGCTGATGATGAATTGAATTAGGGATTTTGGTATCTTCTGTCTTCTTGCCCTATCCTTTCTAATCTCTGTCTCTCTTCTACCTGTCGGTCTAATCTCCATGCTTCTCTGCAGTTTCTCCCCTGTTCTCAATCTGCTTCTCTTTTTGGTTATCTGTCCTGCATCAAAAAGAAGGCATAGCCATAAAGATTCAAGACTAATACCCCTATAAGGGGAATGGGATAAAAGCCTTCGTGACCTACTTTCATTGTTTATCCAGTGTCCTATAATTAAACCTCAAGCCAATTACTTAAACAAATGAACGGCTACTTCATAGATGATCCATTCTTCAAGTGAATTAACAGCCATGATTTAAGTGAAAGTGAAAGGAACACAAATCGAGAAACATGAACCATGATGATAGATGATAAAATCACGCCTAAGAACAAGACATTCAACAACCATACTCCCATCATATCCAAGAACCACGAGTAAAATAGCTGTGTAAATTCTGTCCAAAAGACAAAAGAAATAAATAAAAAAGACCTATGCCAGGATTTCTTGGGAAAAATTTGCATGAGGAACCTAAAGCCTAAAGGTTTAATGTGGCATTTTAAGCATTTACCATCATTTGTTAATCATTGAAGACCGGAAATGCCTTGATGAAGAACATGTAAAATGCATAATTTTGGGACTAAATCATAAATGTGTCCTTTAACACCAAAAAAAGACAAACAAATATACCAACAATACCAAAACATTAAAGCACGATAATAATTAGTTGACAAATGAAACATTATTTCAGTTTCACATTCATTTTTTTGTTCCAAATGGATCACTAGCTGGAATTCCCAGGGACTAGATATAATATTTTTTTCATTCATTCAATTGTTTTATTATCTGTTAAGAGGTGTCCTAAGTAGATATTGATAAGGCTTCCTAGTTTCTATTAGTTTGTGTTTTCTAGTCCTATTAGGAGTTGTATCTCTAGGTTTATATATACATTGGTATGTAATCAGAAAATTACAATCAATAATAATAAAGAATTTTTTTTCAATTGCTATTGTTAAATTGGTAGCAGAGCATACAACATATTTTTTTCTTCAAAAATATCTCTCTTCTTCTCCAGCGCGACTCCGGCGTTGTATGTTCTTCTTTGTCGTGATTCTCTTCTCCAGCAACTACTGCCTCCGGCGAGACTCATCAGACCGTTTCCACATCTTCGACAGCTTCCTTACCAGATCTGCTTCCAATCTGATCTCATCTTTGACTGGCACCCTTTATTTTGGTTTGTGACCCAATTCCATGGTGCCCAGACACGGAGTCTTAGCGCACAGTACAATACATAGCAGATCTGTAGCCTTGGTTTGGTAGGTTAAAAAAAAAAGAAAAAAGAAAAAAAGAAAAGAAAAAAAATCATAAAAAACAGCATGTTCTTCTATCTTTTCTCTTGTTAATTTTCTTTATGACTTGATTATATTCTTGTTTTTTTCTTATGTGTGAAAGTTTATGGAGGCATCTCGTTGTCGTTACTGTCAGTTTTAGTGTGATCTGTGTGGTTATTGTTGGAACCTTTCCTACGGATTCAGCTACGGATTCCAAGTCTATTTCCAATGTATTTCCCCATCCAAGTTCTCATATTATTACTACTCGAAAACTTAATAGTAATAATTATGTTCAATGGTCCAAAATAATGTATAAGTATGTCACTGGTCAAGGTAAGCGCAAACTTCTCACAGATTACCCACCCGCGGATCAATAGTTGTTCGATGTATGAGAACAAGAGGACTCCTTATTACTTTGTTGTGGAATTCAATTGAACCTCAAATTGCGGATATGTGTACCCATCTTGAAACCTATAAGGAAGTTTGAGAATATGTTTGGCCACTGTATTCTAGCAATCTTAATCGGATGTATGTTGTGAATGTTCAGTTCTTTCATGACCAACAGGGTGGTCGGGATATTATTGAGCATTTTGTTGATATGAAGAGAATGTCTTTAGAGTTACGTGCCTTAATGCCTATTTTTGCTAATGTTACGGCCATGCAGAAACGTCAAGAGCAAATAGAAATTCTTACATTCTTGGTTGGATTGGAACCTGAATATGAGCCTGTTCAATCACAAATCCTAGGTGAGGCTGAACTTCCTACCCGGTCCAAGACTTATGCTTGAGTATCACGTGCAATTCCCAGACTAGTGACAAAAGAACTGTAATAGACAAATTTGCTTTAGTGACTCATGCTTTGTAAGGTGGTCGAGCTGATTTACGTGGAATTGGTAGTGGTATTTCTAGTGGTCGTGGTAGTGTTAGTTTTGTTGGTCATGGAGCGATGGTCGAGGTTCGGTTCGTCAGTGTACTCACTATGGGCATATTCGGGAGACATGTTGGCACTTGGTTGGTCGTCTTCTAGGTGCTAACGTTGTGACTTCTGATTCAGTTGAATGTGATTTTGTGTCTTCGACTTCTCTAACAGTTTCCAAAGCTGAGTATGAAGAGTTCTTACTGTATAAGTGATAGGGAACATAAGTAAAATTAGAATTAGGGATTTTATTTTGGAAATTGGGGGATATGGGGATAATTATGTAATCAAAAAATATTATGGGTATCTAGGTATAGTTAATTTCATATGTCAGTTTCATTTCGTAATTCAGTTTCCTTATCGAACTAGGGTTAAGATCTCTATATAAGAGGCGTCTCTATGTCATTTTTAGTCAGCTTAGAATGAATAAAAAACAAATTATTGAAATTAAACGCTCTGTGATTGAGTAGTTGTTTCGCATCATGTGATTTGGTTGCAGTTCCATGTGATTTGGGAAGATCCATGTGATTTGGTTCATTGGAACAAGAGGAATATTAGAATTAGGGACTTTAATTTAGGAATTGGGGGAGAGAGGGATAATTATGTAATCATGAAATTTTATGGGTATTTAGGTGTAGTTAATTTTCATATTTCAGTTTCCTTATCGGTCTAGGACTAGGGTTTAAGATCTCTATATAAAAAGTGTACATATGTCATTTGTAGTCAGCTTTGAAATTAATAATAAAATGAGATTATTGAAATCAAACTCTATGATTAAGTTGTTTCGGACCATGTGATTTGGTTGCGGTTTTCGCATCTATGTGATTTGGATTGCGGTTCTCATGTGAATTGGGAAGATCCATGAGATTTGGATCATATCTTTATTTCCTTGATTTTTGCTTTTTCTTCACTACTGTACGGCATCAAGTGGTATTAGATCCCAAACCTTGATCTCCCATCACTACTACTATCGCACCAAAATCCATCTGAATACACCCACTCAAACACATCCTAAAACCAAATCAGCTTTGAAAAATAAAATCCTAAACGAGCTTACAGTCTCCCCAACTTCGCCGTTGACCACCGTCGCTCGCCACCCTAACAGTCGGTGCCACCACCCCGAGCGACCAAGACCTGAGAGACCCAGCATGCACTGCCACCAGC
This sequence comes from Bretschneidera sinensis, assembly GCA_023935145.1. Taxonomy (NCBI): domain Eukaryota; kingdom Viridiplantae; phylum Streptophyta; class Magnoliopsida; order Brassicales; family Akaniaceae; genus Bretschneidera; species Bretschneidera sinensis. The sequence goes on along the minus strand of CM043702.1, from coordinate 43,977,975 downwards.
GACCAGATTACAGAGGCTAGACCTTCGGATTATCACTCCCGATCTGCCTCTTTTCGACCACCCAACGCCGGATCGAGCACCACCATCAGAACCGCCAACCTCCTGCGACCAAAACCCTAACATATCAACGTGATCCGCAGTTGTCCACCGCTTGCCGCCGCTGTCATCCACCACCACCAGAAGTTTGTGACACTACAATCCGATGCAGAATTTCAGGGCGACCAAAACCCTAGAATTTCGGCTCGTTCTGCCACCATCCCGACCACCAAAACCTCCATGACCATTTGGTTCTTTCACGGCCCGATCCGTCGCCTCTAGCCACCAGTTGCCTCGGCCGACGAAACCATCTTAACCGGCGACCATTTTCTAACTGATCCCTGCTGGTCCGGTTCCAAACATACCTGATTTGCGAAGTGTCGAATCAGACCTGGCTTCCTGACCCAGTTAATGACTCGAGCCGTTTCCACAATTCTGAACAGAGCCAATTTGGAGCCACTTCTGAGCCGAGTCAAATCATAGTTTGAGCTAAGCCGTCACCTACTGTCTCAGCCCTACCATTTATTGTAAAGTTTCCTTTTACTTCCTTTGTTCTTTGAATTTTTTTTAATAAAAAAAATTAAAAAAAAAAACAAAAAAAAAAACAGAAAAAATAATAATAATATTTTTGAGCTATTTTAGTTTGATATCATGTTTTATTGTACTTTGACTCGCATTCGAAACTTACAAGCTCAGTTCTCAAGTGCTTACTCTCGCTTAGATGAGTTGAAATCCAAAGCAATCAAGTATGGTTGGTGTTATCTTCCTCTGAGTATGAATGAGAAATATAAAGAACTTAAATATTGGATTTATCGTGATGAGAGACGACTTGAAAAATTGAAGACCCAATACGAGTATGAGTATGAGCATAGTTCTCGATATGTCCATCTTTGAATGGTAATGGCGATTATATTTATGATGATGAAGGAGTTACTTATAAAAATTATTATTATGCTCCTAAAGATGCTTATCATGGTTGTGTTGAGTATGATCGTGCTAACGGAAGTTATGATGGGTATGACACATACAATGAGTTGATAACACAGAAGTCCAACCCAATAGCTTCATCCCAAGTTCGAGAGAAGATAATCCAATTAATGAAAGAATGTAAAAAATTGTAGAAGCCCTTGGATGTTGTGACAGTGAAAGATGATATCGCGCTTGCTAACTCAAAGCCCACTAATGATAGGGAAGACTCAGAAGCGCAACAAACGAAGATTTTGGAATATGAGCCAATTCCAAGCCAAGATGAACTCAATGCAAATGAAGATATTCAAGTGAAGGTTGCACCTGCTAAGCCAATTTCTTATACAATTGACTTTGTTGAGCTAGTCCACCAAGATTTTGTTGAGTATATTGAGGATGTTGACAAGATTCAAGACAAAGAGAAAGACAAGCTTGATTGTACGATTGAGGTTCGAGTTGATACACATGTCCTGGATATTGATTTTATCCTGTCTACCTGGTTTCAAGCACCTCGGCAACAAGCATTTTCATTGCAACTTTTTTCACATCCTAGGGACTTCAACTTTCATGACTTTCAGGACTATACTTTATTTCTCGACGAATCTGAGTTGTTGATCCTCCAACATTTTTCAACTCGAGGTCGAGTTCTTTCAAAGTGGTAGAGAATGATGGGGAACACGAGGAAAATTAAAATTAGGGATTTTAATCTATGAATTGGAGGATATGAGGATAATTATGTAATCACGAAATATTATGGGTATATAAATGTAGTTAATTTTCATATTTTAGTTTCCTTATCGGTTTGGTTTAAGATCTCTATATAAGAGGCGTCCCTATGTCATTTGTAGTCAGCTTTGGAATTAATAAAAAAAATGAGATTATTGAAATAAAACTCTGTGATTGAGTTGTTTTGCACCATGTGATTTGGTTGCGGTTTTCGCGTCCATGTGATTTGGATTGCGGTTCCCATGTGATTTAGATTGCGGTTCTTATGTGATTTGGGAAGATCCATGAGATTTTGATCATTTTATCTTTAATTTCTTTGTTTTTACATTTTCTTCCCTACATAACTGTATCACTTTTACTACTTTAATGACCAATTCTGGCATCATTCATCAGTCGTCCTGCTCTCCTACATCTCAACAAAATAGGTTTGCGAAGTGCAAAAATCGTCATCTTTTAGATACTGCTCGTACTCTTTTATTTTATATGCATGTTCCTAAATTGTTTTGGAGTGATGTTGTTCTTACGGCTTGTTACTTAATTAATCATATGTCATCCTCTGTTCTTAATGGCAAATCCCTACACTCTGTTTTATTTTCTAACGATATACCTTCTTATTTACCACTTCGTACCTTTGGGTCCATTTGTTTTGTTCATCAGCTTAGTCCAGACATTGACAAACTTGATTCTCGCTACATTCAATGTATTTTCTTGGGTTATTCTCGCACACAAATGGGTTATCAGTTTTATAATCCGTCGTTATAAAGTTATTTTGTTTGTATTGATGTTATGTTATCTGATATGGCTGATTCTTTTCCGTTTTCATTACCCATTCAAATGCCTCTTACACAATTAGATCCACTACAAGTTTATACTCGTCATTCAAAACATCCTGTCTTAGTTGCTCCACCTCGTTAATAGATCCAGATCCATCTTTAACTCCCTCATATGAGAATGATTTTCCATTACTCTTCAAAAGGGTAAGCTTTTGTGCATTGCTCATCTTATTGCTAATTTTGTGTCTTATGATCATTTATCTCCTTCATATGCTTCATTTGTGGCTTCAGTCTCTACTATCTCTATTCCTAAGTCTGTTACAGAAGCTTTGTCTCATTACAGGTGGAAAGCAGCCATGGAAGAAGAAATGCATGCCTTGAGTACTAATGATGCATGGGATTTAGTTCCTCTCCTGTTTGGGAAATCTGTTGTTGGATGTCATTGGGTTTATGCTGTGAAAATTCATCCTGATGGTACTGTTGATAGATTGAAAGTTCTTTGGTAGCAAAAGGATATACACAGGTATATGGTATTGATTATGCTGAAACGTTCTCTCTTTTGGCTAAGATTACACTTGTTTGTGTTTTTGTCTCTTTGGAGGCTACGTTTAATTGGTCACTATATCAGTTAGATGTCAAGAATGCTTTTCTCAATGGTTCTCTACAATAGGAGGTTTACATGGAGAAACCTCTTGGATTTTTATTGCTCAAGGGGAGTTTGGGTTAGTATGTCGGTTGAAGAAATATCTATATGGTTTGAAACAATCTCCTCGAGCATAATTTAGCAATTTCGGTAAAGTAATGATTGATTTTGGTGTTAATAGATGTGGTGTAGATCATTCTGTTTTTTTACAAACATAGTCAGGTGGGTAAGATATTGTTGATTGTGTATGTGGATAATATTGTGAACTAAGGAGATGACAAAGAGGGAATTCTAGCACTAAAACAGTTCTTAGGTACTAAGTTTTGTTAAGAGTTATTATTTTTATTTCCTTTATTTTTTCCTGAATGGTAGTTTTGTACTTGAACTTATCTATCTCATATATAAATAATATGTTAGTTAATTAAATAAACCCTAAACCTCTCCTCTCCATCTTTTTCTCTCTTTCTCTCTCTCATATCTAACCTAAACCCTAGATTACAACTCAACTTGGTATCAGAGCCTCCTAATCGATCCTTGTGTGACAAATCTGAAGAATAGACGAGGAGCACAGCAAGAAATCATCAACACAGATCTGCTGACATCATCAACGTAGATGCTGACGTCAGCATATGACGTCAGCAAGGTAAATTGATCCCCCTAATCTAGTCGACTCACCCAGAGAAAATTTTTGGTGAAGTTTCGTCTCGATCCGAGGTCGTTTGGTATGGTTTTTGAATTTTTCTTCCATTTTTCCAGATTTAGTGCGATTTTTAAAAACTCCAGTTTTTGGGACTTTGGATCGATTTTGTTGCTTGGGGTAGTCTCTATGGGTGTCGACTAGGTGATTCTTGAGTGGCTTTGGTGTTGTTTTGATGTTTGGATCACAATTGGTTGTTTTTATATGATTTGAAGAGTCGGCTGTGTTTTTTCTTGAAGCCTGGCCTCTGCTTTCCTGGTTTCCTGCTTTTGCTGCTTTGATATGGTGGTTGTAGCCTTGCTCTAATTCATCTTGCTGTGTAAAGAGGGTTGTTTATGTGCCTTTCCATCAGTTTGTTGATCTTCTTGTGGATTTCTCAAGTGTTTTGGGAGGTTTGCCTTTTTCTCAAGTCTGTTACTGCTTCTTTGACTGATTTAAGGGTTTGTTAGTTTAGTATCAGATCTGTTTTTGTTGTTTGAACCTTGTGTTTGAGATGGCAGAAGAGAAATCTAGCACTAAGACTGAAGACAAACTCCCCATTTTTAATGTTAACAATGATTTGCCTAAATCTATCACTTCGAAAAAGTTGAATGGTCTGAAGTACATGGCTTAAGCACATGCAGTTAGAGTTTATTTACGTGCACATCGAAAGTTGAAGTATTTGACTGACAATCCTCCTCGTGCTAGTGATCCAACTTATGAAGATTGGATTTGTGAGGACTCCGCTGTTATGGGATTGCTATGGCATAGTATGGATCCCGATATTGCTACCACCGTTGAATTTTGTGACTCCTCCAAGAAAATTTGAGACTCAATTGCAGATTCATTTTCTTATCAGAGTAATGTTTCTCGTGTGTATGAGCCCTATGAGAAAATTTTCATCACCAAACAGTCTGAGAAACCTTTAGCTAAGTATTATAGCACACTTAAGAATTTATGGGATCAATTATTGCAGCATAGGCCTTTTACCACTAATTTAGAGTAACAGAAGAAGCAATGGGAGGAGTTTATGATTGCTAGCTTATTGTCTGGTTTGAACTCTGATCTTCGTGGCTCTAAAGATCAGATCCTTGCAAGTGAGACCTTGCCTACAGCTGCTAATGTCTATTCCCGGCTTTTGCGTTCTTCCCTAGGACAACATTCTCCCTTGATTAGTTCTCCTGTTACTTCTTCAGAGACTACTGCCTTGGTCTCTAACAGTGGAGGTCGTGGAGGATTTCGTGGTGGTTTCTGCGGTGGCCATGGAAGCCGTAATTTTCGTGGTGGTTCTCGTGGTGGTGATGGTCGCGTTGGTGGACGTAGTGACAGGAAGTGCAATTATTGTAGGGGTACAAATCACACTGAACCTTATTGCTTTCAGAAATATGGTAAGCCGAATTATGTGAATCAAGTCAGTGATGGTGTAGCACAGTCTCCAAGTATGGTACAGTCACAACCCACCTCTGTTGGATCTGCTTCTTCTAGTTCTGGTTCTCGTGATACGTTCAATACTCAACTTGGCGAGCTTCTTGTCCAGCACTTGCGCTTTGCACTTCCTTCTTTACAGCCTTCTTCCTCCTCTACTGCTACCTTAGCCAATTCAGGTAATATTGCATGTGTCGCAGCTTCTCCCTCCTCATGGATTATTGATTCTGGTGCTACCAAAAATATCTCTGGTTTATCATCTTGTTTTTCTGATTTAATACCTGCTAATCATCATGTCGTGTTAGCTGATGGCTCTTCTCGGTCTATTCATGGACAATGTGTTCTCCATCCCACCACCTCTCTCTCCTTACCTTCTGATCTTTATATTCCTAATTTTCCCTTTAATTTACTCTCTGTTAGTCAGTTGACAAAAGCGGTACTGTGTGAAATTCTTTTCACTCCTACTTCTTATATTTTTCAGGCCCTCAAGACCAAGAAGAAGATTGGTTCGGGGCATGAGAAGGACAGTCTCTATCTTTTGGATCCCGGTGAATTTCTATCTCTCAGTTCATCCGCTTTGTCTGCTACAGTTTCTCCTCTTCAGTGGCACTTCCGCTTGGGTCATCCATCTTTAGCTAAATTGAAGACTGCTATTCCCTAATTGAATCCTTTGTCTAAATTAGAGTGTGAGGTATGTCAGCTAGGGAAGCATCACCATAGTTCTTTTCCTAGTAGTACTCATGATCGTCAGTTTGAGTCATTTGCTTTGGTTCATACAGATATTTGGGGTCCATCTCGAACTGCTACTTTGAGTGGTTTTCGTTATTTTGTTGTTTTTGTTGATGATTATTCCCGAATGACTTGGTTGTTTTTAATGAAAGAGATGTCTGAATTGCCTAGAATTGTTCTTCAATTTTATAATGAAATTCTTGTTCAATTTAATAAGTGTATTAAGATTTTTTGATCTGATAATGCCTTAAAGTATACCCAGACCATTATGAATTCATTTTGCATTGATAGAGGCATTATTCATCAGACTAGTTGTTTTCACACTTCCAGCAAAATGGTGTGGCTGAGCGGAAACACCGTCATTTACTTGATATTGCTCGAACTTTAATGTTCAATATGAAGGTACCTAAACATTTTTGGGGTGATGCTGTTTTAATTGCTTGTTATCTCATTAATCACATGCCTTCTACTGTTTTGAATCATAAGTCCCTTTTTCTCTTGTTTATCCTCAGCCTCTTTTCTCCCTCACTCCTCGGGTTTTTGGTTGTGTTGCTTTTGTTCATGTGCTTGATTTGGGTCAGGATAAATTATATCCTCGCGCTCGGAAATGTGTCTTCCTTGGGTATTCCCGTACTCAAAAAGGCTATCATTGTTACAGTCCTGATTCTTGTTGCTACTTTGTGAGTGCTGATGTCACATTTTGTGAGTCTACTTCATTCTTTTCCTCCCAATGTGAGAGTCTATTTTCATATCTCATATCTTATCGTGAGGGGGAGCGTTCTTTTCCCTCTCCTACTCTTCTGATGCCCATGTCTCCACCTATGGTCACTTCTCCGGTTTCCTCAGCTCCTTCTAACCTTCCGTTGCAGGTATACCACCGATCTCAAGATAGGCGTGTTATTTCTTATGGTCTTGTTCCTACAACTTCAAGGTCTGAGGATCCTGTTTTGTCTCCTTCCTCGAACACCGATGATTTATCTATTGCTCTACGTCGAGGTAAAAGAACTTGTACACAACATCCTATTGCTCATTTCTTGTCTTATAGTCGTCTTTCACCTTGTTTGCAGTCTTTTGCATGTTTTGTCCTCTATTTCTGTTCCTTCATCCTATAAGCAGGCACTATCTTCTTCTGGTTGGAAACAAGCTATAGATGAGGAAATGAGCGCTCTTCACAAGAACCACACCTGGGAGCTTACTCCCCTTCCTCTAGGAAAACAAACAGTGGGTTGTCGTTGGGTTTATACTGTTAAGCATCTTCCTGGTGGTTCTATTGAACGTCTTAAAGCGCGGTTGGTTGTAAAAGGCTATACCCAAACCTATGGTGTTGACTACTTGGAGACCTTTTCCCCTGTTGCTCGCCTAAACTCTATTCGCATCTTGCTCTCAATGGTTGTTAATCATTCTTGGCCTTTGTATCAACTTGATATGAAGAATGCATTCCTGCATGGTGATCTTTAGGAGGAAGTGTATATGGACCAACCACCAGGATATGTTGTTGCTGGGAATGGCCATCTTGTATGTCGTCTAAAGAAGACCTTGTATGGTTTGAAACAGTCTCCTCAAGCTTGGTTTGATCGATTCAGTGCTGTTGTTCTTGCATATGGGTTCCAACGTTCTACCTCTGATCATTCCATCTTTGTTCGTCATTCCACTGCTAGCACCATTGTTTTGACTGTTTATGTGGATGACATTATTGTTTCTGGGAGTGATTCAACTGGCATTGCTGATTTGAAGTGCTATTTGGGCCAATAGTTTCATACTAAAGACTTGGGTGCTCTTCGATATTATCTTGGGATTGAAGTTGCTCGCTCTTCTCGCAGTCTTTTCCTTTCCCAACAGAAATATGTCCTTGACCTTTTGTCTGAAACCGGTCTCTTAGGCTCACGCCTTGTGGATACTCCTATGGACTCTGCAACAAAACTTGATAATGAACAGGGTGATCTGTTTGTTGATGTTGGTCGATATCGTCGGTTGGTTGGAAAGTTAATCTATCTTACTGTGACTCACCCTGACATTACCTATGTCGTTGGCGTCGCTAGTCAGTACATGCATGCTCCTCGACAACCTCATTTTCATGTTGTTTGTCGTATTCTCCATTATCTGAAGGGTACCCCTGATAGAGGCTTGTTGTATAAACCCTCTACTTCTCTTTCTATCACTGGCTTTAGTGATGCTGACTGGGCTGGTTCTCATTCTGATAGGCGGTCTATGTCCGATTATTGTACCTTTGATGGTGGGAATTTGGTTACTTGGAGGAGTAAGAAGCAAAATGTTGTTGCTCGTTCTAGTGCTGAGGCTAAGTATCGAGCTATGGCTCATACGGCTTCTGAAATTTTGTGGGTTCGTGCTCTCCTTCGTGACCTTGGTATTGATGTTTCTGTTCCTCTGGAGATGTATTGTGATAATCAAGCTGCTATTTTTATTGCTAATAATTCCGTCTTTCATGATCGTACCAAGCATATTGAAGTGGATTGTCACTGTATTCGGGACTTGTTGCTCCGGAAGGAGCTTATTACTCCATTTGTTCGTTCGGGTGATCAGCTTGGTGATATTCTCACAAAGCCTCTTGCTCGTACATCATTCCAGCAGCTGTCTTCCAAGCTGGGCATGTTTGATTTGTATGCTCCAGCTTGAAAGGGAGTGTTAGAGTTATTATTTTTATTTCCTTTATTTTTTCCTGAAGGGTAGTTTTGTACTTACTTATCTATCTCATATATAAATAATATGTTAGCAGGTGAAAGGTTAATTGAATAAACCTTAAACCTTTCTTCTCCATCTTCTTCTCTCTTTCTCTCTCTCATCTCTAACCTAAACCCTAGATTACAACTCAACTAGTTTCAAACAAAGGATCTAGGACAACTGAGATATTTTATAGGTATTGAAGTTGCTAGATCTTGTCATGGTATTTCTTTATCTCAATGTAAATATATTCTTGATTTGTTAAGTGATAAAGGAATGTTGGGGTGTAAAACATATAGATAACCCTATGGATCCCAATACAAAACTTACAATTGATCAAGATGAATTATTGTTTGATTTAGAAAAGTATAGACAATTGGTTGGGAAATTGAGTTATTTGACTGTTACTAGACCAGATATTTCGTTTGCAACAAGTGTAGTTAGTCAGTTTCTAGATACTCCACAGACTAGTCATTGGGATGCTATTATTCGTATTTTGAGATATTTGAAGAGTGCTCCTGGTCGTGATTTACTTTATCAAAATCATGGTCATACACAGATTGAGGGTTATACTGATGTAGATTGAGCAAGCTCTCCATCTGATAAAAGGTCTACTGCTAGATATTGTATGTTTGTTGGAGGTAATCTGGTGTCATGAAAGAGTAAGATGCAAATTGTGGTTGCTAGATCAAGTGTTGAATCTGAATACAGAGCAATGATGTACACTACCTGTGAGTTTTCTTGAAACAGTTATTAGCAGAACTTAGGATTAAGCAGTGAGATCCTATGAGTTTGGTGTGTGACAATCAAGCAGCTATTTGTATTGCAAATAATCCAATATTTCATTAGAGAACTAAGTATATCAAAGTTGATTATCATGTTGTTCGAGAAAAACTTATGCAAAATGTGATCAGTACCAAACATGTGAAGTCAGCAGATCAATTAACAGATTTATTCACTAAACCGTTGGATAGTCTGAGAGTTAGATTTATTCGTAATAAGTTTGGTGCATATAATATCTATGCTCCAACTTAAAGGAGTGTTAAAGAGGTTCCCTAAGTAGATATTGATAAGATTTCCTAGTTTCTATTAGTTTTTGTTTTCTAGTCCTATTAGGAGTTGTAGGTATATATATATATATATATATTCTGTGGTATGTAATCAGAAAATTACAATCAATAATAATACAGAAAATTCTTTTCAAATTGCTCTAGTTAACATTATCATACCTTATAAGACACGATAACCTTTCAGTGATGAATGAATCTATTTTGCTAATGAAGTAGTTATTTCACACCACAATAAGCATAACATTGCTTGACGTAGTATATGTCATTTTTTTTCTTTTGATAAGTGATGCAGTATATGATTTTGGATCAACATAAAAATATTGCCCAAACATGATATCAAGCTTTCACTTCAGATCCAAATTTTGCTATTTATATATGCACCATCTCCCAATCTAAAACTACATTGTAAACAACCCAAAGTGAACAAAATTAATCAATGGAAAGGAAGTAAAATATTTATTTTAGCAAATCGACGTCTCTGATCATAAAAATCTATATCCGCTTTAAAATTTGATAAACAGTGAATACCACAAACAGGTAGCCCATACCAATCAACAAAGTAAGGCCAACCCAGAAAAACAATCTGAAAATCAAGACAGGGAAAAAATAGAACACCATATAATACAGAAAACAACCATACATTAAAGTGACCAAAGTACAGAGACCGATACACAATTTCTAGACAAAATTTGCCCATTTCACCAAATACATTGATTTGAATATATTAAAAATAAAATTCTCATTCAAGCAATCAAAAACTGGTCAACCGTACTCTATGTATATCATATACCAAGAACCAAGCAAGAAGAGGCTCAACTCACTTGTAACAGGTAATTTTAGTACAAAATTTAAAAAGACCCATTTCACCAAATGCAATAATTCATAAAAATTAAGGGTGATTTTCGCTTCATTTCAGCAAACATTAACCCTACTTCACCTAAGCCAGTGAATAAATCTTGAAACCAAGAAAACATTGAACTCACCTATACGCAAACCGTCAAGAGCTCTGGCTTTCAGTTGCAAGAAGGGAAGAACTGAAATACCCACAAGGAGAACCGCCCCCCTCTTCATGAAAACGGTGTCGTTTGGGTCTTCTTGGCGCAGAGAAGCCATTGGTACGCTGTTCCTCTTCTTAGTCTCAGCATTTCTTATATACAATAAAGCAGATTGTGAAGAAGAAAAAGAAGAAGAGAAGACTTGAGAGTGGCAAAGGGGAGACTGTAAAAAGCAAGAGCTCTCCATCACGAAACCCATTTTGCTTTATTTTCTTCAATTTTTGCGTTGATTTGAGACTGAAAGGAAATTGGAAAGAAAAAAAAAGAGCGAGAGAGAGAAAGGCACTCAAATAAAGCAACTCGCTTCTGCTGTATCCTCCTTGTTCTTTTGTCTGGGTACAAGTGCAATCCTTCATTTTCAGTTATGTCTTGGTACTATACAAAAAGACTTATCCAAGTATTTTCCTTTTCTTTTTTTTAACAAAAAGAACCTTGGAAACAAATTAAAATTATAATAACTACTTAAAAAGAAAATTCGATTCAATCCAGACGTGACCCGATCCGAAAATATATCGAAATAATATGATCCGAACCTGACCCTAACCCAAGTATCTTGAAACCCAAAATAACTCAGATTTAAAATGACCCGAACTTGATCCGAGTCAAACCCGAACGACTCAAAATGACTTGAAAATATATATTTTTTTATAAAAACAATTTTCTTTTTAAAACTGAAATAATAGTTAATTTACTAGTTATCAAATAAAATAAATTATACAACAATTAATTAATTATTGATTTACATGTGTTGATATGCATGGTTCAACATTCTATTAATATGAGTAATCTCATTAATTTCAAATAAAAACTCGAGAAAAATAATAAATTTTGCATTGTTCTTCAAGTCATAATAAAATTTTATTTTTAATTGTTCTGAAAAAATATAATAGAATGAAGTGATTATATGAGATTTAATCTTCAAAATTTGGTATAAGACGTTACTAATAAGAATAACTTTGTGGACCAGTTGTCTGAGATCATTTAAAACTGAATTTTGAGACTAAGAATCATAACATTGCATATTACATTAAAAATTAAGTATTGATTTATTATTAATTAATTTTTATGTATTTAACAATGTAACTTATTTAATCTTATTATATGCAAATAAAATTTTTTTTTTGATTGAGCACAAATATCTATCTTGTTGACCCGAACCCGACCCGAAGTGACCAGCGACCCGAAACTCAACATGACTCAAACCCAACCCAACCCAAACCCAATTGACCCGACCCGTTTGCCACCTCTAAAAACTAGTGACATCACAGTTTTGATTGGTTATCAAATACCACTTATTTACCATCAAACATGGGCCTACATAAAAAAATACATGGGTTTTCAGCTATTTGCCATGCTTATGGGTTTCTTCAAGCTCATATCACATGGCACTCAAATTGTTTGCCAATCGTATACAGTTTGGCTTAATATTAAGAGAGATTTGAATCCAAGTGACAAACATATGCAATTGTTTCAAAGGATCGTTTCTTTTCAGAGGTTAGATTGAAAGGAAAAATTCTTGTCTAACCTAGGTCCATGAAAGATACATGGCACAAGAGTCAATCTCACCTTTGGTGAATAGTTATTTTAATTTTCTTTATTTTTTATTTTTTACGGGAAAAAAATCATTCATATTATGTATTTACACCATAATATTTCAACTCAATGAGATAACGCCGCGTGCTCAAAGGAATCATGCAAAGTTGCAACCAAATGTAGGAAATCATAATTAAAACGGTGTGCAATGACCAGAGCTAGAGTTACGCTTTTGACGGATCCATGAGTACAACCCGGTGCGTTTTGAGAATAAGTGTAGCTAAGCGTTTTGACAAGCATGATCCGATGCGTTTAAGCCAAATCTTGAGAGCTCGTGATGTTGCACGTTTTGGATTAGAATGGAGAACAAATGAAACAGCGCGTTTCGGGTCATCTTCTTCTCCAAGCAGACAGTTACACAAAGGCACTGTTTGGAAGAGATTTAAGCTAGCCAATTATTTTAAATCTTTTCCCAAACATTGACAAAGTAGGAGATGTGCATAGAATTTTGTGGAATATGGAGACATGTGTCAAGCAACTATTGGACCCATGTTTGGAATCAGTTATTTAATTTTGTAATTGATATAAGTACTAAAAAAAACTAAATTTGTAAAGGTCCTCAACCAATCAAGCATTTTAATATCTATCTTTTTACCAACAATTTACAAGCTTTCTTTACATTATCGCACTTTACTCCTTGCTTTAGGAGTAGATTTCAAGCTAGTTTTACACCAAATGCTTCACATTCAACAACTTTTTATATATTGTACAAAGGGCCTTAGCGTAACCACAATCGCTTGAAACATTGAATTCAAAAATCAATCTTTTATCATCCGTGATATGGCACAACCGTGCATCAATCCATCTTGTTAAGGAAAAATTTAGTGATGATTGTTTATCAAAATAAACAAGAGAGGATGAGACTTATGGCTTCAAGGCATGACTATATCACTTTTTTTAAGGTTTAATTCACCATTCTATAGTGCAAGAAGGTTACAACGAATTTTCTCTAAGATACAATGAAGTTTTGTTGTTATTCTACACTTTGCACTAGTGACGAACAACTCATAACAACTTCTATGAGTTTTATGGATTAAGAGCATTTGTGTTTGAAGAATTCTATAGAATTCAATCATAAAAAAAAAATGTGTTTGAGAGAAAAAAGAAAAAGATGAAAGAAATACATAGAAAATGGTAGTTGATAACCCATTTTATAAAACTACTAAATGTCTCTTCATAAAAGACACTTTGGTTTAGTGTTCAACTGTCACAATTGTCTTTAATGTTTAGAAAAAGCGAATGTTGTGTTCTTACAGTCGACAATACAATTATAAAGTTGATTGTAAAAGTTTTCTATCCAATCCTACAATCGACTGTCTTATTCCTATATTCGACTACCCTTGATCAAAATCGAATTTTTCCTTCTTCGATTTTTCAAATCATCCCAAATATAAAACCAAATTTTATTTTGAAAATACCAACAATCCCCCACTATTTTCAAAATATTATTTACTATATAAAATTTGAAAATCAGCATAATCTATTGAAGTTCATGTCTAAATGAAGATGTCTTTGGGATTTGAATCATCACTTAGTGAAAACACATCAAAGTTAAACAGAATATTTAACCAGACATCTCTCACACATAAAACCTCTGCTCATAGAAAATACCAATACTTTTACATGCATTGTGTCATGTATCTTATGTCATGAGTGTTCTAGAGTCAAACTCTTGAACTCAACAAAAGCGACCACACTTCACACTCACTAAGTAAGCTTATCAAGTATGTTTCGTAGATGAACATACCGAAGAAAAACTTTTATAAGCCTTATAAAGAACTCAAAGTTTACCCTTCATTTTATCACTGCGATTTCCAAACAACCTTCTCCTATGATGGAATATTTACTATAGGTGTTTGCAATCACAACTGATTATATACTTTATCTCATTGAACTTAAGAATTAGGGTTAGTAAGTGTTGAGTCGAGATTTCACTATGGGTGATTAATTGTATGGGCTTGATCCCCATCCCTTATAATATTTTAATTATTTGTTAGCTAGAACCTTGGTTAATCGATTCACCAAATTTCCTGTGAACTTTACAAATTCTATTATAATTAATCCATTAGTAATTAACTAATTCACGTAGCTACTATGTATCTAGACTTTATACTTGTCTATACACCTCGAATAATTCATTGTTATGCATTGCGCACAAATTACCAATCACATTTACACTCAAAATCACCTCCACCACAAAATGTTATTTTCCATCACTTATAACTACTTGACTTTTTTCACTTGTAATTTATTATCATGCTTTGTGCTTACTCAACGCTTATTCCACTGTACACTAAGGATCTGTTTGGTTGGTGGAATTAGATTATTTTAATCTTATATCAATAGTTATACTTCATTTGGCTGAGGGATTTACTATTCATTTAGGATTAAGGTGGGATAAAATTAGATTTAATCCCACATTTTTTGTCCTACCTCCCCCTACGGAATGAAATCTTTCTTGCTTATGTGCAACTAATTTTTTTTGCCTTTTTTACCCTTGAATAATTGTAATTATAATAATAATAATTATTAGAATATTATTAAAATTAATTTTTCTTATCATAATAATATTAATAAAAATTACAATTATAATTATTATTATTATAATAATAATAACAAATAATAATTACTATTATAATAATAAATATAATAACTATAATAATTATTATTATTATATTATAATAATAATGAATAACTATTATTATCATTATCATTATCATTATTATTATAAATATTATAATAATTATAATTATGATGATAAAAATAATATATTAATAATAACTATTATTTATTACCATTATAACAAGAATTATAAATAAAAAAATTATAATAACTAATTATTATTATAATAATAATAAATGTAATAAAACTTTTAATCATGATGGTGATAATAATAATTATAATAATGATAATGATAATTATTATATTATTATAATATTTTTAATAATTATTATTTTATCTTAATTATAATAATAATACTAATAATATTATTATTCTTATAATAATAATAATAATTATTATTATTATTATTATGATAATAATAATAATAATTATTATTATTATTATGATAATAATAATAAGTATAATATTGAAAAATAATTATTATTATGATTATTAATCATAATAATAATTAACATTCTTATAATTATAAATTTTAAAATATTATTATAGTAATTATAATAATTATTATAATTATGATGATAAAATAATAATTTATTGTTATTTATTATTATAATAATAATGATTATAATAAAAATATATAATAATAATAATTAAATATAAGGGTTTGTGAAGAAATTAGAGGTTGTTGAGGATGATGAATAGTGCTAGGATATTTTGGTAGCTAGTTACACTTCTTATGCTATTTTAGTTTCAATCCAACAATCTCATGAACCAAATATATTATTGAAGTGTTACTTCTTTAATCTCCCTTTTATTCTTTCTTTTATTAATCATAATCTTATCCCACTATAATTCTGTCTATGAACCAAACGGACCCTAACCACCATAGCATATACTAGTCTCACTAGTCCAAGTGACACTGTCATCCAAACAATATTATATCACAAGTACTCTCTTGAGATTCATATTCTTGTAAATTTTTATTACAATAATACTTCTGATTCTAAATCAAGTACTAATCAAAATACACTAGAGGTTTTCTCAAGAATTATTTGAAAATTCACGACAAGAGATATTCCAACACAAAAATGCTATTATTTCTATCCCAAAATTTCTTAAATCTTCATTGAAATTATTTACTCTTTTCCTAAGGAAATCGAGAACTACATATTGTGATTTCTTATATATCTCAATATATGCAAACGACTATGGGTTCTAATCTTTCTTGTTGTCATAAAATTTCCACACTTGTGTTAAGTAATATTTCAATGTAGATGTCTAACTCTCACATATATAACACCTCTAGAAAATATAACTTATGCAATTAATGAACATCACAATTAACAAGATATAAGATTCATAAGTCATATTATCTACTCTTGGTTACATGGCCAAATAGACATGCTATTTTTATCAAATTTAAAACTGCCATTTGTGCCACCTTATAACCACAAACACTGATAACATTCCATGATCATAATGGTTAAATTCTGTACAAACCAAAGTAGATCCCTAAAGGACATGTTATTTTAATTCTAATAGTATCTAATAAGACGTGCATTTTCTGTGAATTTAAATTGCTAACTGAACATTTGTGTTAACTATGGTGCAACCCAAAAGGGGTGAATTGGGTTTAAATTTTTTTGCACAAATATAAATAAATTCACACAATGATAAAATGAACCAAGAGCAAGTGAGAACAACAATTATAAGATTGCTTGAAATTAAAATAGAAAATGAGAAAAGTGTGCAAACTCGGTTTATAGTGGTTTGACAATATCATAATCACTATCGATCCTATTTCCACTCTCTTTAAGGATACTCTTTGAAGGATTCACTAGATCAAATAAGCAACTTTCAAGGTGTTGCTAAAATCTTTACAAAATTCTCTTACAAAGAAAATTTCTCTCAAGTGTTTAACACCTAAACACTTACAAGAGTTACACAAACTCTTTCTCTTACAAGACTGAATATGAGTGAGGATATATCTAGGGCATATGCTCTCTCTAATTGACACCAAAGGCAACCATCCGATTTTCTCAAAAACACTTTAGAGAAACTTATATTAACAAAATCAACATAACAACCCTTAACAATTTCTCTGAAAAGAATATGATTGTCATACCTCTTTTTGGCATATGGCTTCCTGAACTTGGCTGCATCCAAGTCTTGTCATAATTTTTTGTTTCACTAACAAGTTTTTGTTATTTTTTAGAGTCCTTCGGTGGATCTTTTGCCAAAGGGACCAGAAGTGACAGATTTTATGCGGGGTTTGGACACCGTTTGAATAAATATGAGAAGGAAAGATGAAAAGAAAGGATTTTAGGGAGTGGATATGTGAGATTTTGAGAGATTATAAAAGAAAATTAAAGAAATTTTTATAAGAGAAAGAGTGGTGCAGTTAGGGCTTGAAGATTAAGGAAAAATGAAACTGAAAATTTGAAAGAGAGTATGGATAGAGATGGGTGTCTAGTCGACTCTATGCATAGTCCAGTCAACTGGATGCTTGAATCTAGAAAATAAAAAAGGTAATTTTGAGTCTACAGTCGATTGGAATTGAGACACAGTCGACTAAATGATTTATTATGGAATTTCTAAAAACAGGTATCCAGTTGACTGTGTCAAGAATCCAATCAACTGTGAAGGCAATTCTTGAATTGTTTTTTGTTCAGGTGTACAGTCGACTGTAAAGCCTATGTAGTGGACTGTATTAATCTTTCAAATCCAAGAAAATTAAGTTTTTTTGCAAGATTGAGTTACTTTATGCTATTTTTGAGTTCAAGAACATTAAATTTATAATCAATCTTCATTCACTTAATGACAATCATGCAAATGAAATCAAACATCAATCACGCAAAGTGTTGTCATTCCTAATTCCTTCTAATCATGCAAAACGTATCTTCATTCAATGGTTTTGTGAAAATATCAACTAGTTGTTTTTCAATGTTAACAAATTCAAGTTTAATATCTCATATTTTAGTGTGATCTCTTATAAAGTGATATCTAATCTCAATATATTTGGTCCTAGAATGCTGAATTAGATTCTTAGATTGATAGCACTAGTATTATCACATAGGATAGGAACATTTTCAAAACACATGCGAAAATCTTCAAGTTGTTGTTTTATCCATAAAATTTATTTATTTGAAAACCAAGAGGTTAACATACAACCAATAAATTAGCATGTTCCACTAGTACTCTTTCTATCTAACTTACAATCAGCATCTGAATGCCCAATTAAATCAAAAGAATATTCTTCATAATACCATAAACCTAAATTTTGAGTTCCAAAGAATATTTTAAAATTATTTTAAGAGCAATCAAGTGAGATTCTTTAGGATTATATTGAAATCTAGTACACATACAAACACTAAACATAATATCAAGTCTAATTGCGATTAAATAAAGTAAAGCTCTTATCATGCTTCTTTATTTCTTTATATCGACACTTTTACCTCTTTCATCCAAATCAAGTTTTGTTGAAGTGCTTATGGGAGTCCCGATTGACGTTGCATTCTTTATCCTAAACCTCTTTAACAAATCTTTTTTATACTTGGATTGGTTGACGAAGATTCATTCATCTGTTTGTTTAATTTGAAAACCAAAAAAATAATTGAGCTCTCCCATCATGCTTGATAAGTGCTTAAATATTCATATTTAAGCCCTTTAATTTATATTTTTTAAGCTCTTAGTTTTCGTATTTTATTCTATTTTATTTTCTTTCTGTGTTTTTATAGGCTCTTGGAGAAAATGAAGCAATTTGGAACTCAGAGAGCAAATCTGGAAAAACTGGTGTCTGTCTAAATGCGATCGAGCGCACTAGCACCCATGCCAGGATCGAGCGCACCTGTACTTGAGCGCACCAGTCTGTGATCGAGCGCACACGTACGGTAATAAATAGTAAAATGGCAGAACCTATTTTAGAAATAAACTTAGGGTTTTATTTTACGAACTCTGGGGTTTTTAGATGGTTCTAGGGTTTCCTAAACTCTATAAATAGGCCTGTAAACACAGAAACAATGGAGGCGGAAGACGGAGAAAGATTTTGGAGACGAATTGACAACTCTTCTCCATAGTGTTTCGGGTTTCTTCTTCCATTTATTTTATTTTATGTTTAGCATTAGAACTATGTGTAACTAACTTCTTAGTAAGGGCTTGGTTGAAGCCCTAATTATGTTTATTCAATAATTCAATATTGGTGCATTTGCGATATTTATGTTGTGATACTTAATTAATGCCTGTTTTTATTTAAATTCCTCATATGTGTTTGCCTGATCGACATATGCATGTGGTATGGACTAGTTAGTTGAACCAATTTGGATAACCGAGTCCTGGGTTTAACAATAGTAATAAAAGATATCCACGTCGGGTTCTTGGGTTAATCAACATGGAAAACTGGGAGTATACACCTTGCCCTAGGTCTCATGTGGTTGTCGATTTCCACAGATCTTATGCTCTCTTAAGGACAACTCAGTATACACCATGTTGAATCCCTTAAGAAAGAAAAGAGTTAAGAGTATACACCATGCCTAACTCGTTGCTTAGGGAAATCAATAACCTAAGGAGTATACACCATACTCTTAGGTTGACAAACATTAGGTATTCATGACATGAGTAAAGCATTGGCATATTGTTTTGTTATGGTAACATGATTAGTGGTGGATACCAAGTCCCTACGATTTTATCATTATCAATTCAAACTCAATATTTATTTCTTTTGTTTTATATTAGAAAACTAATTCTAAATCGAACTTTACCAATTCCTATGGAGATGATCTCGGATTTTGCACACTATACTACTCAATTGACCTTGTGCACTTGCAAGTAAAACTGTTCAAATATTTGCTTATTAATTTAGGTAGATAATTGCACAACAAGTTTTTTGCGCAGTTGCCGGGGATTGTGCTAAATTTCTGTATAGGATTATTTTTTCATTTTTATTCTTTCTATTCTATTTTATTTTGCTTCATCATAAACCTAATTTATTTTCGTTTTCTATTCTGTTTCAGATACTGTAGTAGTTTCATCTGTGGCACTGCGATCAAGAGCATTCCTTATGCGATCGAGCGCACTCGAGGCAAAAAATACCTGAGCAGCAGTACTGAAACTACTGCACTGAAGCGGTTTTGCTGATTCATGCAATGGCTTCGATCCAGGAATCCCACTTTTTTTCCCCTCGATATAGAGCTTAAGCTGACCATTAGACAAAGGCTTAGAGACAACTCTGAAGAGGTAGAAGAATTAGAGGAAGAAGCATCAATGGCAGATCAGCTTGACAATCAATCGCCACCTGAGCGAAGACCTATGAAGCAATCCTTCATCCCACGGAACCTTGAACAACTATCATGCATTGCTTATCAACTAGAGGGGAAGGAAATTATTACATATCTCCGCAGATACTCAGTGCATTGACTCATTTTAGAAGTACACCTGCTGAAGATCCACACTTGCACCTTTGGGAATTCTTTTATCTCTGCAAGTCCAGCATATCCAGGGTCTAGACCAGGAGGGAATCAGGTTAATTCTTTTCCCTTTTTCATTAAAAGATAATACTAAACTATGGTACAATTCATTGCCTACAGTTTCTATCCACACTTGGGAAGAGTTGGCCAGTAAGTTCCTAAGGAAGTTTTTCTCAACTCAAAAGACAAGACAAATAAGGAAGAAGATTCAATCTTTCCAACAGAAGGATGGAGACCTATTCTTTGAGGCATGAGGACATTTCAACGAGCTGCTACTCAAATGCCCACATCACAATCTACCTCAGGATGAACTGGTGCAAGCTTTCTATGAAGGTTTGAGTGATACTAATAAAAGTATTGTGGATTCAGGTTGTGGAGGTGTGCTGATGGAAAAGAACAGCGAAGAAGCCATTGAGCTGTTTGAAACATTAAGTGAGCATACCCAACAATTCTCCTCTAGAAGTAGATAAGGAGTTAAGAGCAAAGGTATATATGAGGTGACTCTAAATAGTGGATCCTTTAATCAGATAGCTACTGTAGAGAAGAAGTTAGATCTACTTGTTAAAGCCATGACTGCTCAGAATGCCTTACCTAGTCCACCAGCTACACCACTCCAGGTATGTGCTATATGTTCTCATTTTGATCATAATACTGAGACTTATCCTTTATATTCATCTGCAGACCCAAAGCAAGCAAATTATGTGGGACCAAACAACTATCATCCAAAGAACAATCCATATGCAAAGACCTATAATCCTGGATGGAGAAACCACCCCAACTTTTCATGGAACAATAATCAGAATACTCTGAATCTTTAAGGGCAGCAAAGGAACTCCCAACCAACAGCCCACTCAGTTCTCGAATCAAGGAAAAGTGACCTAGAGAGTCTTGTGAGGCAATTGGTAACTCAACAACAGCAACTGATGACTTCACAAGATCAATTTATGACAGAAAAAAGACAATTTCGGACTAAGCAAAGATAAAAAAATTGCAAAGCATGAGCAAGCCATTCAAAAACTGGAGGTATAAGTGGGGCAATTGGCTAAGGAGTTGAGTGGAAGAAAGCAGGGTGAACTTCCAGCCTAAGCACTACCTAATCCAAGAGGACATCAACAACTGAATACCGTGATAACTCTCAGAAATGGTAAGATCATAGGCACTGATAAGCCTGCACAAGCATCTCCAAATAAAGCGTCCACATCAAAGGTAAGTGAGATGGAGAATGTGAATGCACCACCCTTCCCTCAAAGGCTAGTAAAGCTAGAAAAAGAGAATAAATTGCTTGATATCTTTGAAACTTTGAGAAAAGTAGAGATAAACATTCCTTTATTAGATGCAATTCAACAAATTCCTACATATGCTAAATTTTTGAAAGATTGTTGCACTAATAAAAGAAAGTTTCAGAAGCATGAAACAGTGGCTTTTTTTGAAGAGGTAAATGCATTGTTATTAAGAAAACTACCACCAAAGCTAAAAGATCCAGGTAGTTTTACCATTCCTTGCAAAATAAGTAATCAAATTTTTTAGCGTGCATTACTAGATCTAGGGGCTGGTGTCAACTTGCTGCCATACAATGTATTTGAAACACTAAATTTGGGGGAACTTCAACCAACTTCCATTACCTTGTAATTGGCAGACAGAAGCATCAAAAGACCAAGAGGTATTCTTAAGGATATCTTGGTAAAGGTAGGTCCATTTATTTTACCTGCTGATTTTATTATATTAGATATGGAAGAATCTCTTATGCCATTGCCTTTGCTTATCATCTTAGGAAGACCCTTTATGAAAACTACTGATACAAATATTTGTGTGAAAATAGGTATTGTAAGTATGAAGGTAAATAGTGAGAAGGTTGAATTCAAAATGTTTGATGCATTAAAATTACCCCAAGATGATATGAAATGTTTTAATGTATGCATGACGCAAAGTGTTGTTGAGGAAGTTTTTCAGGTCCATCACCTTAATCCTTTGGAGTCCACCCTCACACATGGTTTCACAAGAGCAAATATTGAGCTAGAATATATAGATGTTACTGATAACATCATTGAAGCTGTGCACATCATTGAGGGCTCTCCAAAGCATCCAAGCACCAAATTCGGCATTGAAGCAGTTGCTGATGCATTCAATTTATGCTTTTCTGAGAGGGAATAAGAGCGTTTGGCTAAAGACGTAAAACTTAGCGCTTATAGGAAGCACCCCACAACTTATCCTTTTGTTTTTATTGTTTTTCATATTTCTTTTACTGTTTATTTTTAGTATTTTTTGTTTTCCAGTATTACTTTAGTATTTCTTTTTCAGGGACAATGTGTGCATCAGTTCAAGTTTGGGGGTGTGCTATGAGCCCTGCCAGCCTAGCTAGTTCTCCATCTTCCAGGTCAGCTCTTTCCATATTTTTCACACATTGGGGACAATGTGTAATTTAAGTTTGGGGGTATGGGAGATACATTCGCACACACTTTGTCCCAGTTTTTTTTTATTATTATTCAAAAGATAAATGTATGTTCATATTGTTTTGAAAATTTTGGTTGATCTAAACAAATATTATGATAAGATTTCATTAGTAAACTTAAAATCTAGAACACATGGTCTAATAATAATAATAAAGTTTTAAAAGCTTAATTACTTACTTTAAGGCATTTAAGAATTCACAAGTTTGATCTAATCTGACATGAGCACATTAACACATAATTGTGTGGGATATGGCAAGTAATTTTTTTTATGTATATTTCCATGGTTTAACTGTAACTGGATGACTTGTTAGACGAATACTTTGGCATAGAAAAATAAAAAAAAAATTATTGCAAAAAAAGATAAAATAAAATGCTCATAATGATCATTAAATAAACTTTCCATTGAATAACTGGACCTCTTGCCTCAGTAAGCAGGGAGTGTTCACGTCAAAAGGTGAGAATTTTGCTTGGCAGAATTAAGACCAGTTAGTTTCGTAGCCTTTTTGACTCGAGTTAGTAAGTTTTTAGGGGTGTCTTTGCATCTAAAACCATCTGGTTTGGGAGTCATTGGCCAAACACTCGCTACATGGGTCAATTAGAAAGCTTAAAGGAACTCAACATGGCAAATATCTCATAATAAAAGAAAAGAAGAAAATAAAACTATGCCATTATTGTTCATTCTGATAGGAAATTCGGTGAATTTTGAGACACCGAAACACTACACATTGGAGTTATTTGGAAGCTTCATCTTTTATGTGCTAGTTCACCACACACTAAGTTAGACTTGTGATACCTTAACCAGCCTCGTGTAAGGAATTAGATTTTAAAATTCTTATTCATTGCGAAGATGTGTTTACATTTTAAGCTTACTCATGAATAAATATCATGGTTTTGTGTGCAACCCAAATTTTTGGATATCATGAATGATGGATTTATCTTTGTTATTGTTTTTCAGTTAGTTTTTCGTTTCGTATTGCTAAAGGACTAGCAATATGTAAGTTTGGGGGTGTGATAAGTGCTTAAATATTCATATTTAAGCCCCTTAATTTACATTTGTTAAGCTCTTAATTTGCGTATTTTATTCTATTTTATTTCTTTTATGTATTTTCTGTGTTTTTATTGGTTCTTGGAGAAAAGGAAGCATTTTGGAACTCAAAGAGCAAATTTGGAAAAACTGTTATCTGCCTAAGTGCAATCGAGCGCACCAGCGCCCATGCCAGGATCGAGCGCACCAGTCTGTGATCGAGCGCACATGTATGGCAGTAAAAAGCAAAACGGCAAAACCTATTTTGGAAATAAACTTAAGGTTTTATTTTACGAGCTTTAGGTTTTTTAAATGGTTCTAAGGTTTCCTAAACTCTATAAATAGGCCTGTAAACACAGAAACAAGGGAGGGGGAAGGCCGGAGAAAGATCTTGGAGACGAATTGATGACTCTTCTCCATAGTGTTTTGGGTTTCTTTTTCCATTTATTTTATTTTATGTTTAGCATCAAAACAATGTGTAACTAACTTCTTAGTAAGGGCTTGATTGAAGTACTAATTATATTTATTCAATAATTCAATATTGGCGCCTTTGCGATATTTATGTTGTGATGTTTAACTCGATTAATGTCTGTTTTTATTTTAATTCCTCATATGTGTTTGTCTGATCGACATATGCATGTAGTATGGATTAGTTAATTGAACCAATTTGGATGACTGAGTCATGGATTTAACAATAGTAACAAAAGATACCTACGCCGGGTTCTTGGGTTAATCAACATGGGAAACCAGGAGCATACACTGTGCCCTAGGTCTAGTGTGGTTGTCGATTTCCACAGATTTTATGCTCTCTTAAGGGACAACTCAGTATACACCATGCTGAATCCCTTAAGAAAGAAAAGAGTTAGAGTATACACCATGCCTAACTTGTTGCTTAGGGAAATCAATAACCTAAGGAGTATACACTATGCCCTTAGGTTGACAAACATTAGGAATTCATGACATGAGTAAAGCATTAGCATATTGTTTTGTTGTGGTAGCATGATTAGTGGTGGATACCAAGTCCCTACAATTTTATCATTATCGATTCAAACTCAATATTTATTTCTCTTGTTTTATATTAGAAAACTAATTCTAAATCGAACTTTACCAATCCCTGTGGAGATGATCTCGCATTTTGCATACTATACTACTCAGTTGACCTTGTGCACTTGCAAGTAAAACTGTTCGAATATTTGCTTATTAATTTAGGTAGATAATTGCACAACAATGCTCATCTCAAACTCACCTTCATGCACTTAGCAAACTCTTGACGTATAGTTTCATTAGTGGCACTAAATATTATATCATCAACATATATTTGCACAATGAGTATGTCATTCTCATGAATTTTTGTGAAAAGAGTAGTGTCAATTCGTCTTCTTGTAAAACAGTTATCAAGTAAAAATTTACTTAACCTTTCATACTATTCTCTAGGAACTTGTTTCAACCCATAGAGGGATTTAGAAAACTTATAGACATAGTTTGGAAAATTAAAATTTTCAAAACCAAGAGATTGTTCAACATAAACTTTTTCTTCTATAAAACCATTTAAGGAATCACTTTTCATATTCTTTTGAAAAAATTTGAAGTTCTTAAAACATGCAAATGTAAGTAACATATGAATAGCTTCAAGTATAGCAACAGGTGCAAAAGTTTCATCAAACTCTATTCATTCTCCTGGATTATAACTTTTTTGCTAAAATTCTAATCTTGTTTCTAGTTACTACACCATTTTCATCCATTTTATTTCTATAAACCCATATAGTTATATTTACCGAATGATCTTTAGGTCTAAGAACTAAAGTCCAAACCTTTACTTTTTTCAAATTGATTAAATTCTTCTTGCATAACCATTATCCAATTTTCATCATTTTCAGCTTCATCAAAAGTTTTAGGTTTAATTTGAGACAAGAAAACAACATAATTGCATACATTTATAATAGAGGAACGAAATTTTACCCTTTTGTGAAGGATCATCAATCATTTGATCGATTAAGTGATAATTCATATACCTCTAATCCTTAGGAAGACTATTTCCCTATTGACTTGTTGAAAGTTGATCAAGTCTTGATTCACCTTCCCCTTAAGCCATTTGAGGTTGATTCTCCTTAGGGCCAACAATGGGGGTGATGGTCTCCACTGTTGGCATGAAACCTATATCATCATCAAAAGAATCTCTTCTACTACAAAAAGGATTTGTCTCATCAATTACAACATGCATGAATTCTTCAACTACTTAGAGTTCTTTTATTAAAGACTATAAGTTTTGCTAGAAGTTGAATAACCCAAGAAAATTCTTTCATCAGTCTTAGAATCAAATTTACCTAAGTTATTTTTATTATTATTCAAGATGAAGTACTTAACCAAAATCAGGAAAATAAGAAATATTTGGATTTCTACCCTTCGATAATTCATATGAAGTTTTCTTGAGTATAGACCTAATTAAAACTCTATTTAAAACATAGTAAGCGGTATTAGCGGCTTCCACCTAAAAATATTTTTGTAAATTATTTTAACAAAGAAAAGTTTTACTAATTTCATTTAAAATTTTATTTTTCCTTTCAAAAGACTATTTTGTTGGGGGAGTTCTAGGAGCTGAAAAATTATGATTAATACCATGATCATCACAAAATATTGAAAAGTTTTGGTTTTCAATTTTTTTTCATGATTATTTCTAATGCTAGAAATAACAAAACATTTTTCATTTTGAACTTTTTTGCAAAAGTTTACAAAACCTTGTAATGTTTCATCCTTATAAGCCATAAAGATAACAAAAGTATATCCAGAATATCATCCATAATAACAAAAGTATATTGATGGCTACCTAGACTAATGGTCCTAATTGATCCAAACAAGGCCATGTGTAAGTCCAGAAGTTGAAACAACATTTTTGGATTTATTAGAAATCCTAGTTTGTTTTCCAATTTGACAAGCATCACAAATTTTGTCTTTTTCAAATTTATTTTTTGGAAAACTAACAGCCAAATCTTTTCTATAAATAATTTGAAATAAATTTATGTTCACATGTTCAAGTCTTATAAGCCATAACTATGAGTTTCACTAAAAGCTGAAAAACAATTTTCATTTTTCGAACGCAAAGATTTGAGATCTACTATATAGACATTTTTATGCCTTTGACCAACAAATTTGATCTTGTTACTTTTGACGTCAATTATAAAACAATGAGAGGACTCAAATATAACTTTATTGCCTTTATCGTATAATTGACTAATGCTGAGTAAATTATGCTTAAGACCTTGAATAAATAAGACATGATCAATAGTTGAAGAATTTTTACCAAGTTTATCATGTCCAATGATCTTCATCTTGATATCATCTCCAATAGTGACATATTCGCCATCCTTTAGAATCAACTCCATAAAGATGCTTTGATCACCGGTCACGTGCTTTGAGCACCCATTATCAAGATACCAATGATCACCTTCAATCTTTGTGTGAAGACAAACCTACATCACACACGGATACACAATTGAACTCTTAGGTATTCAAAATTTCTTGAGTTCTTTGGGGTTAATACTTGAAAATACAGATCCTTTTGGAATCCATACCTTCTTAACTCCATAATTTGTTCCACAATTGTAATGATATGGATGATTCATGATTCTAGATTGATAATCATGGTAATTTCTAGGATATCTAGAATATACAAATCTATTATTCCTTGGATATGAGAACTTTGCATTCCTATAATACATGTTTCTAGCATTATGAAAATTTTGTGAATACATGCTATTTCCAGGATATGAATGATAGTTATTTCTTGAGTATGCATTACAAGCATACGAGTTTCTAGAATGAGCATACCTAGCATTTGTATTTTCTAGAATGGGCATACATATGATCATATGTGCTTTTAGAATGTCTATTCTTAGTATTAACATATGAATATTTACCATAGAAATTAATATTTTCATTCTTAGGCTTTGTAGCATTTTTCAAATGTGCATTGTGAACGTTACTAGGTAACCGAGAAGTAGAGAGTTCATTAACATTTTTTCTTTCACAAAGATGACTTCATTAGAATTTTGTTTGTCTAATGGAGAATAACCCAAACTAGATTTTTCTCCACTCAGTCTTTAACAAGCTAATACTTCATCTAGGTTTTCTTTTCCTCTTACAAGTCTAGATATAGTGTTGCTCAACACATTCATTTTTTTTTTCAAAATAGTATTTTCATTTTTCAAAGCCTCTTGTGATGAGTTGCTAAGCTCTAAAGAAAGTTTTTCTTTTTGTTCTTTTCAAACTTTCATTTCTTTAGAGAATGATGGAACTTCCTTTGTAAAGAAACATTTTTAGTATCAAATTTCTTAAGTTTTTCATGCAATTCATTAATTACTTCTATCAATTCATCATTCACAATTTCATTATCATGATCATTATCATTATTTGAAGAATTGGTTACCTCATTTTCATCATTGATTGTCATCAAATAAAGATCGACAATTTCTTGGTAGTCAACTTCCTTATTCAAGTTCTCTTCTTCATCATTACTCTAAGTAATTGCCACTATAGCTTTCTTCTTGAAGTTCTTGTATGGTTTATTTGCCAAAGGACAATCCACCTTGATGTGTCCGGGTTTCTTACATCCAAAACACAATCATATCTTTCTTGGTTGAATCTTCTTTCTTATAAAGCCTCTTACTTGAATTCTTCTTTCCTCTTAAGAACTTTTGAAACCATTTTGTAATCAAAGTCATTTCTCCATCCTCCTCACTACTTTCATTCCTATCTTCTTCCACTTCCTTGCATGTGGTGGTATTGAGAGCTATGATCTTCTTCTTTTTGGACTCAACATTAACATTTCTATTCACGACACTCACTTCATGAGTTAATAATGAGCCAAGAAGAGTGTCAACGTCAAGGTTATCAGGATCTTTAACTCCCTCAATTATTGTCATCTTTGATTCTCAAGCTGGTAGTAAAGCTCCGAGGATTTTCTTTACTAAGTCACAATTTTCATAATTTCTACCAACAAAATTTAGATCATTAATAATGTTAGTAAATCAAGAATACATTTTAGAAACGGATTCAGTGAGAGACATCTTAAAAGCTTCATATTCATATACTAATCTATAGATTTTAGATTTCTTTACTTGATTAGTACCTTCATATGTAACTTGAAGTTTATCCCATATCTCTTTAACCGAACAACACATAAATTTTATTGTATTCATTAATGTCTAAAGCACAATGAAGCATATTAGTAGCTCTACTGTTTAAAGACATTATTCTACAATCATCATCATCAAACTCTTGTTTAGTCTTAGGAACTAGAATTTCTATCTTCGTCGTTTTCTACATTTTTCATAGGGATCCTAGGTCCTTCTTCAATAATTTGCCATAAATTATAATCTCGACCATCAACAAAAATTCTCATTCTATTCTTCCAATAGTTATAATTAATTCAATTAAACAAGATGGTCTAGTGAAAGAATGACCTTCATTATACATACTAGTTGTCATAGGATCTACTCAAGGATTTTAAGCATAATTTTGAGAAATATGCTCTGATACTAATTGTAAACTTAGGTGTAACCCAAGAGGGGGATGAATTGGGTTTAAAAGCTTTTTGTACAAATATAAATAAATTCACACAATGATAAAATCAACCAAGAGCAAGTAAGAACAACAATTATAAGATTGCTTAAAGTTAAAATGAGAAAGGGAGAAGAGTGTGCAAACTCAATTTATAATGATTCGAATAGTTATAATTAATTCAATTAAACAAGATGGTCTAGTGAAAGAATGACCTTCATTATACATACTAGTTGTCATAGGATCTACTCAAGGATTTTAAGCATAATTTTGAGAAATATGCTCTGATACTAATTGTAAACTAAGGTGTAACCCAAGAGGGGGATGAATTGGGTTTAAAAGCTTTTTGCACAAATATAAATAAATTCACACAATGATAAAATCAACCAAGAGCAAGTAAGAACAACAATTATAAGATTGCTTAAAGTTAAAATGAGAAAGGGAGAAGAGTGTGCAAACTCAATTTATAATGATTCGAAAATATCAAAATCACTCCCGACCTTACGTCCAATCTTATCAAGGATCCCCTTTGAAGGCTTCACTAGATCAAACAAGCAACTTCCAACATGTCACTAAAGCCTTTACAAGATTCTCTTACAAAGAAAATTTTTCTCAAGTGTTTAACACCTAAACACTAACAAGAGTTACACCAGCTCTTTCTCTTACAAGATTGAATATGAGTGAGAAGTTTTGGTGCAAGAGAGAGTACAATTAATGCATATAACTCAAATAATTTCTCTCTCACAAGAACAAAGCTTAAATATGGCTCAAGAATAAATTTTGAAAACTTTGAAATGTAGTAAATGAACTCTTGAATAAATTGAATGCGCTTGATAGTTATAAGAGCTCATTTATGATGGGTATTTGTAATCTTAACTCAATATGATCATTAGACACAAGGAATAACAATTTGGAGCATTAAGTTTTCTGTCTCGCGCTTAAATTTTTGAAAACTAGCTGTTATTTTCGAAGGTCCAGTCGACTATATCTTTGATCTAGTCGACTTTGCCTTTTAAATTTGAAAACAGAAGGCTTCAGGGACATTATACAATTGATTGTAATTCTTTTCAGTCGATTGGAGGAACCTTACTAGTCCTCATACAATCGACTAGATCAGTCGTACAGTCGATTGTGGGCTGTTTGCTAGAAATTATGGATTTTAGGAGTTTAAACCCAAGACAGACCTCCAGTTGACTATGGTCTTCATCAGGTCAATTGTGGTCACCTAAAAATGAAAATTTTCAAAATCTTTTATACCACATTTTATAAAAAGTTATTTAGGTTTTAAACAATATATTTTGAAACCAAATTGAGCCAATTAAAAGCTAAGTAATTGAGAAGAAGATCCCATAAATTTCTACAACCTTAAAACTCCTAAACTTGAACTTATTCTTCCTTGAATTTGCCTCTAAGGCTTGAAACAAGGTGCATGCATATCTTCTTGAGCACGTGCACAATTTCTTGAGTGCGTACAAGGCACCTTAAAAGATAAAACACTTAAACAAAGAGTAGTTAGAGCATTTTAATTTAGTTTTGTCATAATCAAAATCAATATGGGGTCAGTAATTTGGAATGCAAAACACCTTGGTGTTTATCGCAATGTAAGTAAGTAACACCATCCCTTTTCTTTTTCTTCTTGATTATATTATTTGTGTCAGTTGATATCCAAAATGAATACCAAGAAACATGTTCTTTCGCAATCGCAAACCATTAGTTCATTAACAATGCCCATTTTCTAAACATCATAAAATAAATTGTTTACAACCATAAATTCAACATATAAACTTACTTTTTCTTGTACAAAAAAGACAAAAATTAACATAAAGTTTTTTCAGACTAAAAAATAAAATAAGCAAATTACAATTAAACAGTTTTTAGTGAAAAGTAACGTCATCTACATTGGCATGCTTTATGTTTTCATATTTTTAAGTCTACTAACAATTCTTTTCCTTTTTCTCCTTATGAACACATGTTTATAGAGAATGGTTTATGCAATGCACATGCCAATAAATGGACACATGCGTAAATAATATTTTTAAAATGCATACCTTGTAGTCTTGCAGAACAAAATGATAAAAAGCACAATTTTAATTTATGTATTATTGAGAGCATGTTTTGTTAACTATGGAATGAAATCAAAAAGCTAATCCGATTTCAATCCAATATTTGTTAATCTGTTTAAAACATAGAATGATATTCCAATTGGAATAGGTTTTTGAGGAGGGGATTGCAGCATGAAATCTTTCTCTTAATAAAAAGATTTCATGCTTGATGGAATCTTTTAAAATCTTCAATAAATTTATGCCCCAACTCTATTTTAGAACGAACCGAATAGAATCAAATAGTGTTTTAATTGGATTCATTAGTAAATGGTAAAGCCTTGTTTGAGCTTCGTTCAAATTTTTCAATATTATAAAATTTAAAGATTGCACAATATTTTTTCTTAATTAAATTAAATTATAATATTCTTAACTTTTATTTCTTCCAGTACATAAAAAAAAGGTAAATTACATTAACTTACATGAGACTAGTCCATAGTTACACTTAACTCATATAATTTCTAGATTATACATTTACGCACATGTCATTAACCTTCTGTTAATGGTTCGTTAATCAACTTATCAAAATCCAGTTAAACATTATGTCAACTTATCAAAACTTATCGAAAACTTGACTCTACCCTTAATAATTTCAAAATTCAGTCAAAGTTTGGATGCTACTTAGGTAAAAGGTTTGATTGGATTTTGAAATTATTAAGAGTAAAGTCATGTTTTCAATCAGTTTTGATGAGTTGACATAAGGTTTGACTAGATTTTGAACAATTGACTATCGAAAAGCTAACGACAGGTAGGTAAGTATACATTTTAAAAATTAGGTGAGGTAAGTGTCACCATAAACTAATTTCAAGTAGGTTAATGCAATTTACCCATAAAAATAATAAAGGATTAACCATGAACCATGTGTAATATTTATTCACGAAGTATATCGTTAGGCAGTAATTTGATACCATTTAACTATCAAATGTTATTTCAATTATTGTCGCTATTAAATTACTTTCAAATGGTATCTTAAATTACTATCAAATGAAACCAAAAATCGTATAAAATTATTTATATTAAATGACATCTAGCATCTTAAATGATTAGGTGTGAAGTGTTGATTTAAAAGCGAGAAAAATAGAAGAAAGAAAGAAGTTTCTTTGCCGAATTCCTAAATCTAAAATATCCAGGCCCAAAAACATGAGCCTACGCTCAAAATAACAGCCCAAACATTGATGGCCCAGTATCATCATTGCCTTCTCGTCCACATTGATGCGCCAGTCCTATGTTAAAAGAGGAAAAAAGGAATGCACTTGGCGTACATTAGCAGCAACCCTCTTTTATCCCCAAACCCAAGCATTTAATATTCCCGTCTCATTTTCCCCCTTTCCATTTTCGATCCTTATCAATTTTTTAGTTTAGGATCTTGGGAGCTTGAATTAGTGTTTTGTATCAGAGAAAGTATTACAATATGATCTCCTTTGAGGTAAGAATTATGTGCTTCGTTTTACTCTGAAATTAAGATTTCATTTTGAGCTTAAAATTAGGTATTTTTTTTAGGATAGCGAATCATGGGTATTTCATTTTTGTTTTCTTGAAATTGATCTTATGGGAAATGATTGATTGGTGACTAGGAGCTGAGAAGGCATGGTCTCTTGAGGTCAATGAAATATGGGTTCTCATTTTAAGTTAGGTTATCTTTTGATGAAGATCTATGGGTTTCATTGACATGGGAATCAAACTACGAAAAGATGATGTTAGTCGGTGGCTAGTGCTAGTAATTAGGGTTGTATTGGAGGCAAACAATCATGGGTATTATTGTTTTTGTGCTTTGATTCTATGAAAAGGAAGATGATGTTTTTTCGCTACTAGAAATTGTGGTGAGTATTGCTTTTGTCGGTTTTTGCGCCTTTGATCTTGAGCTGTGTTTTGGAATTATAAATAAGGCTCATTGCATCTGATTTTGGGTTTTCCTATTGTTGGACTTGAGTTTTTCTTAAATGGATGACATTGAGGATGATGCGAGGTATCCACCCAACCAATATGGCCTGAATCAGCAGGGTTATGGTTCTTCAAACTGCCAGAAGCTCCCTTTGTGGAATGCTCCATATTCTAGGCCAGTTGGTAATCAATATGTCGATGATGAGGATGATGATGATGATGAGGAAGAATATGAAGAGGAGTTGGGAGAGGAAGAGGAAAACAATAATCCAAACAATGGTGTTGGGTATGCGGGCAAAGATATGGATATTTATCATGATGATATTGATGATGAGGATGATGACGATGAGGAGGATGAGGATGAAGATGGTGACAACCAAAAAAGTTTTAGTAGGAGGATGGAGGATGTTCATGTGGAAAGGCATCCGAAGAAAAGGAAGCTGAAGAGTTTGGTTTTGAGTTATGAATTTGCTCCTCGAGTACCGGCAGCACCAGTTGTGGCTCCACCAGTGCCAAAGCCATCATTTGGTGGACGGAATTCACTTACAGATTGGACAGAGCGCGAGACATTTGTTTTGCTAGATGCTTGGGGTGATCGGTTTTTACAACATGGGAGAAAGAGTCTTCGTTCTGAGGAATGGCAAGAAGTTGCAGAGAAGGTCTCAGAAGTTTCGAAAATTGAAAGGACTGACACTCAATGCAGGAATCGTCTAGATACATTGAAGAAGAAGTATAAGAAGGAGAAGATTAATTTGGCAGAGATAGGTGGCACTAGCAAATGGGTTTACTTTAAGAAGATGGATATGTTAATGTCATCGCCTCCACAGCAAGGTGGACTCTCTTGTGGCTTGGACTCAGGAGAATATGTTTTCATGAACCCTAGGGTTTATTTGAACCGTGCCAATGGATTGGATGAGATGAGGGACAGTCCAGGGAATTCGGAATCTACTGATGGTGAGGGGGATGAGTCAGATGGACTTCCTCCCAAGAAGAGGAAGTATGGAAGGGAATCAGATGGGGGCTCTTCATTTAGCCTGCTTGCAGATTCTATTAAAAAATTCAGCGATATTTATGAGAAGATTGAGAGTAGTAAAAGGCAGCAGATGCTGGAACTGGAAAATATGAGGATGGATTTCCATAGGGAGTTGGAAATGCAGAAGAGGCAGATTATGGAGAGAGCACAGGCTGAGATTGCAAAAATACAGCAGGGTGATGATGAGGAGGATGATGTCTCTGCTGAGAACGTCAGTGGGTAATGAGTCCACGCATCATTATGTTTTTTTTTTCAGGGTTAATTAATTAGCATGTTAACTGCAAGCTGTTGTTGTATAATATTGGGCCCTTCTGCTCTTATCTCTTTGATGAATCCGTGAAGCAATAATAATTCTGGAGATATTTAATGTTATATTAGAAGAAATAGTTAAGAGAGGATCATTAGTACTATATAAAAAGCGTATCTGCTTCCAATTTCTTCCATGTTGCTTGTAATGGGCATGTATCCATTGTTTTATTGTCAATTTATTTTCTCTTATGAATTGCCATCACAAGCAATCAGGCTGGAAGTCTGTAGTATGAGGGTTGTTGACAACGCTTTTCTAGCATCTGTTTTATTTACTTTGTTTTAAGGATTCGCAGTTTCTCCTGCTGTACCGTGTCAACACAATACGGATACGGGTATGAGATCTGTGTTTGACATCGTGCCAATAGTAAGGAACACAACCTGTCGACGAGTAATGCGCTATAACGACTTACGTTGTCCTTGATTCCCTTCAAATCTCGACAATTCTTGTCATCAGGAGAAATTGTTAGGTGTTTTTTACTTTATACAATGTTACTATTTGCTCATTGGTAATATGAGAAATTGAAATGGTAATTTCAAGGAACCCGAGTGGTAATTCCAAGAAACTTAGTAATACTAATGTGTTGTTTTACCACTTGAGTTCCTTAGAATTATCATTAAAGTTTTTTATATTATCAATGGGCGAATGATAACACTACCCAGGATAAGGAATACCAAATGGCAAGGGAATGAGGAGGATAAGGAGGGGAGTGTTATGTGGAGGAGAGGATCCATGGATTGGGAAGATTTATGAAGAAAAATACTAAGTTTGGGAAGAGAAACCCATAAATCTCAACTCAAAATCTTTTTTCAATTTACAAATACGTTGGTCGTTACGTGACCCTCTTATATTAGTCAAGATTCTATGCTCTATGCACGAGCAACTTAAAAAAAAAAAGGGAACAAATTAGGGATATTTAAACTATCGAGCTATTTGAAAGGATAATTACAAATTTAATCAAGGCTGCATACTACTAAGATACTAAAGTTTGTATGCCAAAGGCATGGAATCTTCGAATTACCAGTTCAATTTGATGTAGTTTGGAGAATTGCTTAAATGTAATTTAATTATCAAAACTTAAAAATTTTAAAGTTAAAAAAATAAAATTTTGATGATTTAAATTATATTTAAGCAACTCTCAAACGAAACCTTTACATGCTTAGTGTTGGTGTTATAATCTGTGTATATCTGAAAAATAGAGTTTGTTTGGAACAAATAAATTCAACAATTATAAAATTTAGTTATAATTTCATATTTGTTATATTTGAAAAATAAAAAATTATGAAATTCATTTGTAAATGAATTTACTCCATAAAGTTAGGTTGTTTCAAACCCTATCAAAACTGATAGAATTTATCGATGAACTTCACAAAATGAAATGAAAAAAATTATGTTGACTAAAAGCCTTTCATATAGTTAAACTAAAATGATAAAGTTTTTCATTGAAAACATAAATATTTTTTTATCTATTTTATTCAAGTATTTCGAACATGAGAATTGAATCGAATTATATGATTTTATATTAAAAAATCAAAAATAAAAATTCATTTGCAAATAAATTGGTTTTTCAATACATTTAAAAATAAAATATGATAAAATAAATTTTGTTTTTATTTGAATGCAAACACAAAGTAAGGAAATTGCAACTTAAAAACATAAGTCTACTATTAAGCGTATGGGAAATTAAACAGATAAAAAAAAACAAATACTCCAACTACACTTATATTAATCAGAAACCCGAGAAAGGTATGCTTTGATTTGCATTTTGATTTCTTTTCGGTAGCAAACAACATGATTAAAATGATAGACACCAAAATTTGAACGTGGCTGAATTGTTTTTTTCTTTCAATTCCCAGGTGGTGATTGTCATTCTGACACTGTTTCAAACCATTTGAAAGGATGGGGATGTTTGGAGGATCTTTTCGAAAACTGTTTTTATTTTTCAAAAGTCAAAAAACATGTTAAAAAAACTCTTTGCAAAGGTACTTTTTAAAAACATTTTTTAAAAACAGTTTTTAAAAAACTCTAAAGTTTTAAAAAATTGATTTTAGTTTTTTTTAATTTTTAAAAAAGGTTTCTAAACATGCTAATATATTTTCAACTTGCTTTAAAAATATAAGTTTTTTTTCTTGATTTATAGTATTATTTTTTCGCTTACACAATCTAGAAAGTCGGTTTTTCAATATCCTGAAATTTTTGAAACTACAATAGAAGAAAGTAAAGAAAAATTGTTTCCAAACATATATATAGGGTTGTTTGGTTTAAAGTTAATTTAAAACAATCACTTAAAGTTAAAAGTGACTACTTTAAATCGGTATTAAACCAATACCAAACAAAACAAATAAGAGGTAGTGTCTAAATGTGTTGAATACTGAATGAGCATTTGAATAGTATTGAACCAATAAGAGATAATGTCTGAATGTTGAATGATTAAGTGTTTAGACTATTTGATAACTGCATTAATCGAAACATCTGAATATGTCTATTTTCCTTTTTTAACCCTCTTAACTGCTAAGAACATGATTATTTGTTGCGGATAAAAGTTAGTTAAAGATCTTAACAAAGTTTGCATGTTTCATCAAAAAAATATTATTAATTATTTTTTTAATAGATTGAGTCATAATCTCGATTTTTTAAATAACCAATTAAATATTAAAATAAATTAAGTTAACTATGAATACATATTACTAATTTGATGCTTAAATAATCAATAAAATTAAGTAAAAATTAAAAACAAATTCACTAATATAAAAATACACACAAAAAAAAACATAATCATGTGTTAAACATGCATTGGCTTGTATAAAAAATTAATTAAAAATCTCTAAAAATATATTTAA
Organism: Bretschneidera sinensis; assembly: GCA_023935145.1. Classification (NCBI taxonomy): domain Eukaryota; kingdom Viridiplantae; phylum Streptophyta; class Magnoliopsida; order Brassicales; family Akaniaceae; genus Bretschneidera; species Bretschneidera sinensis. The sequence goes on along the minus strand of CM043702.1, from coordinate 43,940,330 downwards.
AACAAAAAAAAAATATTAAAATCTAAATAACGAAATTCTTATTCTTCTTTTCAAATGTGGGATTTTGGATTTTAAACTGTGGAAGATTTGGAACCGCGAGGGTTAGGAAAATTTTTGGGAAAAAATTTAAGGCCATCATTTTTTTATTTCATCACCGCCCTTTTACCTTCACCATCGCAAAGCAACAAACCTTCTGTTGCCACGTGGTGGAAAACAACCGAGAAGTACTACCACCTGACCTCCAAGATATCACCTAGTGTTTCAACGCTAGACAGTAGTAACCTACAAGAATTCATTTTCATTTCTAGTGGTTTTAATATATGTTGTTGGAAAACAAAAAAAAAATTCAAAATTTAAAATTTAAGTGCTATTAACTTACGTTTTTACAACGTAATAATCATTTATTTTAAATCTGTATTGCACCTATAAATACCATCAAATGCGGTGATTTGAGTGCACAAAAAATTTAATCTTTACTTTATTTCTCAAAAAAAAAATATTCTATAATTTGTTTCACATTTTTTACATTATTATTCTCGTTGAGCTTATCAATCTACGAATTTGAAATTCTATTTGTACAACGATATAAACCAAATTATCGTTGCATCCTGAAAAACAAATGATTATCCATCAACGCTTCAATCAAATGAAATCGCTGTTAAAAAACAACGAACTGATTTCTATACCTCAATACTGTGCAACACAGGAGCGACACTTAAGAACCCCAATAGCAAGCTATTGTCATAGACTCTCCCCTCAAAAATTAATTTAATATTATGTGAGCCAATGACCCTCCTATCAACTATTAAACTAACAAAAACAGATGCAATGTTTGATCTTGGTCAAAAAGCTGAGAAAACTACGCTTGGTTACAAGTTTTTATGAATTGTTTATTGGTCAACTTGTCTTCGTTTTTCGATGTGGGACAAATACGAGCCCCAAACAGGGTTTTTTTTTATTGGATCTAATTTAAAATATTAATTTAAAATTTTATTATTAATTTAAATTTCTTTTAATAATTTAAATTTTTTTTATTAACAATATTATTTTTTAAAATCTCACAATTATATTAAAGTTATTAATAAAAAAAATTTAAATTATTAATAAAATTTTAATGTGACTTAAAATTAACACCTTAAACACAATCTAACAAGTATTTTGCGACATTGTGTCATGGTTTGAGTTCAAGTAAATAAAAAAATAAAGAAAGAACTGCAAACTGGTATCAACTTTGTCCTCAATATCTCATTTCCAAAATCGAACCTGATTGTGATCTATATACCACTGGAAAGTACTCAGGAAGTAAGTATTACAGTTAAAAAACTTAACGAATCAAAAATTAAAACAAACACATAATTTGTTTTTTTTCAAACAAAATTTGTATGTGAGCTGGCAATGCCATGATTTCGTAGTTTGCTTCCCCTCCTGGAATTTTGTATACAAACCACTAGATATTGGGAAAGAAATTAGAGCCAAATTTGCTCAGATTAGCAGGAATTAGTCAGATTCTACGTTTAAGGGACAAATTTCTTCACAAATATTTTAACACAAATTGCATGCATAACTGAAACTTAAATGTGTTTGAAAATAATGATACTTGCTTCTACATCAACGTAACAATTTCACATTAGGTCGTGTGTTAAAAAATCATATGTAAATCACATGAATTTTGTAATAAAATATTTAATAAATAATTCAAATACTTTATCATGTGATTTGTATACGATTTTTTAATATATTGTCCAATGCAATATTGTCATATCACTAGTTAGAAGGAGGTTCCTCCACAGATGTAGAGCCAAGTATTATTCCAATGGGAATTAGAGTTGATTGAAGTCAAGCTCGAGTCGACTTTACACTAAATTTTAGGTTTATTGGATATGCTCGATTCGGTTCGGTTTGAAAATTTAAGCTTTAGTTTTTGTCTAAGTCCATTCCTATTAAGTTAAGTTAAGCCAAGCCTAAATCTATTTATTATGTCTTAATTTTTTTAAAATTTTTTTTCTTTACTTTAAGTTTGCCAAAAATACAATATTATGTGCAAGGAATAATAAAAAAAAATCATACTCTGAGTTGTTGGTTTATTGTGTAAAATGTTATACTAAGGAAATATTAATAGTTTAATACATTATATAAAATGTATATTATTTAATATATAAATAATTATTTATTAAATATAATATATTTAAACGGATGAAATAAGATCCAATTAAATATTTTTTAATGTTTCAAACCTGACTCAATTTCTTAAATCGAGTCTAAATTTTTTTCAAAGCCAAATTTATTGATTTTTTTTTTTGGGTCAAATCCCACAAAAACTTAGAACTGTACCAGAAGGATCGGACAGATCAACAAGCCGATGATGAGATGTAGTGGGAATCTAGTCCCACGTTGGAAGAATAATACTCTATTTTAGATCACTATATAACACAAGTGGCCGGCGTAGGGCTGTAAATTATTTAGAAGTGGTTTTTCCACAGTCCAAATCAAATGAGCGGCAACTGAACGTGCTCACTCTTGCACTTCATTGTATTTTTGAGTCAATTTGGAAAGTAGCTTTGCCAACACGCGAAATCTTTCCTTTCTAAACAGTCTTTAATTAATTTCTGTAATTTATTTAACACCCTTAGTGGCCTCATATGACCTTGGTATTGAATCATTGTTATGATTTCTTCATATTCAACTAAAAATTTCCTTTGGTTATAAAAAAAAATAAAATGCCATCGCAAATAGGGATGGTAAAAAATTTTACTTTCGACAAAATTTTAATATTGATTAAGAAGGCGATTTTATTCTCATAGGGATGGATGTGAAGATTTTTTTAAAAATTCGACGGGACTGAGACGGAAACGAAGAGCGTAGTCTTCGAACCGAAAAATTTCCGTGCCCGTCTTTTATGTATATTAGATTTTTATGTATTATATAAATATATTAAATAAAATTGATAATTGTCCAATTACACTTAACTATATAAATATCGACATTTAAAGTAAAACTTATTTTGTGACGTGAAAATTATTTTGTGATTTAGTTTTAATTTGATAACATGTAATTGAATTTATGATGTAGAGAAATGATCTAGTATTTGTATTTTATATTGAAAATTTATTTTATATTTTGATTTTGTCTAATAATATTGTGGTTTATCTTATATTTAGTGTTATTGTGGAGTAAATATTTTTTTAATATAGTATAGTTGAGCTTTTCTAATAAAAATAGTAGGTTAACGAGAAATCTTCGATTTTTTAATGAAGAATCTTGATGAATTTTGAGGTTTTTAAAAATATTTGTAGGAGACCAAAACATAAAGAAAAATAAAATCTTCAATGAATACAAAGATAAGAATGAAAAAATATTTTTATAAACGAGAACCGTAACAAATCCATCTCCGTCTCCACGTAATGCTCATCTTAGTACCTATAATTTGAAATTACTGTAATATTTATGCCAATAATTCTATAACAATAAAACAGGTTTCGCAGAACACATAGGGGCCTAGGTGTCCATATCAGATGAACTTATAGTAATGTCTTAGCTTTATATGAAACATTTTCACATTGAGTCTCTATCACCACTAAGCCTTGTTCCCTTGTTTTTATTTAAAGGAAATGTCAGGCAGCAAGGATCTTAAAGCCATGGTACATTTTTATATCGTTTAAGCAGCAATCGAGGATTTGAGCTTATGCAGGATTTAGGAACAATTTAGTAGTCTATTTTACTTGTATAAATCATATTAATATGCATTCCCATGTCTACAAACCAGTTAGCAGTCTCTCTGTTTTCATTCTTTTGGTGCCGCCATAAGATCCTAAAAGACATACACTTTACTTTCATTGAACAACCAAGGACACCCAACAAATATTTGTTAATAAAAACTTAATGAAAAATAAAAATTTACGGCTAGCATGTGAGGGTATAATCAAAGCTTCTTAATTACTAGATGTTTTTAACTCACGTTAAGATTCTAGTTTCTCTATTCCATACTATTTTAAACTTAGATACCTCATGTTCTCACCGCTAGCTGCAATCGGATTCTTCTTGAAATGATACAGCGCAAAATTGTTGTATCTTCACGTTAAAGATGGTTGATTTCCTGAGTGACTCACCTCTATATATAGCCTTTCTCTGATTCAATATTTTCACATCCAACAATCACAAAAACAATAGAATTAGAAATAGAAGATGAAGAAGCAAGTTTGTTCTAGTGTTTCTCTTCTCATTTGCCTTCCTTTTGCTTGGTACAATTTCTCCTTTTGTTGAAGCTCAAACTTGCAACCTTAGTGGCAAGATAAGAGGGAAAAAGCCTCCACCAGGACAATGCAACCAAGAGAATGACTCTGATTGCTGCAAAGAAGGAAAGCTTTATACCACCTACAAGTGTTCCCCATCAGTTTCAAGTCATACAAAGGCAACCCTAACAATTAACAGCTTTGAGGCAGGTGGAGATGGTGGTGCACCATCCGAATGTGACAATCAGTACAATTCAGATGACACACCTGGGGTGGCATTGTCTACGGGATGGTCCAACAAGAGAAGTAGGTGTTTAAAGTTTATCAACATCCATGATAATGGAAAGAGTGTTAGGGCCAAGGTTGTCGATGAATGTGACTCTACTATGGGATGTGATTCTGACCATGATTACCAGCTTCCATGCCCTAACAGTATCGTCGATGCCTCAAAAACAGTTTGGAAGGCCTTGGGAGTGACAGAAAGCGAATGGGGTGATTTGGACATTTTCGTCCAATGTTTATCATCTCTCATGTTATATGTAGTTACGGTTTGCGGTGTTTCTTAGCTTATTGTATTGTTGTACTACTTTTTTTTTTCCTTGCTTTGTTTAAGTTGGTGTAATGAATTCAATGCAATATGTTTTTAATTTATATCCAAAACACTTTTTGCAAACTTTTCTTCCCCATTTCTTTTCATGGCCATTCTTGTTACAAATTTCACTGAATGAATATGATAACAATTCATGGCTATTTATAAAGCCTTTAAGATTCTACGATTTCTAAAATTGTAATTAAATCACTCGTTTAATTTAATTCTTAAAAATTTCTTTATTGATCCACTAGTTTTCTTATTTTTGTAATTGCCTTATCGTGTATGACCTCATTGGTTCAATCTTATCGTTTCAACATTTGAAATGAAATTGTGACCACTCACAAACTTTAACTTTCGCTTATGAAAAAGTTCAATCAAAGGTGAGCAAACTGAAGATACTCAATTTCATTTCAAATATTAAAAAGAATCACGTGTTGGTCTAGATGATGAAACTTTAATCCCGAAACATGGATAAATGAATTGTGGAAAATTGGATTTTGAACAAGAATTGATCAACTAGACTCAAACCAAACCAAAGCAAAACAAAGCGAAGGAAAAACAAAACTAAAAAGTTAAAAAAGCAGGACTAAGCTGATCAGCTAAGTCCAGGATCCGATTCTTTGGGCCCAAGACTCGATCGGGAACACTGCCTCAATTTTTCAGTTTTCATCCAGAACCTTTTGGAATTCCCTTTTTTGGTCTAAAACCCTACTTATATCCATGGGAATGTAGGATCTTCTACTTGAACAAGCAACTTTCACCATCATGAGATTAAATCCAACACATCCTAATCGTCCACTGTCAAAAACTCTAGCTCCCAATTTTCCTATATAAACCCCCTTAATCCCCACAAGCAATACACTGAGGCATAAGCTAAAATCTATCTCTAAAACCTAGAGAGCTCTAAAATTTCCAGCAACATTTCTTCTTCTATAAACCCTAAATCTCCAACGAAAAACTCTAACTCTTCATACAACTTTTCGTTCTTCCAAAAATCCTAGCCTCCACAAAATCCTACACACCCAAAAATCAAAATTTTCCTCGAACAAATCAAATTCTTGAAAAAAAAAATTCAAACTTCCACAATCTTTCGTCTTCAAGCAAGCCATTCTTAGAATTTGAGGGCATCCACACCACCCGTGGAGTTTCCTTAAAACTTGGATTAATTAATATCTTAATTTTAACCCCTTAGCAACACATGAAGAAATCGCATCACACAAGGTTAACAATTTAATTCTTGCAAATAATATGATGATCAATTACTTTGAACCTCCACGAACTTAATTTATTCTTATGTCATATATATTTACTTTATTAAAAATATGTTCTAGGATTGCATCAAAATTCATGTCATATAGATTAAAGTTTTGCATCTTTTTGTTTAATCATTGTAGACACCTAATTTTGACCTACCTTTTTATTTATTTTAGTTTGTTGGGAATTGTTTTCTTTGGCATTTATTAATTACTTAAAATTAATAATCTTATATTCTCAAATTGTTCTTAATTAAATTTGAGACTTAATGTTAGGTGTGTAATGGAATAAAAATTTTAGTTTGAATTACGAAGATTAAAAAGGAAAAAAAATGGAATGGAGAAAATAAAAAATTAAAAAAGAGATAAATTGAGTGAGAAATAAGAAATGGTAATTAGATGGTAGCTTGGGTTCGAACAAGAGGCCTAAGAACCTCAATTAAATTCCATCGGGCAAACCAAATTCAAACCCAAAATAACAAAAAATTTAGGCCTGAAAGACTCGGACCAGACTGAAGCCTAATACCAAGAACTAACCCAAACCAAATTCTTTCTGGATTTGGTACTCCCTAGGTTCATATTTCATTATTGTTTTTCTGGGTTGGTACTTCTGGATTCCCATTTTGCTACTGTTTTTTTTTCCCTTCTTCTGGATTTGGAGTTTTTGGGTTTCGAGATTCTTTACAGTTTTGCAATATGGATTCTTTGTTTAAAAATATGTAAAAAAAGGACCCCATGACCTTCGGGCAGGGTTCGATTTTTACTTCATTCAGTGGCTATTCTTCTTTCGGATGCTATACTATGTTGTTTTTCTAGGTTTATTTTGCTTTCTTAAGGCTTTTTAGCTTCTGTACTCATATGATGTTCTTAACACACCAAGCACCGGAAAAGGGGATGATTGAAGGAACGGGAGTGAACTATGCTCTCAATTCCTTTCCCTTTCGCTTTAATTCTGTTACTCTCTCCTATCTTTGTTCACTTGAAGTAAACCAATGGGGAGGGGTACCTTATTGGTGATGACACCTTGAAGGGACCCTCGACTGTCCTTGTTGCATCTACTTTGCATTAGAGGACGTGTTGGTCAAGCTGGAAAAGGAAAGAGATTTTTTATTCCCTCCGTTCTATTTTTTTTCCTCTGGTTTTCATGCTTCTCATTTTCTCTCTGTTTTCTTCGAGTTAAAAAGATATTAAAAAATATATCTCAGAACTGTTGACTAGTGTAGTCTTTGAAAAATTCCACCATGGATCACTGGATTTTCAAAGCAATTTTCTGGGTTTGAAGTAGAAAACAACGAAGAACTTGTTTTTTTATCCTTTTCCAGGAATCTAACGGTTTTCGAAAACCGTGTTTTTATACAAAATCTTCTAAAAATCTCACCAATTTTGTTTGTCAAGCATGGTAGACTTTGACAGCAAAATGGATCCGGATTTTTTTGGGTCTGGAAGTCTTCTTCTGAGCTTTTGGATTTATTTCCAGGTCCAACCTTCACTTGGATTTCATCATGGGCTTTCTCTGGACTACCCACTCCTATGAATTGTTAAAATACATTCAGGCCCATGAGCCTTGGTGATCCAATGTAAAAAGGAGTACCTTATTTGTACTGGGCTGGACCCAATTTACTTGTGTAATTCAATTCACGCGCTTCAATTTTTGCAATTTATTATATGCATTTCAATTAAATTCATGTAATTTACTTTATACATTTTCATTTGTGCTATTTAAATTCAAGCAATTTATTTTCAAGTCAATTCAATTTATGTAGTTTATTTATGCTATTCAATTTATGTTATCTATATTCATGTTTACTTTTTGTAATTGGTATTAGAGCCGGCACAATCCACTCTTCAGTTCAGTTTGTAATAAACAATTTCTATATAAAATCATTGTAAGTATTTCTTTATTTCTTTGGTTTATTTTCATTCATTTATTTGTTTTTTTTTTTTATTCTTAGTATGTTTAAATCTTATATGCTTGTCTGATTACTATTCTCTTGTAGCTTGACTTTATTTGCCTAAATGGCTTTTAGTTTGCTAAGCATTGAAAGAGAAGAAATCGTAAGACATGAGGGTCTTAGGAAACAAAACATTGTCTAAAATGGAGCAATTAGATTGTGTGGGAATAGATTTAGGATTAAATAAAGAAAATTATGAACATGGTTTACATTTTGATAAAAGTAGTGAAGCTAGTACTAAAATTGTACTAAGTTGCTTAAATACTTTAGTAGACTTAACTACTTCATGGTTTAGACAGAATCATGAAACGCAAGAAACTATTATTAATAAAATTAATGGCATAGATAATAAACTAAAATCATTAGGTAAGAAACCAAAACTAAGTAATAATGCACCGGTCTTGTAATTTAGTAAAAACTACACTAATGAGGTTATATTATGGTATTGAATTATTAGGATTAGAAGATCAAAAAACAATTCAAGCTAAAAAAGTAGAAACATAAAAAGTAGATAGAGAATATGTTATAAGAATGACAGATTTTTGGAAACATCATTTTAAATATGATGATCCTAATAAAAGATAACAATTATTAGCAATGATGCAAGACCTGTATCAACAATATGAATATTTGTTTGAAAAAACAAACTATCATTACTTCTTAAATTATGACATTACATATGATGAGTCAGATAAAGGACTTGTTCATCTAGCAATTAGTGTTATAAATATTGATAGTGATAGTGATAGTTATTTAACATCCTCTAAATCAGAAGATGAAGATATGTTAAGAAGAGAACAGACAACCTTTTAAATTACTTCTTAAATTATGAAACTACATATGACGAGTTAGATAAAGAACATGTCCATCTAGCAACTAGTGTTATAAATAGTGATAGTGATTTAACATCCTCTAAATCATAAGATGAAGATATGTTAAGAAGAGAGCAAACACCTTTTGGGAAAAGAAAGATATGAGAATTTGGATCAACAAGTCATATAGAAACAAATCTAAAAACTAGACCTCATACTCAACAAGAGTGGGAATAAGTAAAGGCTAATGAAGAAGAATGTGCTACTAGCTCAGTAGGAGGATCAAATGTTATAGATCTCATTCCTACAACAAGTAGAAAAGATTATATGAATAAAATGAATGTAACCATAAATGGTACATAGTTAGATTTAACACATGTTTCGTATAAAGAATACAAAAAACAATAGATGGGTACAATATATGTCTATTGTAGTAACTACCTATACTGGAATGCTGAAAAATTTATAAATTATATTGTTGGAACATTACAAGGTGATGTTCTTCAATATATTAGAAAATGAGAATATTCAATAGTTGGACGAGCAAAAAAGAATGACCTTTTGGCTATGACAGATTATGAAAAGCTCTTGCCAAAGTGGTAGAAATCATAAAAAATGAATTTTGCGGATATTGACATATAACTAGTAAAAAGTCCTACATAAATTATGCATTGTCTAAAGTTAAATTATGCATTGTCTAAAGTAAAATTACGCCATATTACAGAACTAGAATCATTCAAAAAATAAATAAAATTCAATAGTATTATCAAATGATTGATGATATTGAAAGTAACTATTGGATAGAACAAAATTTTCATAATTTGCCTCCCCCTTGGTATGAATTTTGTAATACTAGTTACAAAGACTAGTTAGTAAAAACTAATGGCATAGATACTTTAGGATGTAGAATTCAATATGCTTTTAAAACAAGAAAGCATCATGGTATCATCATCAAAGTATCTAAACAAGTTAAAAATCAAGCAGACATAAATTATTGTACAAAGCTATTACAAAATGAATATGAATTTGGGTGCACAACACCATATTATAAATCAAATTATAAAAAACCAAAACGAAAATTTAAATGGAAATTGTGAAGAAAGAATAAAAAAAATTACTCCACAAAAGACATTTATAAGAAAAAATCTACTAAAATTTCTTAAAAACAATGTAAATGTTACATTTGTAATGAAGGTCATATTGCTCCACAATGTCGTAAAAAAGGAAAAGGAGTAAAAAAATGATAAAATACTTACAAGTAAACAATTTAGAGATTTGTTATGGAGAATAACTCTCTTATAGTAAATCTATACTAAATGAAGTTGAAAGTCTTGATGAATGCTCAGATAGTGAACTTATTTTCATGATGAATACTTCAATTCAATCTTCCAACCAACTTTTTGACCCAAAAAAAATTCTGGAAGTCCTTGAGGAAGAAAAACATTCTACCATATTTTTGAGATATAATAAAAGAAGACATGTAGATGGATGGACTAAAATTAAACAAATTGGCAAACCTTAAATAAGAGGAAGTTTATAAAATATTAAAATTTAAATTTTGGAGTACTTGATGTTTTGAACAATGCAGTGGAAACACTACTGCAAGAGCAAGTGAAGATGGAGTTATAGAAATTCCTATATTTGATAAATCTAAGGTAAAAAGATTAAAAGAAAAATATCTTGAACCTAGATATATCCATATAGGAGTAATTCAAATCGAAATAAAAGTCTTATTTCAATAAGACATTGATACCCCGACATTAGCACTAGTTTTAGATAAACGATGAAAGATCCAATTAAAGCACTAACTGAGGGAATCCAATCAAATTTAGTAACAGAGATAGTATGGTTTAAAGTAAAACAAACTATTTTTGTATCTATAGAAGAACCAAATATTCATAAGACTATAAAAATAAGAATTCAAACTAAAAGTATAAATATGGATGGAAGTAATTGTGATATGTTAGTAGAATGGAATGCAATCATTGAATTAACAATTCTAACAACTTCCACCAGAAATATAGTAAAATAATAGAAATTTTTGAACCACAAACATTCAATTCAGGAATCCAACCACTATTAATGAATTTGAAAGATTTAGAAATACCAAACGATTGGTTATTAACATAAACAAGTGAAGTAATTTCTAATAAGTTAATTCAACTTATTGAATTTAAAGCAATAGGTAATAATTAATATTTTAGAGACACCAGAAGTAAAGGAAAATCTATCTTGGAACAATCAAGAATAAGTTTTGACAATCCATCAAAAGTTACTAAATTAAAAGACAATTGCCAATTTTCCAGGAAAATTTTCCCAAAATAAGAAATAATTCTACTCAAAATGAAATAAAAGACAATAGTAATCTCTAAAATAGGCATCAAAATTATTTTCTCCAATCATTAAAATAAAAAGAGGTATAATTATGTTTTAGCAACATTTAATTTCAGTGGATATAAACCATACCGCTTAAATGCTCTTTTAGATAGTGCTTGTGTATGTAAACCAAATGGTTTACCACTTGAAAAATGGGAATTGATGAAGCATCATGTAAGCTAAAGGAATAGATGAGCAAGAAACACTAATTGTTTTTAAAGGAAAATCCATTGCAATTTGGTTAGGAGATAAATAATTTTTTATACCAAAAATTCTTTGTTTCCTAGCTATGGAGATTTCATGTTGGGAAATAATTTTTTAGAAAAATATTTTCCTATGGAATTTGATAAAAGTATGTTAATGTTAAATTTATCGGGACGAAAAGTTTCAATTCAATATTAATAGAACATAAATACATATTAAAAGAAAAAAGACTAATTGAATCAACAGCTTGTCAACGTTCTAACCAACCTATATGATTAGAAATCATTCAGAAATTAGAAGAGGCAAAGCAAGAATGGTAATAAATTACAATAGACTACATCAAAATTTAGAATTTGATAGTTGTTTTATTCCAAGAAAAGATGTTTTAGTTAACCAAACTAAAAATGCAAAATATTTTAGTAAATTCGACTGTAAGTCAATTATGGTATATAAAACTAACTGAAGAATCCAAACCTTTAATTGCTTTTAGTGTAATGCATCACAAATATTCCAAATATGGAAAGATAGTATATTTAGTAAATATAAAGATTTTTGTTTAGTTTACATTGATGATGTTTTAGTTTTCTCTAAAACAGCAAAAGAACATACACATCTTCGAAAGGTATTTGATTTATTTATTCAGCATGGAATAATTCTTAACCCCAAAAAGATTGAGGTTGAGGAAACTAAAATTGATTTTTTAGGATTATATCTAACCCAAGCAAGGATTAGATTATAAGACTGTATTATATGCTCCCTTTGTCTTATAATGATTGTCATGTTTAACATTTAGCCAATTAAATGAATAATTTTTTTTCTAATGTTAAATTATTAATTTTTTTTTCATATATACATAAATATAGTTTAGAAGTTTCTAAAAATAATTTTTCATATTTTTAAAACAATATATATAATAATTAAAATCATAATTAAGTAAAAAAGTAACAAGTGACAAGTTTTGGGACTGAGGGAGTAAAAACAAAGGATTTTTCAAAAGAAATTAAAGATAAAAAAACAACTACAAAGTTTTTTAAGAATATTAAATTATAAAAGACAATTTATTATAGACCTTTCAAAAAAGGAAAAACCTTTGCTAAATAAACTAATAAAAAATTATCTACATGGGATAAAACAAATATTGATTTAATTAAACAATTCAAATCTGAAATCAATAAATTACTTTATGTTTATTTTTCTAAAAAGGAGATAAATTTATTCTAGAAACCGATGCCAGTGATAATTATTGGGGAGTGGTATTTAAAGCCATAAAAATAATAATGACGAATTAGTTTGTGGATATAATTTCAGGAAATTTAAACCCAATGCATGTGAAAAAGAATTGTTAACCATACAAAATGGTATTAAACGATTTTATATTTATTTAGCACTAGAAAAATTTACTATATAAACAAATAATCAAGTTGTTAGAGATATTTTATAATCCAAAAAAGGTGAAAAAAAATCATAGAAAAATTAGATGGAGCAATTATATTAAACAATATACTTTTGATATTGAGTTTATTAAAGGTACTAATGATACTCTTGCTGACTGTTTAAGCAGTTACCTTAATGGTTGAGAAAAGAAAACAACCTATCCTTGAAAAACAAAGAGAATGTACTACAATAAAGAAAAAGAAGAGCCTCTCTAAGGACTTTATTACTTCTACCCAATGTATGCAATAAAATTTCCATATCCTAACCTAAGACACTGGACACCGATGACATCACAATTTAGCCAAAATCCTTGAGAGACACTTTCTAACCGAAATTTCAGTGAAATTGTGTGAAAAACACAAGACCTCTCTATCATTTTAAAAGGAAGAAACAAAACAAGTTTCTCCTTTCTTCAACCTAGAAATTTCCTATGATTTCTATAAAAACATTAATGGAGCATGGGAGGCTCATATTTTAAACAAAAAAGCTCAGTTTAGACAGAATGTGACCCTTGTGAATAATTTTTTTTTTTTGATAAAAAACAAAGAGAAAATCAATTAAAAAAATCTTGTAGAAAGTATAAAATTACAAAATTGGGATGTTCAAGAAAATTTTTAACTTTTTAATATTTTAATCCAAATTGCAAATTTTCTAGATAAACAATTAGTAGATTCCATTTTTGAAAAAAATAAGGTGATCCTTTTTATTTGAAAAGCTAAAAAAGTTTTACCATATAAAATATATTTTCCAATAAAACAAAAAATTGAATATAATAATATTAGTGGTCTTCAAGAGTGCCTAAACAAGTACGTTATATGCCTTTCTAGATAATTGTGATGCACCAAAATTAGTTAATTTTATCAATAACAATCCATGTGACATAACAGATGTTGAATGTTTAAATTTTGGGAAGAACTAAACCAGTTGTCCATGTTTATTAAAACTGTGATTTATCATATTACAAAAAATCAAGTGTTTTTCAAATACTATACATTTGAAATTTACAGTACAATTGTTTTAGTTAAATGGAAAAATTCTTTCAACCTTATCAAATTTGGATATTGAATGAATTTCATGCTTCAAATTTCAATGACAATGGATATTATAATTACAATTTCAAAGATTTCAAAGATGCAATCAACATTCTTGACATCGAGAGCTACAAGTTAAAGTGTCATCAACAGTTTTATCAGATAGCTTATGAATATAGAAAGTTAGACATTAAAAGTCACGGATGGATGAAGAATCTTCATCACAAATTTAGACTCTTCATTTGAACCTTCTGAAGCACAAAAGGAGAAGGAAAAAAACCTTCTTAATGAAGTTATGACAAAGGACTTCCAATAACTCGATATGCATGATATTGTTAATTTTCAAAACTATATGGATGAAAAGAATTGATTAGCTGAAGAGTATGTTGACATTGCTAACAATCTGGACTCCATTATAGATCATAACATCCAAAACATGATGGAATTTTTTTATTCTTTCGCCACCTTTTTTTTTTGTTTTGGTTTTATATAATTTGATTTATAATATGGTGTTGTGCACCCAAATTCATATTCATTTTATAATAGCTTTGTAAAATAATTTATGTCTGCTTGATTTTAACTTGTTTAAAAGCTTTGATGATGATATCATTGTTGAGAGTCCTAATTAGGTTTATGTTGAGAGTCCTACTAGGTTTGATGCTCATAAGTCTATATATATGATTATTGAATTGTATTCAGAAAATCAATAATACATAATTCTTTTCAAAATTTTTTTTGTGAACATGGTATTAGAGCTTTAGGTTTTTTTTTTTTTGGAAATTCCAAAGCCTTCATCATTTCATCTGTTTTAGCTTTCATATCTGACTATACTTCTAGCCTTTATCGCTAATTTTTTTTTTCCCTCTAATCTTGCCTTCTTCTCCATCATTAACCCATCATGGCTGAAAAAAACACCCCGTCCATAGAAGTTCTCAATCATCCGACTTCAGGTGATCTGCAGAATATTCAAGCACCGGATAGCTGGGATACTCTCTGGTGCACTTATTGCAAGAAATCGAGACACACCAGAGAAAGGTGTTGGAAACTGAATGGAAAACCACCGAGCAAGGAGTGGGGATACCAAGGAGGATAGCAACGTAATCTGGGACAGCAGTGGAACCAGTCCTATTCGACCATGAATCAACTAGGTTCAGACTAGGGTATGCTTAATATAGAGGAGGTAGAGAAGCTAAGGAAACTTCTGGGATCGCTGAAAAAACCTAGTGGTTCATGCTCTCTTGCATTCTCGGGTAAGTTCTCATTTTCTCAAAGACTAAATGTCTCAAATGAAACTATCAGGAATTTATGGGTTATTGACTCAGAAGCCACAGACCATTTGTGTAATACCCGTATTTGTAAAGTAAGGGTAAAGAAGTAATTTAATAAATATGACATGGAATTAAATAAAATATATGTGAAAGGTTTATTAGTATTTGAATAAAGAAATTTAAAAAAAATCGTGAATAGTATATAAAAAATGGAAAAATAAAAAGAAAAAAAAAGTTTTTAAAAAAAACAAGATTCAGGATGTCTGGGGACATCCCAGCAAAAGGAAGAAGAAAGAAGAAAAAATAAAATAAAATAAAATAATATCTAAAAAAAAGGGACACATGGCAGCAGATGGCAGCACCTACTACCAAGTGTAAATTTGAAGGCTTGAATGCCTTCCAGCAAGCCAAAACGTGGAGGCTGCCAATTTTTTTTTTAAAAATCTTGCCCTTATATATACCAAGGATAGGTAGGTATTAAGTTATACATACCGATTTCATTTAAGTTTTCTTTCAATTTCTCTATTTTCTTAAACACTTGGGGACCCAAAGAAAAGTTGAAATAGCAAAATTTTGAAGGAGTTTACGGTAGAACTTTATAGAGTTACGAGAAGCTATAAAAAAAATTGAAGGTAATAACATAATGTTTATTTTTGAATTTTTAGCATTCATGAAATTTCCTGAAATTCAAAGTGAGAATTTTCAAAGGGTGTGGTTTATGAAGAATTGAAGAAATAATTAGAAATTTAATACAAATATTATGTCAGGTGTTAACAATCAGCAACCGGGGGAAATTGCTGAGAAGAACGGGAAAGGCAATGAGGTGATCCACGGGTAGCTTTAAGTGCTACGTGGTGAGTTGGATTTACTTTAAGTAATCTAAATAAAAATGAAAAATCTAGTGATAATATTAAAACAAATTAGTAGCTTATGTTTTGGTGATAGATAAAGATTTGATTGATAGATATAATATGAATATTGGACATGTAGAAAAATTATTATGTGAGAAGAAATATTATTAGAATAATGAGTTAATTTAATAATGATGGTGATAAATAAATTCTTGACGAGTTTTGGTTAATAAATTGATGTGATTGATGAGGAGAAGAAAATTGTGAAATTTATCAAGCAGAACGTTGAGGAAAGATCAGACAGTTAATTTAAATATTTTGAATTCATGTGGTTTTTATACTTCGATTCATATGCATGTTTTATATTATTGTTCATATGCATGTGTATTAAATAAGAGAACCGAAAGAACCAAGAAGGGACCGGTCTGATTGAAAAACTGTGACAGCCAGTATATGTTGAAAATAAAAAGGACACCATGACAGCCGGTATATGTTGGAAATAAATGTCGTGACAGTCGGGATAAGCTGTAAAGAAAAGAATCGGGAGCGGGCCGGTCTAAGATAATAAAAACATGTCGACATGTGGGAAGACATTCCCATAATAATAATTCATGCATTGCATCTGTTTTACATGTTGATAGTTTTATTGAAGTTGTTGATGTTATGCATGTAATTATGAATAAATAAGTCTCATAGAGAGAGACAGTTACAGTGAGAAAAAGACATAGAAATATGATAAGATAGGAATTCTATAAGTGTTAGACATTATGTTACTATCCAGTTATATAAGAGATGAATGATTAAATATTAAAGGGTTATTTATGCAATTTGAATACTTTTAGCAAATTTAATTCACTGAGCTTGTGAAGCTCATCCCTTATTATACAATGATTTCAGGTAGCAGGCAGGACAGATAGTCTGGTGGGTTGAGAGTCAGATGAAATCATTTTCTGTAAGCCACGTACGTGTCAATATCCATAGACAATTGAGAAAATGAAACAAAAAAAAATTGTATTTGTAATTATTCATGCATTTTACGTTGTATATTATGTTTAAGTTAATATCAGAATGATATAAAATAATTATGTTAGTATTATTTTTTATTGTTGCATATATGTGTCGTGCCGAGATTTTCAAAATGTGATGATACTGTCTCGGGAGTGGCCAACTCGGGATGGGTTATTGCAATTTTGGTATCAAAGCATTAGGTTTTAAGATTCTGTAGACTGCATGAAAACTTAAAAAGTGGAATATCTAAATAAACTATATTTTTAAATGCAGATTCTGAGGATGACACGTGGTTGTGCGAGAGCTAGAGGTAGAGTTCTAAATCAGAGGGGACGTGGTAGGCCCCCAATTTTTAGGAGAACTAAAGCAGAAGAGGAAGTTGAGTCTGTGATTCCTGCAAGGGAACATATTGATAGTGCAGCTAGTACTAGTAGAGCTGGGAGAGTATCTAAGGGTAGGAAGGATGAATTGAGAGAAGTTGTTAATCGTGCTATAGAGAGGATGAATGCAACTGAAGAAATGGCTGATAATCTACAGAGAAGATTAAAGGAAAGGGGTAGAAGAGAACTTGATGTGGTGAGGCAAGAGGGTCATGAGGGAGGTGTATTTGCACGTGAGATGCAAAGTGATTGTTTTGTGAGATTTCTTAAGTTTAAACCTTAGTCTTTTAGAGGATCTGTAAATCCGGTGGAAGCTGAGCAGTAGATTAGATATGTGGAGAAATATTTTGAGGTCTTACCAGTGTCAGATAGAGAGAAGGTGACTTTTGCTTCATTTATGTTGGAGGGTGAGGCTTGTCAATGGTGGGAGGATATTTTGCCCAGGGTAAGCACACGGGTAGAAAAACCTTTAACTTGGAGTAAGTTTAAGGATGAGTTCTTTGCAAAGTATTTCCTAGATACTTTTCGGGCACAACAAGAAAGAGATTTTATTCATCTAAGGTAAGGAAATTTATCGGCAGTTGAATATGATAGTAGATTCATAGCCCTATCAAGGTTTTTACCTGAATTAGTGAATACGGAGGAGAGAAAATGTAAGAGATTTTTAGACGGATTACACAATGACATTTGGACTAAACTCTCTTATATAGGCATAGCAAATTATGCTGTATTGGCAGATAAAGCATTACAGATTGAGAAGGATTTGATGGAGTTGAAAGGTAGGAGGGATTGGCTGAAGAGGTCTAGATTTGAGAGACCTAGAGGTAGTAGCAGTATGAGTGTACAGGGAAAGAAACCACCCTAGAGGGGGCGTTCTTTGTCACAAGGAACTGTAGTGCAGAGTCAAAGGCAGGCAGGATCTGTTGCTTCTGTAGCTCAGAGTAATACTGGTAGAACCCCTAGATTTGGGAGACAAGCTATGAAAATTTGGAGTTATGGTAGAAGAGTAAGTATGCCACTAGGGGAAAATGGTAACCTGATGCATGATTGAGAGGCAAGAGTCTACTTTAGATGTAATCAGACGGGGTATCTGGCTCGGAATTGCCCTATGCAGATATGCTTTGTATATGACATGGGAGGACATGTTGCTGTAGATTGTCCAGCAGGAAAATCTGTTGACGTAGGTGTTAGAAGTGTTGGGAGGAGATCGGTGGAGAGAGGTGGTGGATCAAGAGGTGTGCGAGGCAGAGGTAGAGGATCAATAGCAGAGCGAGGACGTTGCAGTCAAATTCTGTCCAGAGATGGTAGAGTTTATGCATTGACCCAACAGGATACACAAGCCACTCCTGATATTGTTATAGGTATGATATCTATATTTGGTATGTCTGCTAGATTATTGATTGATCATGGTGCAATATATTCTTTCTCATCTAGTAATTATATGAAATCTTTTGATGCTAGTGCTAGTCCTTTGATGCATACAATTATTGTTGAGATTCTTGCTGGAGATAGGGTTATTATCAAGACAATCTATCGAGGTTGTGTGATTAATATTACTGATAGAGAATTTGAAGTTGATTTATTGCCTTTAAATATGACAAATTTTGATTTAATTCTGGGGATGAATTGGTTATCTGCATATCATGTTTGGGTAGATTGTTTTAGAAAAAATGTGGTGTTCAAAATACCCGGACAGGAGGAGTTTAATTTTCAGGGATAACGTAAGATACTTGCTAATTGTCTTATTTCTGCCTTAACTGCTAATAAATGGTTGAGGAAAGGTTGTGAGGGGTATTTGGCATATGTGGTGGATTCTAGCAAAGAGTATAGGAAGTTAAAAGAAATATTGGTAGTAAAAGATTTTTCTGATGTTTTCCCTGAAGAGTTAACTGGGTTGCCTCCCAATAGGGAGATTGAGTTTTTTTATTGAGATGATTCCAAAATTAGCACCCATATCCATAGCACCCTATAGAATGGTACCAACTGAATTGAGAGAGTTGAAAGTTCAGCTTCAGGAGTTGCTAGATAAACAGTTTATCCGACCTAGTATCTCACCCTAGGGAGCCCCTGTGTTATTTGTTAAGAAGAAGGATGAGACATTGAGGTTGTGTATTGATTATAGACAGTTGAATAAGATCACCATCAAGAATAGATATCCTGTGCCCATGATAGATGATTTATTCAAGCAGTTACAAGGAGCTAGAGTGTTTTCTGTGATAGACCTGAGATTGGGTTATCATCAATTGAGGATAAAGGAGGGGGACGTGCCTAAAACTACTTTTAGGACATGTTATAGCCATCATGAATTCTTGGTGATGCCTTTTGGGTTGACTAATGCTCCTGCAGCATTTATAGACCTTATGAATCGGGTGTTTAAACCATTCTTGGACAAATATTTTGAGTGGGAAGCCAGCCAAGTTTAGAATTAGAGAAGATGGTATGGTAGTATTGGGGCATAGAGTTTGTGTTCCTAATGATGTAGAGATGAGAAAGGAGATACTAAGAGAGGCTCATGATTCTGTATATTCCATGCACCTAGGTAATAATAAGATGTACAGGGTGTTGAGACAGAATTATTGGTGGTCAGGGATGAAGAAGGATGTAGCAGAATATATTTCTAGATATTTGATTTGTCAAAAGGTGAATGCTGAGAATAGACATCCAGCAGGTTTATACAACCTCTTCCAATACCTGAATGGCCATGGGAAAATGTGAGTGTGGATTTTATCTCTGGTTTTTCCCGTACCTAGAGAGGACATGACGCTGTGTGGGTTATAATGGATAGACTTTCTAAGTCTTCACATTTTCTTCCTATTAAAACTACTTAGAGTCCAGAAAAGTTGGCTGAGTTGTATGTAGCAGAGATAGTAAAATTACATGGAGTACTCTTGAGCATTGTTTGAGATAGAGATTCTAGATTTACCTATAGATTTTGGAGGGGTTTCCAAGAAGCTATGGGTACGCAATTATATTTTGGTACAGCTTTTCATCCACAAATTGATGGGCAGACAGAAAGAATCATCATAATACTAGAAGATATGTTGAGAACAAGTGTATTGAGCTTCTTAGTGAGCTGGGATGCTTATTTGTCCTTGAGCATTGTTTCAGATAGAGATTTTAGATTTACCTCTAGATTTTGGAGGGGTTTTCAAGAAGCTATGGGTACGCAATTACAATTTAGTATAGCTTTTCATCCACAAACTGATGAGCAGACGGAAAGAATCATCAGAATACTAGAAGATATGTTGATGGCAAGTGTATTGAGCTTCTCAGTGAGCTGGGATGCTTATTTACCCTTGATCGAGTTTGCATACAATAATCAGTATCAAACTAGTATTGGGATGGTACCCTTCGAGGCTTTATATGGTAGAAGGTGTAGAACTCCAGTATGCTGGGAAGAAGTTAGAGAGAGAAAGATATATGACCCATAAATGATAGATTTGACTACTGAAAGGATCAAACTGGTTAGGGAGAACCTCAGAACAGCCCAGAACAAACAGAAAGGATATGCTGATAAAAGAAGACGACATCTCGAGTTCCAAGTTAGTGATTGTGTATTTTTGAAGATATATCCGTGGAAGTGAGTGTTGAGATTTAAGAAAAATGGAAAGCTGAGCCCAAGATTTGTGGGGTCGTATGAGGTGATCGAGAAAATTTGACCAGTACTTACACGATGAATCCCATAGTATCTCGAATCAAGCAATAGAAATTTAGGAAGATTTGACTTTTATGCAAGTGCTAGTCAGAATCCGAGACAAAAAGGAACAAGTGTTGCACAATAAAGTTATTTCTTTGATTCAAGTATTATAACGAAATAAAGATGTAGAAGAAGTCACGTGGGAGCATGAAGCAAGAATGAGAAAGGATTACCCCCAACTCTTTTCTTGATTTTAGGTAGGGAAATTTCGAGGACGAAATTTTTGTAAAGTGGGTAGAATTGTAATACTCGTATTTGTAAAGTAATGGCAAAAAGTAATTTAATAAATATGACATGGAATTAAAATAAATATATGTGAAAGGTTTATTAGTATTTGAATAAAGCAATTTAAAAAAAATTCGTGAACACTATATAAGAAAAGGAAAAAGAAAAAGAAAAAGAAAGAAAAAAAAAAGTTTTCAAAAAAAAAATCAGAATCAGGACGTCTAGGGACGTCCTAGCAAAAGGAAGAAAAAAAATAATATCTAAAAAAAAGGGTTACATGGCAGCAAGTGGTAGCACCTACTGCCAAGTGTAAATTTGAAGGCTTGAATGCCTTCCAGCAAGCCAAAACGTGGAGGCTTGTGGGGAGGCTGCCAAAGATTTTTTAAAAATCTTACCCTTATATATACCAAGTATAGATAAGTGTTAAGTTATATATACCGATTTCTTTTAAGTTTTATTTCAATTTCTCTATTTCCTTAAACACTTGGGGAGCCAAAGAAAAGTTGAAATAGTGAAATTTTAAAAGGGTTTACTAGGGGTGAGCATAGGTCAGGTTATCCTAAAATTTCAACCCAACCCATTCATACCGGGTTAAAAAAATCTCAACCCATGAACCCATCCAACATCAACTCAACCCAACCCATTTTACTCGGTTGGGGTCGGTTTGGGTCACCGGGTTGATATTTTTTTACTAAATAATTAAACCATGCATATTACATAACAAAAAAAATATTCTATTAAATCCAAAACTAAATCCATTCATATTACAAGTAAAATATATGTGTCTGACATCACAAAGAATATTTAATAACATAGAAAAGAGAACAATTGTCTTATGTACTACAATGGTTATAGGCTATATTAAATTTGGTTTTTTGGATACTGCTAAAGAAGCTTTTTGATTACATGCAAGAGAATGATGTTGTGCCATAGAATGCCATAATTGGAGGCTACGTTGAAGCCAAATTTGGTAATGATGCTTTGGCATTGTTTAATGAAATGAAAGCGAGTAATATAAAGGCTAATGAAGTGACCATGGTCAATTGCTTATCTGTATGCTCACAACCTGGAGCTCTTAGTGTTAAGAATATGAATTCATCGTTATATTGAAAAACACAATCTTCATCTGAGTATTGCGCTAGGAACTGCTTTAGTTGACATGAATTTAACTTATTTTAGAAGACTATTCAATTACGAAAGAAATTTGGATTTTTGCATAGTTGCTAATAATATATTTTAGTAACTCAGTATTTGTTGACCGTGCTAATGCTTTCTCACTAACCATTCTAATTTTTGAACTATTCTTTAATGCACTTGGAACTGACATGGAGGGCTCTTAAAAGGTCACCGAGAGGCAAATTGAATGGTTCAATAATGTTTGCATGAAAGGTTTCCAGCAAGTTGATATTACAAAGCTTTATCATGCATTCAACATTTCTTCCATCAACATTATGGTACATCTTTTTGGAATATAAGTTTATCTGCATACATTGGTCACGACTGGAATCTTGTAGGTTAGAGTGTTAATTTCTATGTTTATTTTATAGTTACAACGGTACAAGAAATCAAAATTTTATTAGCATAAGTTAATTGTGCATCAATTTATTCTGATTGAAATTATACTTAAGAATAATTATGAAAACTATTTCATAACTCGAAATAAGTATTTGTTTCTAATGTAAATATTTGAAACTAAAATCTGGGTAATTGAAAAGTATGAGACTTGTTTGGACATTGGAGTATCTGCTACATATAATTTTACACACTAATAGTAATTTGAATGAATATTTTATAATTATATATTTTACAATTATACTTATTTATACACAATTTTATATTCAATATATATAAAATATATAATTATATATTTGACCGGATTACTGGTTTGGATCGGGTTGAAAATTTTGAACCTATAACCCAACCCAACCCAACCCAATCTCTAAAATGACACAACCCAACCCAACCCATTATACCGGTTAAGGTTGGGTTCACGGGTCAACCGGGTTCCATACTCACCCCTAGGGTTTATGGTGGAATTTTATAGAGTTACGAGAAGCTATCAGAAAAATAGAAGGTAATAATGTAATGTTTATTTTTGAATTTTTAACATTCATGAAATTTCCTGGAATTCAAAGTGAGAATTTTCAAAGGGTGTGATTTATGAAGAATTGAAAAAATAATTAGAAATTTAATACAAATATTATATCAGGTGTTAACGATCAGCAACTAGGAAAAATTGCTGAGAAGAACGGGAAAGGCAAGGAGGTGATCCACGGGTTGCTTTAAGTGTTACGTGGTGAGTTGGATTTAATTTAAGTAATCTAAATAAAAATGAAAAATCTAGTGATAATATTAAAATAAATTAGTAGCTTATGTTTTGGTGATATAAAGATTTGGTTGATAGATATGATATGAATATTGGACACGTAGAAAAATTATTATGTGAGAAGAAATATTATTAGAATAATGAGTTAATTTAATAATGATGGTGATAAATAAATTCTTGACGAGTTTTGGTTAATAAATTAATGTGATAGATGAGGAGAACAAAATTGTGAAATTTATCAAGCAGAACATTGAAGAAAGACCGGATAGTTAATTTAGATATTTTGAATTCATGTGGTTTTTATATTTCGGTTCATATAAATGTTTTATATTATTGTTCATATGCATGTGCATTAAATAAGAGAACCGAAAGAACTGGAAAGGGGCCGGTCTAATTGAAAAACCGTGACAGTCGGTATATACTGGAAATAAAAAGAACACCGTGACAGCTGGTATATGCTGGAAATAAAAGGGACACCATGAAAATCGGTATATACTGGAAATAAATGTGGTGACAGCCAGGAAAAACTGTAAAGAAAAGAACCGGGAGGGGGCCGGTCTAAGATAATAAAAACATGTCGACATGTGGGAAGACGTTCCCTAATAATAATTCATGCATCGCATCTGTTTTACATGTTGATTTTATTACTGCAGTGTTGTTGATATTATGCATTTATTTATAAATAAATGAGTCTCACAAAGAGACAATTATAGTGAGAAAATATCATAGAAGTATGATATGATAGGAATTATTTAAATGTTAAATTATATGCTATTATCCAGTCATATGAGAGATAAATGATTAAATATTAAAGGGCTATTTATACAAATTGAATACTTCTAGTAAATTTAATTCATTGAGCTTGTGAAGCTCATCCCTCATTGTACAATGATTTCAAGTAGCAGACAGGACAATTAGTCTGGTGGGTTGAGAGTCAGACAAAATCATTTTCTGTAAGCTTGTACATGTCAGTATCCTCAGACAAATGAGAAAATGAAATAAAAATTTTATTTGTAAATATTCATGCATTTTACGTTGTATATTATGTTTAAGTCAATATCAGAATGTTGTACCTCCCCTGTTGAGGGTTGAGGATTAAAATAAAAAAATTTCTGTTAGCATTATTTTTATTGTTGCATATATGTGTCGTGTTGGGATTTTCAAAATGTGATGACACCATCTCGGGGGTGGCCAACCCGAGATGGGTCATTACAATTTTGGTATCAGAGCCAGGTTTTATGATTCTGTAGACTACATGAGAACTTAAAACAAGTGAAAGATCTAAATAAACTATATTTTAAATGCAGAGTCTGAGGATGACACGTGGTCATGCTAGAGGTAAAGGTAGAGTTCTGAATCAGAAGGGACGTTATAAACCCCCAATTTTTAGGAGAACTGAAGCAGAAGAGGAAGTTGAGTCTGTAGTTCTCACGAGGGAACATATTGATAGTGCAGTTGGTACTAGTAGAGTTGGGAGAGATTCTGAGGTTATGAAGGATGAATTGAGAGAAACTCTTAATCGTGCTATAGAGAATACTAGAGGAAAATGGTAGAAGAGAACCTAATGTGGTGAGACAAGAGGTTCAAGAGGGAGAAGGTGTGTTTGCACATGAGATGCAAGGTGATTGTTTTGTGAAATTTCTTAAGTTTAAACCCCAGTCTTTTAGAGGATCTGTAAATCTTGTAGAAACTAAGCAGTGGATCAGACATGTCAAAAAATATTTTTGGGTCTTACTAGTGATAGATAGACAAAATGTTACTTTTGCTTCATTTATGCTTGAGGGTGAGGCTTCTCAATGGTGGGAGGATATTTTTCCTAGGGTAAGCACACGGGTAGAACAACCTTTAACTTAGAGTAAGTTTAAGGATGAGTTCTTTGCGAAGTAATTCATGCATTGCATCTGTTTTACAAGTTGATATTTTTGCTGAAGTTGTTGATGTTATGCATGCAATTGTGAATAAATAAGTCTCACAGAGAGAGACAGTTACAGTGAGAAAAAGACATAGAAATATGATATGATAGGAATTATTTAAGTGTTAGACACTATGCTACTATCCAGTTATATGAGAGATGAATGATTAAATATTAAAGGGTTATTTATACAATTTGAATACTTTTAGTAAATTTAATTCACTGAGCTTGTGAAGCTCATCCCTCATTGTACAATGATTTCAGGTAGCAGGTAGGACAAATAATCTGGTGGGATGAGAGTCAGACGAAATCATTTTCTGAAAGCCACATACTTGTCAATATCCTCAGACAATTGAGAAAATGAAACAAATAAAAATTGTATTTGTAAATATTCATGCATTTTACATTGTATATTATGTTTAAGTTAATATTAGAATGATATAAAATAATTCTGTTAGTATTATTTTTTTTGTTGCATATATATGTCGTGCTGGGATTTTCAAAATGTGATGACACCGTCTCGGGGGTGGCCGACCTGGGATGGGTCGTTACAAAATGACTCATTCTTCACTAAATTTTAGCACCTACTCTCCATGTCCTAGCAATTGAAAAATAACAGTTGCTGATGGTTCTTTAATTATTATAGCTAGTCTAGGAGATATTCATATCAATCCTTCTCTTACTTTAAAAAATGTTCTTCATGTCCCAAAATTGTCCACCGACTTAATATCCATTCAAAAACTCACACATGAGATGAATTGTAATGTACTTTTCAATCCTTCTCAATGTGTTTTTCAGGACCAGGTTTCAGGGAAGAAGATTGGACTTGCTAAGGAGAGAAATAGGCTCTACTATCTTGACGAACCAAGCAAGTCACATATGGTCAAGAATAATTTATCTCTGTCATTTCTATCATCATCTAATAAAGACACTATTTGGCTCCACCATTTTAGACTAGGGAATCCATTTTTGGAATCTTGAAAACTATGTTTCTTACTTTGTTTAGAGGTCTAAGTGCTGAACAATTTCATTATGATGTATATAAGTTTGCGAAGCACAATCGTGTACCTTTTCTAATTAGCAATAATAAAAGCCCAGTTCCATTTTATTTTATTCACAATGATATATGGGGACCCTTTATGGTTCCAAATGTGTCTCATGTTTTGTTGGTTTGTCTCTTTCGTCGACGATTGTACTAGAGTTTCTTGGATCTTTTTTCTTAAACATAAATCAGATGTAAGCAGTGTACTCTGAAACTTCCACAACATGATTCAAAACCAATTTTGAGTAAAAATCAAAAGACTCCGATCAGACAATGCAAGAGATTATTTTAATCAAGCTCTATCTCCATATTTTCAAAAAGATGGAATCATCCATGAATCTTCTTGCGTTGATACTCCACAACAAAATAGAGTGGCAGAGAGGAAAAATTGTCACTTGCTAGCCACAACCCGAGCCCTTCTCTTTCACCATAATTTTCCAAAATATTATTAGGGGGAAGTCGTACTCATAGCTGTTTATATGATTAATCGTCTACTTTCTCGGGTGCTAGGGTTTAGGTCACCCATGGAAACAATGTCCCATTTCTATCCTGACTTTCATACAACAAATAACTTCACTTCAAGAATCTTCGGCTGCACTGCCTTTGTCCATGTTCATAGTCGAAACAGAGGAAAATTAGATCTAAGAGCTCTTAAGTGTGTGTTTGTAGGTTATTCATCCACCTAGAAAAGATACAAATGCTGCCATCCACCTACACATAAATTCTTTGTTTCCATAGATGTCACTTTTGAGGAAACAAAACCATACTTTAACCAGCCTTATCTTCAGGGGGAGACTTCATTTAGTGAAGATAAGGATAAAGATTTGTTTCTACTCGATCTACCTACTCGTGAGTTAGTTGTATCTACTAGATTAGCCCCATATGATCTAATTCCAGCCGAACTAGCTCTAATTGACCCACTTGTATCAGTCGAACCATTCTAGCCGTTGTCAACACCCACACCCGCCCACACTAAACCCATGACAGAGTATAATGAACGTCATAACTCTATGCGATTTGTGCAGGCTTATTCAAGGAGAAGAGACTCGGATCCTAATCCTGAGAATGAGGTAAATATAATCACCAGACCATGATCTCCTAATTGCTATTAGGAAAGGCTCAAAAGAATGCACAAAACACCCATTGTATCATTTGGCAAAATTTGTCTCTTTTGAGAAATTCTTACCCCCACATAGGACCTTTCTAGTCAGTCTAAACTCTATTCATATTCCTGATACTTTATTTAAGGCATTATCTAATGAGAATTGGAGAAATTCCATGAGTGAAGAAACGCAGGCACTAGAGAAAAACCGGACGTGGGAAATAGTTAACTTACCATCTGGAAAGAAGGCTGTGGGCTGCAAGTGGGTGTTTACCGTAAAATACAAATCAGATGGCTCTCTTGAAAGATACAAAGCTAGACACGTGGTGAAAGGACACACGTAGACCTATGGTGTGGACTATCAAAAGACATTTGCTCCAGTAGCTAAGATGAACACAGTGAGAGTTTCGTTGTCACTAACTGCTAATTTCAACTAGTATTTAGAGCAATTTGATGTAAAAAATGCCTTTCTTCATAGTGAATTAGAAGAGGAGATATACATGGGAATTTCTCCAAGATATGAGCAACAACTGAGAGGCAACAAAGTCTGCAAGCTAAGAAAGGCGCTCTACGGCCTAAAACAATCTCCACGAGCTTGGTTCAGAAGATTCACCAAAGTGATGCTAACCACTAGATACAAGCAAAGTCAATGAGATCATACACTCTTCATAAAACACTCGGATGCAGGGGGAGTAACGGCCCTTTTGATGTACGTCGATGACATAATAGTCACAGGAAACGATGAGAAGGAGAAGAAAGCTCTACAAAGATGTCTTGTCAATGAATTTAAGATAAAAGAACTTGGGAGGTTGAAATACTTTCTAGGAATTGAAGTAGCTCATTCTAGAGAATGAATCTTTATCTCACAACAGAAATATGTGACTGATCTCCTTAAGGAAAGTCAGCATATAAACCAATTTTCACACCGATTGAACAAAATCATAGACTTGGAGAAGCAAAAGATAATCCAACTGTGGACATGGAGAGGTACCAAAGACTGGTTGGGAAGCTCATATACCTTGCCCACACATGGCCAGACATTGCTTATGCCATGAGTGTTGTCAACCAATTTATGCACAGCCTGAGAGAAGTTCATCTACAAGCTTTCCATCACATACTACATTACCTAAAGGTTAATCCAGGGCAAGAGATTCTATTTAGAAGAAACACGGGGTTAGTCCTTGACGCGTATACAGATGCTGACTATTCAGGTTCAACGGTCGATAGAAGGTCTATGACAGGCTATTGTACTTTCCTAGATGGCAATCTTATGACATGGAGGAGTAAGAAGCAGAATGTAGTGGCAAGATTAAGTGCTGAAGCAAAGTTTAGGGTGATGGCGCAAGGAGTTTGTGAATTACTATGGCTCAAAATAATTCTAGAAGACTTAAAGATTAAGTGGGATGGACCTATGAGGCTATTTTGTGACAATAAGTCGGCTATCAACATCGCTCATAATCCCATTCAGCATGACTAGACAAAGCATATTGAGGTAGATAGACATTTCATAAAAGAGAAGTTGGCCAGCGGATTAATCTGAACACCGTACGTCCCAACAAACAATCAACTTGCTGATGTACTTACAAAAGGACTTAACAGTGGAGCATTTCAACAACTTATGTGCAAGCTGGGAATGAAAGATGCATATTCACCAGCTTGAGGGGGAGTGTTGAGAGTCCTAATTAGGTTTATGTTGAGAGTCCTAATTAGGTTGTTAAGAGTCCTAATTAGTTTTCCTATAATGTGTCATAGTAGGTTTCCTAAATCTTATCTATTTTATATCCATCTTATCTAATTATGTCTCTTAGTCCTATTAGGTTTGATATTCATAAGTTGATATATATGACTGTTGAATTGTATTCAGAAAATCAATAATACATAATTCTTTTCAATTCCTTTTGTTAACAACCATGATGCTCTCTTGTTTTAAAAGTGTATTGTATTCTACATCCTAAAGTATTTATGCCATTAGTTTTTACTAAATAGTCTTTGTAATTAGTAATAAAATGTTCATCCTAAGGGGGAGGCAATTTATGGAAATATTGTTCTATATAATATTTACTTTCAATATCATCAATCATTTTATAATATTGTTGTATTTTTTATAGAATGATCTAGTGCTTTAATATGACGTAATTTTATTTTAGACAATGCATAATTTATGTACGACTTTTTACTAGTTGTAAGTATGTATTTGCAAAATTCGTTTTTCATGATTTATTCCATTTTTTGTAAGAGCTTTTCATAATCTGTCATAGCCAAAAGGTCATTTTTCTTTGGCTCATCTAGCTATTGAATCTTCTCATTTTCTAATATATTGAAGAGCACCACCTTGTAATGTTCCAACAATATAATTTATAAATTTTTTAGTATTCCATGTATTTTTATAGGTAGTTCCTACAATAGACATAGATTGTGCACAATCATCTATTATTTTTTCATATTCTTTATACGAAACATGTGTTAAATCTAAATATGTACCATTTACGGTTACATTCATTTCATCTCTTCTACTTGTTGTAGTGATTAAATTTATAACATTCGATCCTGCCACTAAGCTAGTAGCACTTTGTTCTTCATTGGCCTTTACTTCTTCCCATTCTTGTTGAGTATAAGGTCTAGTTTTTGGATCTGTTTCTAGATGATATGTTGATCCAGTTTCTCCTATTTTTCTTTTTCAAAAAGTTGTTTGCTCTCTTCTTAACATATTCTCATCTTTTGATTTAGAGGATATTAAATTATTATCACTATTTATAACACTAGTTGCTAGATCAACATGTTCTTTATTTGACTCATCATCTGTAGTGTCATAATTGATGGCGACTCCAAATCTAATTTATTTTTCATTGATCACACCCCTTCCCCTAAAGGAAATAAAAATATAAATTTTTAATTAGCTCACCCAAATTAATTAATGATTTTAATTTAATATAATACAAAGTTTTTGGGGGGAGCGGGGATCGACAATTATAATTAATTAAAATTCATATCATATCAAAACTTTGATTTAGGGTCGTTTGCATGCTCAGATCTCATTTAGAATATGTCTTTCATAATTTCTTATAAATTAAAACAACTTGGAGTCGTCGTAAAAGACCAAAGCCACCACCGCAACCGATTGGCTCCTCACTAGTGTTGATCGACCCTTTAGGGTGTGGGATCGGGATTGTCCAAGACCTAATTGGCTGACCTAACTCCAGATTTTAGTTTCTCAACCTTTTGCTCCTGTTTTGATCACTGATAAAGTCTAAATCCGTATACCCTACAAACTTCAGGTTCTGAACCCTTTTGTATATCAACATGAAGTCTCTTGTTCCCTTTAAGTACCTCAGTACCTTCTTGGCAACCACCAAGTGATCATGACCAGGGCCTGACTAGTATCTACCTAGAAGTCCAACTACAAAAGAAATATCTGGCCTAATCAAACCTGAACATACATGATGCTCCCAGCTGCACTAGTGTAAGGCACTTTCTTCATAGATTCCCTCTCAACATCACTCTTAGGACACTGTGGTATAAGACATTGTGAAAAGCTCAGTTCATCAGATTTGAGAACTGAAATTTTTCTAGCTTTGCAATCCTGTATATTGAACCTATCCAAAATCTAATCAATGTAAGTCTTCTGAGAGATTCCCAATATATGGCGAGAACGATCCCTATGGATCTTTATGCATAGGAAAAAAACTGCTTTGCCAAGTCCCTTCAAGTCAAACTCTCTAAGATAACAATTGCTTTGTTTCATGCAACAGTCCTAGATCAGTGCTTGCTAGAAAGATATTATCCACATAAGGTATCATAAAAATAAACTTGTTTTCACTGATCTTGTGATATATACTGTGATCTACATTGTTTTCAACAAAACTATATGAAGTTACCATATCATTAAATTTCAAACATCACTACCTGAAAGTTTGCTTGAGATCGTGCATAGACTTCTTGAGTCTACACACAAGATGATCACTACCATCTTGCTTAAAATCCTCAAGTTGCACCATATAGACCTCATTGTTAAGACTTTAATGAAAGTCTTAACGATGAGGTCTATATAGTGTAACTCCAAATCACCTTATTTTCCTTCAATTTTATTTTGGTGTGATTGATGTATTTTAAAATTGAACTATCACGATCAAGTTATTTTAACTTAGTTTGCGCTTCAAGTCTAAAAGGATAACCTTATGGATTCGGGTCATGACAAAGGTCATCAATTATTTCAGCAAACTCATTCCCTAGATTACAATTTATCTTCTTTTTTTTTTAAAATGTCCTCAAATCTTTCCTAATTCCAAGAGGGAGGAAGAACAAATGCAAGAAGGCTATTGAGTTCACATCATTCTTGTCTAGCCTAATAAAATATACTCACATTTTCCCCTTATAATATAACTCAATACAACAAAACTGATCACTCCACTATCAAAATAAACAAAGACAAATATAATATTGTTGGAAAATAACTTAATGAGTACACGTGTAATATTCTAATAATAGGAATGCTAGAATCATTGGAATTAGAGAAAAAAATAGATTCCCACTAAATAACTTTGTTTATATTTTTCTAGGAGTTAGTTTCCTTATTGATCTCATCTCTCAATTATCTTATTGTAATTAGCTAAGATTATTCTGTACATATAACCGAAAAAAGGCCTCATATTCAATACATTAAATATTCATTTTTTCTAAAAGTTTACATGGTATCAGAGCTTTAGGGTTTTTTTTCTAGAAATTCCAAAGCCTTCATCGCTTCATCTGTTTTGGCCTTCATAGCCAACCATACCTCTGGCCTTTATCGCCAATTTTTTCTTGCCTCTAATCTTGCCTTCTTCTCTATCATTAACCCACCATGGTTAAAAACACCACCCTGTCCATAGATGTTCTCAATCATCCAACTTCAAGTGATCTACAAAATATTCAAGCAGCGTACAGGCTGAATGGGAAAAATTATCTGAAGTGGTCCCAATTTATCCGCACGTATTTGAAGGGCAAGGAAAAAATAAGTCATCTTCTGGGCACAGGACCGAAGGAGGGAGATCACAAATTTGTAACATAGGATGAAGCAGATTCCATGATTATATCTTGGTTATGGAATTCCATGACTCCTGAAATCAGCAACTCCTGTATGTTCCTATCCACGGCGAAGGAAATTTGGGATGCTATTCGACAAACGTATTCGAAAGCTTGTGATGCTGATCAGGTGTATGAGATCAAAGTCAAGACCACTAAAATGAAACAAGGCAGCAAAACTGTCACTGACTACGCAAATGCGCTTAAGAATCTATGGTAAGAGCTGGACTATTATCGCTGTTTCGAGACCAAATATCCAGAAGATGCAGCAACCTTGAAGAATTTCATCGAAAAAGATCGAGTTTATGACTTTTTTGCAGACTTAATACTGAACTTGATCAAGTAAGGGTGCAGATAATCGGCAAAAGAGAGATACCCTCTCTGAACGAAACTATCTCTCTGATTCGGGCAAAGGAGAGTCGAAGAGGAGTGATGCTCGAACCTTTAGCTCTTAAAGGTTCTGTTATGGCGAAAAAAATAGATGTGAAGACGGATGGAAATGTAGATCTATCTCGATCCTCGAACCTGGATAGCTGGGATACTCTCTGGTGCACTTATTGCAAGAAACCAAGACACACCAGAGAGAGGTGCTGGAAACTGAATGGAAAACCACCGAGCAAGGAGTGGGAAAACTAAGGAGGACAGAAATGTAATTTGGGATAACGGCAGAATCAGTCCTATTTCACCATAAATCAACTAGGTTCAGGCCAGAGTATGCTTAATATAGAGGAGGTAGAGAAGCTTGACTTCTGGGATCGCTGGAAAAACCTAGTGGTTCATGATCTCTTGCATTCTCAGGTAAATTCTCATTTTCTCAAGGATTAAATGTCTCAGATAAAACTATCAAGAATTTATGGGTCATTGACTCAGGTGCCACAAACCATATAACTCATTCTTCACTAAATTTTAGCACCTACTCTCCATGTCCTAGCAATCGAAAAATAGTAGTTGCTGATGGTTCTGTAACTACTGTAACTGGTCTAGAAGATATTCATATCAGTCATTCTCTTACTTTAAAAAATGTTCTTCATGTCCCAAAGTAGTCCACCAACTTAATATCCATTCAAAAGATCATATATGATATGAATTGTAATGTATTTTTCAATCCTTTTCAAGTGCTTTTTAGGACCAGGTTTCGGGGAAAAAGATTGGACTTGCTAAGGAGAGGAACAGGCTCTACTATCATGACAAACCAAGCAAGTCACATATGGTTAAGAATAATTTATCTCTGTCATTTCTATCATTATCCAATAAAGACACCATTTGGCTCCACCATTTTAGACTAGGGCATCCATCTTTTGGAATCTTGAAAGCTATGTTTCCTACTTTGTTTAGAGGTCAAGGTGCTGAACAATTTCATTGTGATATATGTGAGTTTGCGAAGCACAAACGTGTACCTTTTCCAATCAACAATAATAAAAGCCCAGTTTCGTTTTATTTGATTCACAGTGATATATTGGGACCCTCTATAGTTCCAAATGTGTCTCATTCTCGTTGGTTTGTCTCTTTCATTGACGATTGTACTAGGGTTTCTTGGATCTTTCTTCTTAAACATAAATCGGATGTAAGCAGTGTACTCCCAAACTTCCACAACATGATTCAAAACCAATTCGGGGTAAAAATCAAAAGATTCCGATCAGACAATGCAAGGATTATTTTAATCAAGTTCTATCTCCATATTTTCAAAAAGAGGGAATCATCCATGAATCCTCTTGTGTTGATACTCCACAACAAAATGGAGTGGCAGAGAGGAAAAATAATCACTTGCTAGCCACAACCCGAGCCTTTCTCTTTCACCATAATGTTCCAAAACACTATTGGGGGGAAGTTGTACTCACAGCTGCTTATATAATTAATCGTCTACCTGCTCGGGTGTTAGGATTTAAGTCACCAATGGAAACAATGTCTCAATTCTATCCCGACCTTTGTATAACAAATAACCTCACTCCAAGAATCTTCAGCTGCATTGCCTTTGTCCATGTTCATAGTCAAAACAGAGGAAAATTAGATCCAAGGGCTCTTAAATGTGTGTTTGAAGGTTATTCGTCCACCTAGAAAGGACATAAATCTACCTACACATAAATTCTTTATCTCCGTAGATGTCATTTTTGAGGAAACAAAACCATACTTTAACCAGCCTTATCTTTAGGGATAGACTTCATTTAGTGAAGATAAGGATAGAGATCTGTTTCTACTCGATCTACCTACTCATGAGTCAGTTGTGTCCACCGGATCAGCCCCATCTGATTTAATTCCAACCGAACCAGCTCTAGCTGACCCATCTGTATCATCCGAACCATTCCAGCCGGTGTCAACATCAGCCTTATCTGATCTAATTCCAACCGAACCAGGTCCAGCTGACCCACCTGTATCGATCGAACCATTCCAGTTGGTGTCAACACCCACACCCGCCCATATTGGATCGATTGTGGGCAGGTCTATACGATTTGTGAATGTTTATTCAAAGAGAAGAGACTCAGATCCTAATCTAATGCAAGTCCAAGCTTCAACTCTTAATCTTGAGAATGAGGTAAATACAATTTCTGACCAATCTCAATTAACACCAGACCATGATCTCCTAATTGCTATTAGAAAATGCACAAAAGAATGCACAAAGCACCCATTGTATCCTTTGGCAAAATCCATCTCTTTTGAGAAATTATTACCCTCACATAGGACCTTTCTAGTCAGTCTAAACTCTATTCATATTCCTGATACTTTATTTGAGGCATTATCTAATGAGAATTGGAGAAATGCCATGAGTGAAGAAATGCAGGCACTAGAGAAGAACCAGACGTGGGAAATAGTTGACTTACCACTTGGAAAGAAGGCTGTGGGCTGCAAGTGGGTGTTTACGGTAAAATACAAGTCAGATGGCTCTCTTAAAAGATACAAAGCCAGACTGGTTGCGAATACACGCAGACCTATGGTGTGGACTATCAAGAGACATTTGCTCTAGTAGCTAAGATGAACACGGTGAGAGTTTTGTTGTCACTGGCTGCTAATTTCAACTGGTATTTGGAGCTATTTGATGTAAAAAATGCATTTCTTCACGGAGAATTAGAAAAATGAGATATATATGGATATTCCTCCAAGATATAAGCAGTAACTGATAGGCAACAAAGTCTACAAGCTAACGAAGGCGCTCTACGACCTAAAACAATCTCTAGGAGCTTGGTTCAGAAAATTGACCAAAGTGATGCTAGCCACCGGATACAAGCAAAGTTAGGGAGATCATATACTCTTCATAAAACACTCGGATGCAGGGGGAGTAACGGCCCTTTTGGCGTACGTCGATGACATAACAATCACTTGAAACAATGAGAAGGAGAAGGAAGCTCTACGAAGATGTCTTGTCAGTGAATTTGAGATAAAAGAACCTGGGAGGTTGAAATACTTTC
This sequence comes from Bretschneidera sinensis, assembly GCA_023935145.1. Taxonomy (NCBI): domain Eukaryota; kingdom Viridiplantae; phylum Streptophyta; class Magnoliopsida; order Brassicales; family Akaniaceae; genus Bretschneidera; species Bretschneidera sinensis. The sequence goes on along the minus strand of CM043702.1, from coordinate 43,904,177 downwards.
TAGGAATTGAAGTAGCTCATTCTAGAGAATGAATCTTTATCTCACAACAGAAATATGTGACTGATCTCCTTAAGAAAACAGGAAAGTTGGCATGTAAACCAATTTTCACACCGATTGGACAAAATCATAGACTTGGAGAAGCAAAAGATGATCCAGCCGTAGACAATGAGAGGTACCAAAGACTGGTTGGGAAGCTCATATACCTTGCCCACACACGGCTAGACATTGTTTTTGTCATGAGTGTTGTCAGCTAATTTATGCATAGCCCAAGAGAAGTTCATCTACAAACTGTCCATCGCATACTACATTACCTAAAGGCTAATCCAGGACAAGGGATTCTATTTAGAAGAAACATGGGGTTAGTCCTTGAGGTGTATACAAAAGCTGATTATGCAAGTTCACCGGTTGATAGAAAGTCCACGACAGGCTATTGCACTTTCCTATGAGGCAATCTTGTAACATGGAGGAGTAAGAAGCAGAATGTAATGGCAAGATTAAGTGCTGAAGTAGAGTTTAGGGTGATAGCACAATGAGTTTGTGAATTACTGTGGCTTAAAATAATTCTAGAAGACTTAAAGATTAAGTGGGATGGACCTATAAGGATATTTTGTGACAACAAGTCGGCTATCAACATCACTCATAATCCCGTTCAGCATGACCGGACAAAGCATATTGAGGTAGATAGACATTTCATAAAAGAGAAGCTGGCCAGTGGATTAATCTGCACACCGTACGTCCCAATAAACAATCAACTTGCTGATGTACTTACAAAAGGACTGAACAGTGAAGCATTCCAATGACTTATATGCAAGAATGAAGGATGCATATTCACCAGCTTGAGGGGGAGTATTTGAAAATAACTTAATGAGTACACGTATAATATTCTAATAATAGGAATGCTAGAATCGTAGGAATTAGAGAAAAAGATAGAGTCCCACTAATTAACTTTGTTTATATTTTTCTAGGAGTTAGTTTCTTTATTGATCTCATCTCTCAATTATCTTCTTATAATTAGCTAAGATTATTCTGTACATATAGCTGAAAAAAGGCCTCATATTCAATACATCATATGTTCATTTTTTCTGAAAGTTTACAAATATAAGCAACTTTATAAACAAACGTTGGACAATAAACAAATTAGACCCTAATAAAAAAGTTGGACCACGCTACCATATCAAAGTTATCAAACCCTAATAAATAAACAATCACTTGACAACTCAATTTATAAATCGTAGAAGAATTCAAAATCCCAATAATCCAGCATAAAAGCAATCAAAATCCCAATACAAAACCAACATAGAACAAATCAAAATCATTTTTTATTCTTAGAAAGTATAATCTGAACACAATAATCTATTCAACCCGAATACAATCCCGCTTAAAAATAATCAAAATACATTCATATTCCAATCATATAAACAAGAAAAACCCTAAATATTTAACTAAGTTGCATAATAATTTAAGTCCATTTACCCCATCACAATTTCAAATCTCCATACGAAACCCCTCCAAGAAACAATGAAAAAATTTCCTTGATAATGGTTTCAATTAGAGTCGCAGCTACTGAGAATTCACTCAAAAATGCTTGAATGATGCAACTCAATGGAGTTTTAGGATTGATTTAAGATGAATTTTTTGAGAATCTGATGAAATGAAGATGGCACCAGGAAAGTAGTGTCGTCTCTATTTAAGGAAATTATGAAACCCTAAACTAAGAAATGAGGTTTTAACTGTTATTTGAAATCATCGACATTTCTCTCCAATTTGTTCATCACGTACATGCCATGTGATGAACTTAACAGAATTTGCAAGATTTTTAACGGCGCAAAAGTATAGTGTTAACGATGAATTGCACACGGTGCCAAAGCGTTATGAAAAAAATTACGGGGACTTCAGTTTAAAATGACTAAACCATAGGGTATTTTATTGAAGTTTGCTCTTTAATTTAATACAATTTTTTTTGCAAGGGCGAGTATCAAAAATTATAATTAATTAAAATTCACATGTCATATCGAAACTTTGATTTAGGATTGTTTGCATTCTCATATGTCATTTAGATTATGTTTTACATAATCTCGTATAAATTAAAACAACTTGAAATCATTGAAAGGACTAGAGCCAGCACCAGTGCAGTCGATCGGCTCCTCACTAGGGTTGATCGACCATTTAGGGTTTGGGATCAGGACTGTCCAAGACCTAATCGACTAACCAGTCACAAGATTTCAATTTCATGGCTTGCTGCTCTTGTTTTCATTGTTTACATTTATTCTTTTCAGTACTAACATGTTTCTTCTGTTATTGGGTGAATTCTCTTATTTTATTCTCTCCTGTGATGTATTTTTCAAATTCAAATTGACTCTATGTATAATTGTTATTTCTTGTTTGAATGTTTGATTGCTATAATTGTTGGATGCAAAATTGTTTAATAAAAACTATAATTGAGAATGCATGCATGCTAGTGTGTAGTTAGAATAGTTTAAATTAATTATTAAATATTTTTCTAAGAACACGAGGTCTAGGTTTCGACCTAGGCAAAAGGGAAAGTATTAATTCCTTCTTCTCTCGTAACCTAGTCTTGCTCTGAATCTCTCACAGACCAATGATAAGGGAATTTGGCCTGCTTTAAGGTCAAATAACAACTCCGGTTTACCCGTCATCTCTATTTTATGCTTAGGTGACACGTCTCTCGATTATCCCTAGAAAAATGTCCCTCAAAAGGCCTAACAATATATACAATGTGATGTTGAACATACAAATTCTAACATTTAAAAATGCACCCTCTATGGGAGCCTCCTTACTACTTATAAAGGACTATGTTAGACCTAGTAAGCTCTAATTCTTCCATATATCAACCCACTTCGATCCGTACTCTCGCTTATTGATCATTCTTTGAATGCAATGGCCTTGCGTATTAACATCACAATCGTGGATATTACAAAAAAGGGTGGTATGTACAGTAGATGAGAATTTCCATTGAAGGAGTCACCGACCAACTTTAGGTGAATCTTTATCCCATCACTTTGAAGTTTTGGTGCATTTAGTCTTGATTGTTTTTATCAACATCATTAACACACTCAATACATTATCAAGAAGGCCGAATTAGTGTTAGCATTATTGTAATGTTAACACAAACTTAAAATATATTAAAGGAGTTGTAAGTTCAACAAAGGTCCGAATTTGTCCCCTAAAAAAAACTAAGGTACCGATTGATAACCAAAAAACTAAATGTAAATAGAGGTCCTAAATTCTAATGGTGACTCTAAAATCTCCAACCATGGTCTTGTATGAGCTTGAATTTGAACATAATACTGAAATAACACTACAAATTTTTGAAATGGGCCAATAGAGAAATATCCGAAATGGGCCAGATTATAAGCCGTTGTCCTCATTTCTCAATTTATTGACCATATTTCAAGAAAAGTCGTGCATGTTGATTAGATTTTCTTGAAACTCGAAATAGATAATAGATGTGTGGGTCATCTTTCTTCATTAACAGGATTCAACTTCACCTTAATTGCTTGAGATATCATTCTAAAACTAAACAAATTCGTAATTAAAGTTTTACATATATACCATGGCACCGTTTTGAACTTGTTTTAAGGCAAAAAATGCTTTCATGTTGAGATAATTTTTTTGCTTTAAGTTTGATTTAAAATAAGTCGCAAACGACACCACACCATGTAATATAATAAATATAATCATGGCAAACTGAAATTAATGAAATAGCAACAACCAAAACAAGAGTATGTACTTTTTCTCTATAAAAAAACACATTCTGAAAACACATTAAAATAGCAGACAGAAATTAAGGAACAAACATGCCTTTTCTCACACACAATCTCATATCGTATTATCATCATAGGTTCTTATTGGTTGTTGCTTGACTGGCTAAGGTGCCCCACAGATAATCGATCATTGAATCTGTGGTGGATCGATACAGACTGATAAAAAAATTTCTTTCTACTTTCAAAAAGATAAAATTCAAGTCGATTTCTCATTACAATTCTTTAGGGTACAGATTTGAGTTTGAGAAACGACATCTTAAGTTCTTCCTACTTAAAGCATGTGCCTTTTTTTCAAAAGAAAAAACTAAGGGAGGTGCAAGTGCCTTTAAATAGTGCCATGGAAGGGACTAATCACAAAATACCATTCTATAAAAGGAGAGGTGTTCCTGGCTTCATACTTTTGGTGATTGATGCTAGTGCAGGTCTATTTCCAGAACTCTGTCCGGTTGTAAATGAATTCATAAATGGCCTTTGCGGTACCTTCGGTAGCAGTAATTGTAATAAATTCATGATGGCCATTAAGTGGAGGCCATTTCAATATCACGGAGTCAATTGTGGCCATTAAGTGAAGGCCATTAAGCTCCACAAAGAATTAATTGTGGCCAAATAAATTCAAGTATTAATTATGGCAATTAAGTGGAGGTAGATGTAATAAACTCAAGCATTAATTGTGGCAATTAAATGGAGGTAGATGTAATAAATTCAAGCATTAATTGTGGCAATTAAGTGGAGGCAATTATGCTCCACTAAGAATTAATTGTGGCCAAATTAATTCAATTATTCTTAATGCATTTCTCTTATAAATAGGATAACCATAAAGCATATAAAAGTTAGAGTGTTAGAGAGAAAACACAAAGGTGTATGCTTAAGGTATGTTGGTTCATATTCTCAATGGTTGTATTGAGAGTATAAGGTATATGTAACCAACCTATATATGGTCCATGTTTAACCCTTTGGCCATCCATTGATTGTGGTAACAAGTGCATAGAATACGGACGGACGTTCTTGATGGAAGAACATGTATAAATACAGGTTTGGTCCCTAGACTCGGTATTTTTCTTTCATACACCATCAAATTGAAGAGAGTTATGAGAGTCTAGAAGAACTAATATCGAGAGAATAGCGGATTGTGTAAGTGAAAAGCTTCAATAGCCGGAGGTATGTTTACGGTCTTTATAATTCTGCATTTAATCTATATGCTATTTAAGTTGTTTAGCATGTTTAGATTATATTTAAGTTCTAACATTTGGTATCAGAGCATTGTTTGCCTCTACCTTGAAGTATTAAGCAATCTGTAATACTTTCGATTTATACCCGAAAAATAATTTGATTTCAAAGTTTGTTTTTCGAGTATTTTTTGATAGAAAATAATGTTAGAAATCATTAGGAAATTTGATTTCTAGTATTTATGAGTTTTAAAAATCTTGTCTTAGTATCCTGGAAGCCAATATTTAGTTAGGTTTTGAAAATGGGTCAAAAACGACCCAACTGAAAGTTGAACACAATTGGTTTAGGAAAATATCTTGCAATTTCCAAATTCGGTAATTTTCCAGAAATACTATGTATATTTGGAAGTTCAAGATTTTTTGCCTAATTTTATGGATTTTCACTATGTTGCATATGATTTGTAATTATTTGTAAAAATAAAGTTTATGAACCCTTATAAGTATTTATTTTATTTATGTGCTTAAAATTATGTGTTATGTATGTATAACTTTTTTTTAGTTATGCATGCAATTTAAGTTTAAATAGTTTTTGTGCATAAATAATTTAATGTTGGGCATGTATTTTTAATTTTGATGATTATTTTGCTCAAATTAAGATTATGCGTATATACTATTTATGTTAGTTCTATATATGCAATTTGATTAAATGCTCATTTTTAGCATGTTTTTTGTTTTTCAATTCATGCTTTTAGAATGAGTTTATTTTATGCAATGAATTAAATTAAGTGCATAATATTATGTTTAATTATGCAATTTATGTTTTATTTATGAGAATTTTATTTACATATGATAACATATTATTAAGTTTAGATATTGTTAGATTATGTAAACTTAGGTTATTCTCATAAAACTTAATTTGTACATAACACATTAAGGTTCATAATATATTAATATGAACAATTAAGTTAAAAATTATGAATAATTCATAAACAATTTGTAGTTGGCATAAGACAGTATGATCTGAGACAATGCTCTGTCTAAGGATTCTGGTTTTTAATGGGGCTTTGTCCCGACTAATTATCCTGGGAGCACTCTTAGTGATTGCCTATTGTGTTACTGCGTAATTGTTCTTAGGCATTAAGTATAGCCTAAAATATAATAAATATGAATGTCTAGTGAACCATATAATTTTAAATATTTAAGGAGTAGCCACAGTATCTTTAATTATATAAAATTATATATTAAATGAATTAGGATCACTTAATGGACATTAATTGTAATTAATTATATAAATATAATGATTTTACCCCATAGAGATTTTATTATATTAATATAATTAATTAGGATAATATATTAAAATTAGTTTTTCTTAATTTACCCACAGGAGTTAATAAGAATTAATTTAATAGTTTTATCATAAAGTTTAAAGATAGAAAAACATCAAACTGTAATCATAATATACATTATGAATTTAGTAAAAATAGTTTGATAAAATCTATCATAAAGTATAAAGAATCTTATTGAATTAAAAATTTAGCCCATAGGTAATTTTTAATGAAATTAGATTCAATTTCAGCGTGTTTTTACATTGGTAAAACATGCAATTTAGAAAATAAGACCTCAAATCTTGACATAAGCTTTTGAACTTTATGCAGTTTCTCAACCCACTAGTTTTTCTGATATCTGTTGTGACATATCTGAACTTAGGGCAGATAACTATAAGGTATGGAATGAGAGGATTCTCCTCCATCTATGGTGGATGGACATATATTATGCTATTAGGAAGGACGAACCACCGGCAATCGCCGATAACAGCACTCCAGCTACCGTCACGCTATATGAGCGATGGGAGCGATCCAATCGGCTCAGTGTGATCTTTATCAAGACTAAGATAACTGCTGGCATATGTGGTTCTGTCGACCAGCATGAGAAAGTCTGTGATTTGCTGAAAGCCATTGACGATCAATTCGTCATTTCAGAAAAGGTATTAGCAAACACCCTGATAATGAGATTATTATCCCTCAGACTTACCACCGTAAAGGTGTGCGCGAGCACATAATGCAAATGCGTGACATTGAGGCTCAACTTAAGAAACTCGAGGTTGATATATCAGAGTTCTTCCTAGTGCACTACATTTTGAACACCCTTCCAACTCAGTACAGGCCTTTCAAAATCTCGTACAACATACATAAAGACAAATGGTCAATCAATGAATTAATGACCATGTGTGTTCAAGAAGAAAAGAGACTTATGATGGAACTGGGTGAGAGTGCAATGTTGGCTACTACCCGTGGGAAAGACATATTAGAACCAACCTCGTTTGTTTGTTATGAATCTAATATGGTTAACGTTAATATTAACACCTGGTGGATTGATTTTGGATCTACAATCCATATTGCAAACTCCTTATAGGATATGCAAAACCTAAGGAAGCTAGTGGTAAGTGAGCAAAACATCTTATCAGGCAACGAGATGGGCTCACATGTAGAGGCGATTGGAACTTGCGTTTTAACTTTAAGTAGTGGCTTTATTTTAAAATTAGAAAGGACCTTTTATATACCAAGTTTTTCACAAAACTTGATTTCTGTTTCCAGACTTGTGCCATTTGGATATTCCTTTAATTTTCAAGACACATCTTTCAGTTTATTTTATAAAACTGATTGTGTTGGGAATAGTATTTTGTTTGATGGTCTTTATCGTCTTTATTTACTAAATGATGCCACTTATAGTTCAATGCATGTTCAAACTGGCATTAAAAGGTGTAATATTAACGATGACTCCTCTATGTTATGGCACCGGAGATTAGGACATATCCATATAGAAATAATTAAAAGATTAGTAAATGAAGGGGTACTTAGTACTCTAGATTATACTGATTTTGAGACTTGTGTGGACTGCATTAAGGGAAAGCAGACCAACAAGTCCAAGAAATGTGCTAATAGGAGTTCAGACATATTAGAAATCATTCATACTGATATATGTTGTTTAGACATGGACGCACGTGGTCAGAAATATTTCGTCACTTTTATCGATGATTACTCACGATATATATATATATATATATATATCTATTTACTATATAAGAAAAATGAAGCATTGGATGCCTTCAAAGTCTTTAAGGCTGAAGTTGAGAACCAATGCGGAAAGCAAATACAATTTGTGAGATCCGATAGAGGTGGAGAATATTATGGTAGATACACAGAAAGTGGACAAACACCTGGTCTTTTTGCCAAGTTTCTTCAAGAACATGGGATTGTTGCCCAATACACCATGCCTGGTTCCTCGGACCAGAATGGTGTTGTAGAAAGAAGAAACCGAACATTGATGGACATGGTGCGGAATATGCTTAGCAACTCTAACCTTCCTACATCCTTGTGGACTAAAGCACTAAAGACGGCTGCGTATATATTAAACCGAGTTCCAACCAAGGCTGTTCCCAAAACACCATTTGAATTATGGAAAGGTTGGAAACCGAGTTTGCGACATATGTGCGTTTGGGGATGTCCGTCTGAGGTAAGGATTTATAACCCACAAGAGAAGAAACTGGATCCGAGAACCATTAGTGGGTATTTCATTGGATATGTTGAAAGGTCCAAGGGTTATAGGTTTTATTGTCATACTCATACTACTAGGATTGTGGAATCAAGAAATGCTAAGTTTCTAGAGAATGACATGATCAGTGGGAGGGATCGGTTCAGGAACTTAGTTCCTGCACATAATCATATAGAACCTGCACATGATCATACAGAATCTCAACCTTCATCAAATGATAGATTGGTTATAGTTCATAGCATGCCTCAAGTATAAGCTCGTGTTGATCAATCGATCAATGAGGTTCCACAAGCTGCTGACAACATTCTAATAGATCAAGTAGTTCAGGAAATACCACAAACTCCTGAACAACCAGTTGAACCACAAGCTCCCATGGGAGACATTGGTATAACATTAAGAAAATCTACTAGAAACATGAGATCAAGAATTCCTAGTGATTACATTGTGTATCTACAAGAATTTGACTATAATTTTGGAGCCGAAAATGATCCTGAAGCTTTTTCACAGGCCATGAGTTGCAAAGGGTCAACCTTATGGCACGATGCCATGAAGGAAGAGATGAATTCCATGAAAAGCAACGGAGTCTGGGATCTTGTAGAGTTGCCTAATGGGACGAAAGCCATTGGTTGCAAATGGGTCTTTAAGACCAAGAAAGATACATTAGGCAACATTGAGAGATACAAAGCGAGACTCGTTGCTAAGGGATTTACTCAAAAAGAAGGAATCGATTTCACGGAGACTTTCTCTCCTGTATCTAAGAAAGATTCTCTTCGTATTATTTTGGCATTAGTTGCTCATTTTGACCTTGAGCTGCAACAAATAGATGTGAAAACCGCATTTCTTAATGGAGATTTGGAGGAGGAGGTTTTATATGAAACAACCTGAAGGTTTCTCCTTTAATGATGGTGAGCATTTGGTTTGCAAGCTTAAGAAATTCATATACAGTTTAAAACAAGCCTCCTGTCAATGATATTTTAAATTCCATGAAGTAATTTCTTCATTTGGTTTTGTTGAAAACCCCATGGATCAATGTATATACCAGAAGGTCAGTAGGAGTAAAATTTGTTTTCTTTTTTTATATGTGGATGATATTTTACTTGTAACCAATGATAAGGGCTTGTTGCATGAAGTGAAACAATTTCTCTCTAAAAATTTTGATATGAAAGATATGAGTGAGGCATCTTATGTCATTGGCATTGAGATCCATAGAGATAGACCTTGAGGTGTTTTAGGTCTATCACAAGAAACCTATATCAACAAAGTTTTAGAGAGATTTCGGATGATAGATTGTTCACCAAGTGTAGCTCCCATTGTGAAGGGTGATAGGTTCAATTTGAACCAATGCTCGAAGAACGATTTTGAGAGGGAATCCATGAAGAACATTCCATATGCTTCTGCAGTCGGAAGCCTTATGTATGCTCAGGTCTGCAATAGACCTGACATTGCATTTGTTGTAAGGATGATATGGCGATATCAGAGTAACCCAAGTATGGACCACTGGAGAGCTACAAAGAAAGTAATGAGGTATCTTCAAGGAACTAAAGACTACAAGCTTATATATATATACAGACGGACAATCTGGATATGATTGGCTACTCTGATTCAGACTTTGCTGGCTGTGTTGATTCACGTAAATCAACATCAGGGTACATTTTTCTGATGGCCGGTGGAGCTGTTTCTTGGAGAAGTGTCAAGCAGACATTGACTGCTACTTCTACTATGGATGCCGAGTTTGTCTCCTGTTTTGAGACCACTTCACATGGTGTATGGCTTAGGAGTTTCATTTCTAGGCTTAGAGTCATGGATTCTATATCTAGGCCATTGAGAATTTTTTGCGACAATTCAGCTACTGTCTTTATGGCTAAGAACAATAAAAGTGGAAGTCGAAGTAAACACATCGACATTAAGTATTTAACCATAAGAGAACGTGTAAAAGAAAAGAAAGTGGTCATTGAACACATTAGCACTGAATTGATGATCGTTGATCCTTTGACTAAAGGCATGCCACCTCTGAAATTCAAGGATCATATAGAGAAAATGGGACTTGGTTCCACTTTGTAAGTGTATACATACAGTTTATTAATGAAACTCTTACATATTTAGATGTTTTCTCATATTCATGTGCACCTTAATTTCTTTGAGAAAATTCATCTGTAAAGGACCAAGAATAAACATAGGGTTTATTCATTAAGAAATGTTACCACATGAAGAATAATACTTGAGAAATTAAATGCATCGTAATACATGGAAGGTAATACTCACTCTTAGAGGACTTATCGTCATGATTCATGTATTTACTTCTTAAAAATACATCAATGGGTTTAAGTTAGGTTAAACATATGGACTAAGTGGGAGAATGTAATAAATTCATGATGGCCATTAAGTGGAGGCCATTTCAATATGGTGGAGTCAATTGTGGCCATTAAGTGAAGGTCATTAAGCTCCACAAAGAATTAATTGTGGCCAAATAAATTCAAGTATTAATTGTGACAATTAAGTGGAGGTAGATGTAATAAATTCAAGCATTAATTGTGACAATTAAATGGAGGCAGATGTAATAAATTCAAGCATTAATTGTGGCAATTAAGTGGAGACAATTATGCTCCACTAAGAATTAATTGTGGCCAAATTAATTCAATTATTCTTAGTGTATTTCTCCTATAAATAGGATAACCATAGAGCATATAAAAGTTAGAGTGTTAGAGAGAAAACATAAGGTGTATGCTTAAGGTATGTTGGTTCATATTCTCAATGGTTGTATTGAGAGTATAAGGTATATGTAACCAACCTATATATGGTCCATGTTTAGCTCTTTGGCCATCCATTGATTGTGGTAACAAGCGTATGGAATACGGACAGACGTTCTTGATGGAAGAACATGTATAAATACAGGTTTGGTCCCTAAACACGGTACTACTCATTTTTTTTTTCATACACCATCAAATTGAAGAGAGTTCTGAGAGTCTAGAAGAACCAATATCGAGATAATAGCGGATTGTGTAAGTGAAAAGCTTCAATGACCGGAGGTATGTTTACGGTCTTTATAATTCCGCATTTAATTTATATGTTATTTAAGTTGTTTAGCATGTTTAGATTATATTTAAGTTCTAACAACAATTTCTAAGGCTTTCCTTGAGATATCCTGCTAAAATTGAACAAATTGGTCATTAATGTTTTACATATATAATATACAAAAACATAACTACTTATATTTGATCTTCTTCAAAATTTCCTGTTTGTCTTTGGTATCGATATCTTAGTACTAGTTTGATCACCCACCATTTTTTGCTATAATAACATATATAAAGGCAAAATAATTGCCTCAACATTAACACCATTTTTCGAGGCAAAGGTGTTACACACGTCTTTTAGTTTATGAGTGTAGTTTTGGTTTATGACTATTAAAATAGTTTTTGAAATAGTTTTTAAATTAAAAATGAAACTGAAAATCATTTTATGTTTGATAAAACAATTGTGAAAACACATTATCTAACATGAATTCAATTTCTTAGAAACTTTCTTTTCCGCTTTGATTTCTTTATAAGACGGTTTGCTTGAGGTGATTGATCCAATTTCAGTTTCTTAAAACAAAAACCGCTTTATAGTGTCTACCACATGGTTACTTGATTAAAAAATTATGATGCTTTGGCCAAAAAACAAAAAGAAAAATAAATTTACTCCCTTGATGTTTGGTCAAAACGACACTTATACCTTCTCAAATTGAAAATACAAAATGCTCCCTTTAACTGACGTTGACCTAGCACATTCTATTAATTTATGACATATTTGATAAAAATACAATGTTATCCTTTCATAAAAAGACAAAACAATAATTATTTCAATTTATTTTTTTATTTCAAATCAAATATATTTACTAATTTCATTTTTTACTTAAAAAACACATAATTGTTTTCTTCCCAAAATCAATTTAAGTTAAAACAAAAACAAAAAATAATCAAATTTTGCTTCCAGATCGCGACACCCATTCTTCTTCTTCTTTAGTTAAAAAAAGAAAAGAATAATACCCTGTTTCCATATCACATTTTCTTCTTCCTGAGTCACATCTTTGCTCAGACAAATTAAAATGTTTTTAAACTGAGATCCTCTTATTTTGAAACCAAAATTTGATCTACTTAGGCTCAAAGCCAAATCCCCTAGGTTGAAGGCACTCCTTGAAGAATCTGTATTACTCCAACAAATTAAAATTATAGCAGAAGGTGTCAACTGAAAGTTTGGCTGCTTGGGTAGCACGAGGAACCCAAAAAAAAATACAAACATGTGTTAATCAGTTAAAATCCCTCAAATCATAATCTCAGATCAAAGTATTTTGCCAGTATTTGCATCAAAAGTTTGTTTGTTATGCCCAAAAAATGGGAAAAAGAAGACAAAATGGTTTAATCCGGAGTAGTTTTTCTTTCATGATAGAAACACTCCATTGTTTATTAACAATTTAAAGTTGTAGCCATAACAGATATCTTGGCTGTTATGATATACAAGAAGAAATTAAGCATAAACGCCCAGATCCAGCTCTCCCAGACCTGGGTTTCGCTTCTTTTTTTAAAAAAAAAAGTATGGTTTATTACTTTTTTTTATTTGTATTATTGTAGTTTAATTAGTTTTTGATTGTTCATATTATTATTCATTTAACAATTAAGTTAAAATTTATTTAAAAAGTTTTTAAAATAATGTTAAGATTAATATTATTTTTGTTTGATGTAAATTTTGTTTAAAAATTAGTATTTCCGATTAAAATTACTTTATTTGAGTTCAATAAAGGCAATTTGGGGTTTAACACAAATAATGCTGAGTTGGCTTGCAGGTTGACCACTTTTCAGCAGTTGACTAACCCGTAAAATAACGATGAGTGGCATTTGTTTTCAAAATATCAAACTATGAAGAAAAATAAAATATTTGATATTGATGGAGGCGTAAATGTCTTTTTGATGAAATCTCAAAGTAAATGTATTTTTCGTGGAAAAACTAACCAAAACAAAACAAAAATTTTGAATTTGCAAATTGGGCCGTATAATTAGAATATCCTTTTAGGTTTAAGATATTTTCTTGCGTTATTTTACAAAGACTTAGCACTAAAATAAAGCTCTTAAATAATCTAAAATAAAATTCCTAATTGATTCACAAACTTCATATGTAATTGTTATTAATCATTAAAGGAAAAAAAAAATGAACAAACAAAATATACCTTATTGTCATTTAAACATTTTTGTCCAAATTCTTACAGTTCCTGCAATTGAGCTTCATTTCAAGAAAACTTTCCCACTGTCTCTCTAGCAATACATGTCTACGTGCGAGAGTTGCTTGACGCTATTATTTTAAAAGGCAAAGAAAAATGGGAGTGAAATACACACAAAAGCTTAAATAATTGGGTAGAGGAATAGTTCTATTGAAACAAATATTTATGTTTTATATTCGTTGAAAACTAGTTAGGAACAACAATTGAACGAGTTTGGAGCATAAAACCTCTATCCCAACTACCCAAATATTTCCGTGTCCCTGTCCCCATACACGAAGGGAAATTTTTTTACCCATTATCCATCTGCAAAATGAGGATGAAAATCTTCTTTGTCACACTTGTAATACACAATTGTTAATGACGTGAAGCTTGTTCTGGAGGGAAATTCAGACTCAAATGGTGATATGTTTTCTTCAACAATTTCTATACTATATGATACTGCATTTAGTTTCAAAAGTTAATTTGATGGGTTGACTTCTACATGTCGAAATTGGTTTAGAAATGAATGATGCATATTTTATTCTTCATGAAAAATAAGAATCAGTACTTGTTGATGCCCAGATCCTACCAGCTGGTGTAGGATATTTATTATGTCAGAATTCTAAGGATCCTAAGCTACGTATTGTTGACGTTCAAATCTTATAGTTGGGTAGGATCCATCATTGAAATCAGAAATTTTTCCATCATTTCTCACCCTTCAAAGACCCTCAAATCCCTTTCTTCCTCGTTAAATTCCTAAAGGAGGGTTTTCTGTTTCTGTTATGTTCACATTTTTTTTGTATTTTCAGTTTTGGAAGGAAAATGAAAAGAAAAAGAAATAAGGAAGAAGATAATGCAAATTTTTTTCGAATCAACTTACTTTTATTTACAATAAATAGTCATGTTCTTAACAGTTAAGAGGGTTAATAAGGAAAAATTCACATATTCAGATATTTCAATCAGTTTAGTTATCAAACAGTTTAAACACTTAACCATTTAAAATTCAGACATTGCCTCTTATTGGTTCAGCATGTTCATTTAGTATTAAACACTTAACACTAAAAAAAAAGGCTACCTTAAAGTCTTCTAACTTATATATAAGTATGTTTTCGGTCTAAAATCAATTATAATCTGTAATCAACAAATGCTTTGTTTGGTTCAGACTTGTCAAATTATCTAGTGTCTAGTAACCAGTGACTTATTTTCATTTTTTAATTATAATAAAGCTGGCTGATTTTTGATTGTTTGGTTGCAAATTGTCTTGTCTTAATTCAAAACTGTTTGGTACCGTTATCCACGTTTGGTAATAACAGCTGACTGGTGACTGTTGATATTTTTATGATTATATTATAATTTTAAATATGATTAAATGAGCTAATAAACCATTAAACCTCATAATTAATTAAAAATTCATAGGAAAAATATTTACTATATAATGTAATTTATAAAATGTAAATCAAGTCTTATCTATTGTCATTTTTTTTATAAATTTATAAAATATGAAAGGGCCAACCTAATTTATAAATATACTATATATTTCAATAATTGTTATGTTGTAATTGATAGATTCACTTAAAAAGTGTGAGTTCAAGCTTATCAAATCCATTTTTAAATAAATTAACTAGTAAAAGATAATCACTTAAAATAAATTTTTAAAAAATAATACGAAAACACTCATTTGAAGTAGAAAAAGAAAACAATATTTTTCACGTATTTTTCGTTCATTTTCTTTTTTTAGCACACAAAAAAAAAATCATAAGAGAGAGAACATGAGATTCCAAAAGAAATTTCAGATCTGTAGAGGAGAAAGGAGAAGGTGCATGGGGGAAGGAGGAAGGAGAAGACAATGATGATTGAGAAGAAGAAGAAAATCTGGGTAAATTTTCAAAATTAAAAAAATAAAAACCCAAATCTATGCTAAAAAATATTAAAAATAGATCTCAAATGATAGCTAATGAAAAATGAGAAGAATAAAAAATAATTTATGTAAGGGAGAAGATCATCGGAGACTAGAGAAGAAAAACAGTAGAGAAGAGAAGTGATGGCACAAAAATCGAGATCTCAATTTCGAATATGACCAAACAAGTCTGTTTTGGGGTGACTTGTGACTTATCCAGGGCAGATTTATTTCAATGGTGAGTATATCCTAGTAGTTGTTAATTCCATAAGAAAGCATTTTTTGGTTCATAAGAGAAGTCCATTGGATTTGTGAGCTACACGATGAGAGATACACCATTTCTTTCTTTTATCTTGAATTCCTAATGTCAGTGGAATTCAATTTTAGTTTCTTTTGACAGGTGACTTTATCAATTAAATTAATTGACACATGCAAAAGTTTTTTTTAAAATATCCTCATAGTTGTTAATTTCTCCATAATTGAATATTTTTATCCACTTACTAATTTAAAGTGAACTAACTAAATAAATTTGTATCCACAGATATGCAAAATATTTGCTTATGAAGAAAGAAATCCTACTTCTCCAAATTTTGATTTTGAACTTCAAGGAAAAACAATATTTCAATCAACACCAAAACAAAACTTGCTGATATTCATACACAATGGGGGCATGATCATATTAGGAATTGTTTCTCTAAAATCTTTGTGATTGCTTATCCACTTGTTAATTTCTCTCAATTTTGTATAGACAATCTATATATATCTCAATCATCCTTTAAAATCTAATTTGTTATTATTATGCCAAATTAAAAAGATCATATAAGGTAAATGAAACTGTATATTATATGGCTTAATTTTTTTTTTTTTAATTTTTTGTTCTTTTCTCTTCTTCTTCTTATTCATTCTCTCTATTTGAGGTTCTAATAATATAAAAGAGATACAAAAAAGTTACCATTTTTTTAATTAATCTGGTGTCATAGTTTTTAATTTTAATATTGTTGGTATTTTTTTTCCAAATTATAATGTTTGTTAGATTCATGTTTCTAGTTAGAATTAATGGGATCTGAAATAAATTAAGACATGCTTGCAACTGGAAAATAATTTAAATCATCATAAGATATAATAGAAACATGTGCAGCAAATGGATTCAAATGCTGATCCGAGAATAAAACAACAATTAGATTAAAGAAGCTATATCTTGAAAATAAGTTAGCAATACTTGATCAATGACTGTAAGAAGCTCATGTGCAGTTTGTTCTCACAAAAAAAAAGACAGAGAAATGGACAATGATAAGGTATATAAAATTGTTCGAACTTCTACGAACATGTAGTTCAATTCAAAATTTTCTAGAAATTTTTAATTTTATGATATTCGTTAAGTATAAATAGAATCGAGTTTGCCTTATAAGTCTTAATTTGTTACTTCATTTTTCTTGTGGAGTACCTAAATGATTTATTAGAAAAATTGAAATGAGAAAAGACATTAAATGGAAAAAAAAAAAGAAGACAACATAAGCGAAACTTTGTAAACACAGTTGCATTGCAATTGTACCACTTAAAGGAAATATGATAACACCAAGCCAATCTTTATGAATCTAATTAGAAACTTTCGGTTTATCTTTTAATTTTTAAAAATATAAAAGGTTTGGGGTTCCAACTATTTTTTTAAAGATATTATCGAATAAAGGTTCATTTACCTTAAGTTATCTTGTTAGTTAATTTTAAAAAAAATAGTAATTGTCTACATATCTTTTTTAATGTTAGAACCCTAAATAAAGAGAGAATGAATACGAAGAAAAAAGAAAGAAAGAAAGAAGGAAAAAAGGAAAGTGAAATATTTATTGTTGAAAATAACAAAAATATTGGAAAGATTTAAGTCATATCATAGATAGTGTATTTTTTTTTTATCTTAAATGATTTTGGTGACTTGATATAATAATGATAATTAAATTTAATTGGATAGTTAAGATATATGCAAATTGTTCCTATGTTTACTGCACAAAATTAAGAGAATCAGAATCCAAAAAACTTGAATGCAACTCATATGTTCTAAAAAATGTGAAGTAAATGAGTTTTTTTTTCTTTTCTATTTGGAGTCGTTAAGAAACTTAATTCCCAAAATAAGGATCTTTCAATCTTATTTACTTAAATAAAGTTGTTTATTCCATATAAGCATTACCAAAGGCAATGCCATTATTTTTTCACTCAATTTTTTTTTATTTACTACTTATTTATTGTTATATCAAAATAATTTCTATAAAAAAAAACAGAAAAAAGAAAAGGAATAATAAAAACTAAAGATAACTGGAAACCTGACGACAATGCCATTAGGAACTCTACTTAAGTTTGATGGTCATTCGATGAAGACGTCGTTTCCATTGGGGGAATGACGACAACATCACTGGTCCTCGGCATGGGCTGTACACGTTCAACTAAGATCAACACCAAGGGAACAATGACGACGCCACTGGTCGTGGTCATCGCCGCTCAAATTACCATCGTATCCTCTTTTAGCTAAGAAATTAATATCGGCGGTGACCATGGAGGAACATTTCCTCTTGAGGTAAAGTTTCAGTGGTTCTTGATGGTGTTGTCCATACGACTATTGACAAGGTGTTCTGGATATGACATTCAATACATTTATGGTGAATCTATTACCTATTTTGCAATTTTATGAATTCTATTAGTAATTCATTTGTTGCAAGGGCATTAAATTTGGATTTATGTGGTTGCAGATTTACTTTGGTAAATGATACTTTCAAATTGGATTACCTCTAAGACTTGGGCTACCGGCAATGCTTATTGTAAATTTGGGTTCACAGAGGGTAGCAAATTTCATAAACCCAAGAGCCCCAATGCCTCTGTCTTACCCCTTAGTATCATTGTTATGGTCTTTCCATTGTAAAGAAATGACATAAACGTTTTTTTATTGCAAAGTGTTTATGAAAATATCTGAGAGAGATAATGATCAATGATTTATATAGCGACTGTTGGGAAATCACCTTAAAGATGCCCAGGTGGTGATATTCCAAACACTCAAGTCTAGAGTGACCTGTAATGAATCGGAAACAGAAACAAAAATCAAAGAAAAGAAAGGACACAACAATTTATTATCGAGGTTTGGCAATAGCCTATGTCCCCGTGAGTTCCTCTAAACTCTCTGCACTAAATCAATGGTTCTTTACAATCTAGCAACACCTCTTCAAGAATCAACAAGTTCTTGAAGGAACAAAGAAGAAAAAAAAACAAAAAGTGATAAGAACTAACCCTGGAATTTTCCCAAGAAAATTCCCCTTACAAGCCCTTGAATTCTCTTTCTATTCTACTCTCTCATCTAAACAACCAGCCTTACAAATGAGTCTCTCTTGTTTTGTGTCTTTGCACTCTTTACAATTGATCTCACTTTCTATCACAAGTTATGTCACAATGAAGCTAGGGCACACTTGGACCATGTGTGCCTTCAAGATGTGGCTTTCTTGACCAATTTTGAGGATCAATATCCACCCTTAGATCTTGAGGACCAATCAACCTTAGCCCTCAATCAATTCTAAGTGATCCTGTGTGTTTTGAACATGTCTTACACACCTAACAAAAGGCTGAACCAAATGGACCATGTGTGCCTTCAAGATGTGGCCTGGAGCAGGGCACACTTGCTGCCACTCTGTGCGTCGCAGCCTGCCCCTCCTCCTTGCAGTGCGCCAATGCCTGGACAAGGCTGGGCCGCGGCTTGACCTGATGCTGGACCATTTTCTTGCTGTGTGCTAATGCTTCAAGGAAAAATGTTGAATCTCTTCCAACCTTGTTTAAACCTTGGATAAACAACAACAATCTCTACCTTTGTCTAAGCACTTAAACCCAAACCCATTGTGCAGAGAACTCAGGATCCAAACTCATCTTGAGTTACCATATCAACCGGCTCCAATCTTAAGTAGTCCAAGGCAATGATTGAACTTACTTAGAGATAGAACCTTGATACCTAAATCTGTAGGATTTTCCTCCGTGGATACCTTGTCCACATGAATGCATCATTCCGTAATATTTTCCCGAATGAAATGATATCGAACATCCGTGTGCTTTGTCCTCTCATGGAACACAGGATTCTTACACAAGTGCAACGCACTTTGGCTATCCGAATACACCACCACTTGCTCTTTCAGGACCTCCCATTCTTCTAACAACCCTTTGCACCACATAGCCTCCCTGATGGCTTCCATAGCCGCTATGTACTATGGCCCGGTTGTTAAGAGTGCTACCACCGGCTGCAACTAAGCCTTCATGTACCTCAACAACCACTTCATCCCAAGCCAAAGCTCCTTTTCGGGATTACTCACAAATCTGTTAAGAGCACTAATTGCCTGAGAAACCTTCAACCTGTTTCTCTCCCTTTCATAGATTATTCTCATCCTTCAAGTACCTCAACAACCATTTCATCCCAAGCCAAAGCTCCTTTTCGGGATTACTCACAAATCTGTTAAGAGCACTAATTGCCTGAGAAACCTTCAACCTGTTTCTCTCCCTTTTATAGATTATTCTGATCCTAAGGATCCTTTGTGTAAGGCCAAGATCCTTTCTCTCGAACTCCTCACTGAGTTGAGATGTAAACCTTTCTATCCTCTCCCTACTGTTCCGAACCAACAACATATCATCGACATAGACGAGGATAATCACCACTTCATCCACCTTGTGGCTAGGTGAGAAGGTTTCTGTGAAATCTATGCCTCCTCTTTGCATGAACCCCTTCGCCACTAGCCTAGCTTTATTCCAGACTTTATCCCCTGGAGGGTTCCCTTCTTTGACCTTGTAAGTGCACTTACAATCCATAACTCTCTGTTTTTTCGGAATGTGCACTAATTCCCAATAGCTGTTCTTCCTCAAAGAATCTATTTCTTCCTCCACAGCTAGCTGCCATCTTGACGAATCCTTACATTCCATGGCATCAATGTAAGTCTCTGGTTTACTCATCCTTCCTTCTGTCCAAGGAGCTACTACAATAGCATCCGCAAAACCATATCTTGAAGGTGGTCTGACCATCATTCTCTCCCGGTCCCTTGTGAGCTAATAGTCATTCTGACTTGCTGCATCATCCCCTTCTAGTTCAGTCTCCTCATGAGTGTCCTGAGCATGGCCTTCATCAATGGGCTCTACCTGGTCCGAACCCTCTTGCTTTTCTTACTCTACCTGAACTGAATATTCCTTGATGGTATGCTCCACAAATATTGAACTGGTTTGCTCACTAACCCCTGCAGGGTTAGTTTTCTCCAATAAGGAAATAACAATTCATTAAAAATAACATCTACTTATAATGAGTTTCATTCCTTTTGGTTCTAAAGACCACAACCTATACCCCTTAACCCTATCACCATACCCTAGAAATACACATTTTCTAGACCTTGGGTTAAGTTTATCATCTTTTTGATGTGCAAATGCAGCACACCCAAAAGTCCTACGGTTGCTCAACTCAGGGGGTTTCCCACTCCAAATCTCCATGGGAGTCTTAAGATCTAAAGCTCTAGAGGGTGATCTATTTACCAAGTATGCAGTAGTAGACACAGCTTCCCCTTAAAAATATTTTGGTAAACCAGATCCTATTAACATACACCTAACTTTTTCCATAAGGGTTCTATTCATCCTCTCAGCAACTCCATTTTGCTGAGGTGTTTTTACAACAATTCTATGCCTTAGAATTCCATTTAACTCACAGAATTTACCAAAATCCTTATTACAAAATTCTAAGCCATTATTGGTTCGTAAAGCCTTAACTACCTTACCCGTTTGAGTTTCCAGCAACTTTTTCCACACAACAAATTTATTCAAAGCATCCGATTTATTTTTAAGCAAATAAACCCAAACCTTTCTTGAATAATCATCAATTAAAGACAGAAAGTAAAAGTTACCTCCCTGTGTTGGTGTTCTTACTGGTCCCCAAAGGTCTGAATGAATGTAGTCAAGAATCCCCTTAGACTTGTGCACTCCGGTGTTGAAGCTGACCCGGTGTTGCTTCCCAAGAACGCACCACTCACAGAAATCCTATTTCTCTACTTTGTCTCCTCCAAGTAGACCATCCTTGCTAAGAACTTGCAGGCCCTTTTCACTCGTATGTCCCAAGCGAGTGTGCCAAAGGGCTGCCCTATACATCTCAGCCATCAAGCTTGATGCTTGATCATTGATTTCTGTCTCTCCGATTATCTCATAGAGTCCATCTTTTATTGCTACTTTGATCACTATCAAAGATCCCTTGGTCACCTTGATCTTTCCTCTCTCTGCTTTGTATGAATACTCCATGGAATCCAGCTGCCCCAATGAGATCAAATTCCTCTTCAAATCCGAAAGATACCTCACATTCCATAGCAGCCTTGTGACTCCATCAAACATTATCAACTGGATGTCTCCTATCCCCCTCACTTGGCAAGAAGTGTCATTCCCCAAGAAAACCTTTCCATCATTGGTTTCCTAGAAATTTTTGAACCATTCATTGTGAGGGCACATGTTATAAGTGCACCCGAAATCTAGGATCCATTTCTCTCTGCCTTGCCTCATGCTCACATTTGAGTATACAACAAGAACATCATCTTGCTGTTCTCCTTTGGCAACTGAAGCCTCTTTATTCTTGGTATGACTTCTTCCTCTCTCATCCCACATCTTCTTCTTGCAATCTTTTCTGAAATGGCCCTCATTGTTGCAGTAAAAGCATCTTTTTCCTCCAAATCTTGTTTTGGAATGGTATCTCCCATGGCTCTGCCCTCTACCTCTTGATTTCTCCCGGTAGTTGCCATGAATGTTACTGCCATTCCGAGTTGCTGACCTTCCTATAATGAACAACCCTTCTCCACTTGATGCTTCCCTCATCTTGGCTTTGAAATCATGAGCCCTTATGGCATTTATCACAATTTCCTTGGTTAAAGCATCTCTTCCATACTCAATAGCATTAATCAAATTATCAAAACAATCATGAAGAGAATTCAACAAAATAACAACCAATTGTTCATCTGGGAATGTAATGCTACAGCTATTCAAATCTTGAACTAGCTTATTAAACACATCAAGATTATCTTGCAACTCTTTACTAGGATCCATTTTAAAAGCAAAGATTCTTTTAAGAAGATAAATCTTATTAGGGAGAGTTTTGGTACGAAACAACTCATCTAGTTTCTTCCATATAACAGCAGGATCTTTCGAGTCTCTGCACTCCCTTGTGATACTATCTGACATATGCAAGAAAATGGTACTGTATGCCATCTTCTTCATCTCAATCTGCTGGACTTCCGTGATACTTGTTGGAAAAGTGTCATATTCTCCAATAGCCAAGTCCACCTTCTGTTGCATAAGAACAACCTTGATCTTCCACTTCCAAAGGGCAAAGTCTCCATTTCCATCAAACTTCTCAACACAGAAATTTGAAGCCATCTTGCGGAGAAAATCTTAGATTTATGCAGTACCCACAAATGCTTTCCAACTTCTTCTAAACCTCAAGAATCCAATCGAAGATGGATCTCAATACTGTTCTTGAATCACCCTCAAGAACACGATCTGATCTTGATCTTTACTCCGTTTTTAAATCACCCAAGAAGTTGATCTTTGAGGATGTTCAGTATCACTCCCTACAGCTCAAGCAATAGTAATCTAGACATTTGAGAAAGGTTAGAAAGTATTTTTTTGTGTGTGTTTTCTGTTCCAGATGCAATGCTACATTTTTGTGTGTTAAAACTTGATCTAAGGTAGGTAGTAGCACTAGCAACAAAGTTGCTATGTTGTGGGATGGAATCCTGGCGTATTATAATAATGAATGGGGTTTTATCAAATGATTATGGTCTAAGATTCTTCAATCGATGTGTTCCAAACATAGGATTGACCCAATCATATTGGTACCTACATAGACCCCTTTTTAAACTGCCAATTTGCTTTGTATTGTAATTAACTACTGTTTATCATTCGATATAAAACCAAGATTGGTCATCAAGTAAAGGTTTTAACAAATTTTTAATCAAAATCCTAAGATGCAATAAAATTATTCTTAATATGTTCAAAGATTTATTTATTTTTCAATATAGTTCAAAACAATAAAAGAAGTTTGATATTCTCCCATTTTTCTATTTAGCAACTATGAGCTTGATTGGGTCATTATATATCCAAACTCACATGAAGAACCTATAAGAATAAGACCCTAGATTTTCTTCAAGAAAGAAGGCAGTAATGCAACAGTTTAGTACCCTGTTTTTTTTTTTTTTCAATCAAAACTTGTTAGATTAGTTATTTCCATATGAATTGAACCCGATCAGTTTGAGTTTTAACTTGCACATATATTTATTCAACAATCATCACTTGCAACAAGCGAACTGGTAACTGCAAAAATGCTTGGCTAGACTCCAAAAATAAGAGAGAGCCCTCCTACAGTTAGATTTTCTCCTAATAACTGATACGTAAAGAAGAAAAAAAATAAAGAAGGGAAGACTGCAAAAACCTCTAGTGGAACCCATTTTTCTCAAATTGGGTTCCAAAGATTGCGAAGAAAAAGAGTCCCCCTCCGGTTGTCCTTTGTTTGTCAACAAACCCAACTAAAAAAACCCACCTTCCCCCTCCCTCACTATAAAATTTTTTACTCTTACCTAGTTTTCTCTCTCGGATATTTTTACAAACACTTTGAAATAAAAAACATTTATGTAATTTTTTTATAATGATAAGATCCCAACAACGATATTTATGTGCAAAAACAATATATTACATATTTTAATTTGCTACTTTTACAACAAATGAATAACACTCTAAAAAAATACTATAGCCTTTACTTCTATGTAAGAATAGAAAATTAATAGCCTAGCCAGAAAAAGGACAACTATTATACATGAAAAAGGTTATATATATATTATATACATGGACAAGGATATAAATACGCAACTCAATAAATTGTAGAGATGAACAAGAGCTTAACATAATACACCAAATTCTGCTCTCCAGTACATACCCCTAAATTTCACTCCTATTGGTCCATTCTCTTTGCTACGGATCAATCCGTGTAATTGGACGCAAGCATTCTACACCGTCCATTACTCAATAATCTGCTGTCCCAAAATTTCAAAAATGTTCCGAAAAGTTCAATAAAATACGGAATGCTAAAATATCGCCCGCCTAAAAGAGACTAATCCTATTGGTTAATTTTCCGTGCACACGGATTGTGACTTAAGTGCCTAATAGCCGTCGATGAGATCGTCAATCAACGGAGTCAATTCAATTTACCAATTGACTTTCAAAAGGCGCATAAACTTTTCAAATTCCCGCTTCTCCTAATATTCCCCTTTAAATAACCACCCCAGCCAAGATCTTCCATCGCACAAAATAACATTTTCACAACTTTCCTCATTTTCTCAAGAAACAATCAATACCAAATTTATTGTCTTTTACGATGGCTCG
Organism: Bretschneidera sinensis; assembly: GCA_023935145.1. NCBI lineage: Eukaryota > Viridiplantae > Streptophyta > Magnoliopsida > Brassicales > Akaniaceae > Bretschneidera > Bretschneidera sinensis. The sequence continues at coordinate 43,879,142 of CM043702.1, read as the reverse complement.
CACCAAGCAGACCGCGAGGAAGTCCACCGGAGGCAAGGCGCCACGTAAGCAGCTGGCCACCAAGGCAGCTCGTAAATCGGCTCCAGCCACTGGAGGAGTGAAGAAGCCGCACCGTTTCAGGCCAGGAACAGTGGCCTTGAGAGAGATCAGGAAGTACCAGAAGAGCACAGAGCTATTGATAAGGAAGCTTCCGTTTCAAAGGCTGGTGAGGGAAATCGCTCAGGATTTCAAGACTGATCTCAGGTTCCAAAGCAGTGCCGTTGCTGCTCTTCAGGAGGCCGCAGAGGCTTACCTCGTGGGTCTCTTTGAGGATACCAATCTTTGTGCAATTCACGCCAAAAGGGTCACAATTATGCCTAAGGATATTCAACTCGCTAGGAGGATTAGAGGGGAGAGGGCTTAGATTAGGATTTAGTTCTGTGCTTTGATTTATCTTTTGATCTTCTCTGTTGTTTTACTATTGAGATGTGGAGTTGTTAGCATCTTGTAATGAGGTGAAGGTGTAAATATTTTGGAATCTAATGGTTAATGATATTTCTTTTGCAACTGATGGTTTTGTAGTCTATGTGTTTCTTCAAATTTCTCTGGATGATGCTTCAATTTGTTTGTTGAAGGTGATTGGGAAATAGGGCTTTGTGTGATAATTGGCACATTGTTTTTAGTTTTAAAAAGATTGAAGGTTGTTAAGAGTGCTGGAAATTCTGGTTGTTGGCGGGCCAAGAAAGTTTGTAGGGTGAGCAACATTGAAGTTCTCCACATACCAAATTCAACTCTGCAGAGTGCAAACTGCATCAATTCCATGTTTATATTCATCTCTGAATAAATGCAAATATGAAATATATGAGTAAAAAAAATCAGAATAGTGCAATTTAATACATGGTAAATATGCTAGAATTTCCATTACAGGAATACAATGGTTCATGCAATCCATGTTCCCCATCATCACAAGAAAACTTGGTACTTTTTGATTTAATCAATTGATATAGCCAATGAATACACTAAATAGTAAGACACGTGGATAGTCTTAAGTTCAATAGCAAGACGACATGCGGACATTCTCGTGTCCAAAGACAAGATGACATGTGGATAAGAAATATGACATGTGGACATTCACATGTCTAATGGCGAGATGACATATGGACAAGTTGTTGACAACCCCATTACCGTTTCCGGACACCCTTGCATAAACCTGTAAGCACAATTCCAAGGAATATCATTCTCGGACACCTTTGCACAGACTTGCAAGCGTGATTCTAGGGATCACGATCTTCCTTGGGCACTCGGCCATACCTATTTACAGAGGGACAAGATCTCTGAGATTGTCACATCCCAACCACATGGGCAGCCACTCTTTCAAAACTCTATAAAAATGATCAAAGTATGCAAGCACAAACCTATCTTCATTATTTTCAAACTCATTTTACTAAAAACATTAGGTATTCTTATCCTCTCCATTTCTCTAAAAACTTTACACCGAGCACTCTCAAGCTTTAGGATGAGTCCTAGAGTTCTCGAACTTTCTATCTGAAAAATTGCTAGAATGAAGTGCAGAGAAGTAAAGGAGCAAAGCACCCTTATATAGGAGAAAAGGAAGTTACGAACGAGGCAATTTAAACTAAACAGATTTGAAGATATGATGTTTGGAGTACTCGAGGCCACTTTTGCGCTCTCCAAGGATCTCCAGTCACAAAACGAAGCGATGTTTGGCCCACTCGAGGCACAGTTCTGTTCCTTAAGAGAACGAAACATTAATGAGTGCCACCATTTTTAATCTAAACGGCTGCGCATAATAAATAACCCAATTAGGCCACGTGTAAACAGAAGTTCTGGAAGACAACTTAAATGGTTTTCCCAATTTTGAGCCTAAAGAAAGATGGCCCTAAGCCTAAACAACATAGCATTTTTCTTGGGCCTGAGAGGCAAGAAGCCTAAGAGTCCACCTAAAACCCCACTAGAAAAAGCACAAGTCCCACCAAAAGCTTCGAAGGTCGGCCCAACGGCTCCAAGGCCGAGCATATTGATTGCTATTGATATGCTTCGACCAAAGTCTCCAAGACTGAGCGTATTGACTATGGCTCATACACTCGGCCCAAACGTCTCCAAGGCCGAGCATATTGATTGCTACTCATATGCTCGGACCAACGTCTCCAAGGCAGAGCCTCTTGATTGCTATTCATATGTTCAGACCAAAGTCTCCAAGATCGAGCGTATTGATTGAGGCTCACAGGCTCGACCCAAACGTCTCCAAGGCCGAGCATATTGATTGCTACTCATATACTTGGACCAATGTCTCCAAGGCCGAGCATATTGACTGCTGCTCATATGCTCGAACCAATGTCTCCAAGGCCGAGCATATTGATTGCTACTCATATGTTCAGACCAACGTCTCCAAGACCGAGCATATTGATTGCTGCTCATATACTCGAACCAACATCTCCAAGGTCGAGCATATTGATTACTGCTTATTTGCTTGGACCAACATCTCCAATGCCGAGCATATTGATTGCTTCTCATATGATCGGATCAACATCTCCAAGGCCGAGTATATTAACTGCTGCTCGCATGCTCTAACCAACATCTCCAAGGCCGAGCGCATTGATTGCTACTCATATGATCGGATCAAAGTCCCTAAGATTGAGCGTATTGACTGAAGCTCATACACTCGGCCCAAAATCTCTAAGACCGAGCATATTGACTAGGACTCATACACTCGGCCCAAACATCTCCAAAGGCCGAGCATATTGATTGCTATTCACATGCTCGGACCAATGTCTCCAAGGCCGAGTATATTGATTGCTATTCATATGCTCGGATCCATAGCCGAGCATATTGGTTGCTCCTCATATGCTCGAACCAATGTCTCCAAGGCCGAGCATAATGACTGCTCCTTATATGCTCGGACCAATGTCTCCAAAGCCGAGCATATTGACTGCTGCTCATACGCTCAGACCAATGTCTCCAAGGCCGAGCATATTGACTGCTGCTCATATGCTCGGATCAACATCTCCAAAGTCGAGCATATTGATTACTACTCATATGCTTGGACCAAAATCTCCAAGGCCGGGCGTATTGATTGCTACTCATATGCTCAGACCAAAGTCTCCAAGACTGAGCGTATTGATTGAGGCTAATACACTCGGCCCAAACGTCTCCAAGGCCGAGCATATTGATTGTTACTCATATGCTTGGACCAACGTCTCCAAAGTCGAGCATATTGATTGCTACTCATATTCTCTGACCAATGTCTCTTAGGCCGAGCGTATTGATTGCTACACAGATGCTCGACCAACATCTCTAGGGCCGAGCATATTGATCGTTACTCATATGCTCAGCCTAATATCTCCAAGGTCAAGTATATTGACTGAGGCTCATATACTTGGCCCAGTATCACCAAAACCGAGCATATTGACTAAGGCTCATACACTCGACCCAAACATCTCCAAGGCTGAGTATACTGATTGTTACTCATATACTCGGCCCAACGTCTCAAAGGTCGAGCATATTGATCGTTACTCATATGCTCGGTCCAATATCTCCAAGGCTGAGCATATTGACTGATGCTCATACGCTCGGCTTGGTATCACCAAAACCGAGCATGTTGATTGAGGCTTATATGCTAGGACCATTGCCTCCAAGGTTGAGCCATGCCATACTTTCTTAAAGCGCATAAATGTACTTAAGGAAGTGGGGGCCTTTGATGCAGCCAATGAATACACCCAATAGTAAGATGACATGTGGACAGCCCTAGGTCCAATAATAAGAAGACACACGAACATTCCTCTTTCTAAAGATAAGATGACACGTGGACAAGCAATACGACATGTAGACATTCTCATGTCTAATGGGGAGATGACAAATGGACAAGCTGCTGACAACCCTATTACCGTTCCCGGACACCCCTGCACAGACTTATAGGCACAATTCCATGGAATACCATTCCTGCACACCCCTGCACAGACTTGCAAGCATGATTCCAGGGATCATAATCCTCCTTGGGCACCCGACCATACCTACTGACACAGGGACGGGATCTTTGGGATTGCCCCATCCCAACCACATAGGCAGCCTCTCCTTTAGAACCCTATAAAAGGATCAAGGTATACAAGCATAAACCCATCTTCATTTTTTTTTCAAACTCATTTTACTGAAAACACTAGGTATTCTTATCCTATCCATTTCTCTAAAAAATTTATACTAATAAAAGCGTCAGAGTGTCCTCGGAGGCATTACCCTCCCTCTACTCCGGCGATCCTCTAGTTCACCTATATTTTCTTGTGCAGATCAGTGAAGCATCGACCTTCAGCTCAACAACATATTTTAAGCATAAACACTAATCAAGTAGGAAAGAGGAAGGTTGTTCGAAGAAACCGAAAAAAGCATATGAAAAAAAATATGAAAAGTACCTTCTCCATTTAGTCACTTCTTTGACTCAATGGTGCTTAAGCAGAACTAAAACATATTTTGGTAAATAACAATATTAAAATAATTAAGTATTAAAGTGCAAATAAGTTGCATAAGTTATTTTACAAGTCCCAAAAAAACATGGGCAAAATATTACTTATTTTAAAGACACAAGTCTCATTGAACAAATTTATTTCACCTTTTTCTTTTCTTCTAGATTACATTGAGTTTAATTTTTTTCTTTCAGTCTTTTCTTTAGTCTGTGAGACATCTCATTATGGATTTATGCTTAACATTTTATTTTTTGTCTTTATATTATGAATCTTTCAAGTTTTGGTTTGATATATTTTTTTTCCTGTTAAATTTCTTTAGATTTAAGGATTTTCTAATTCTTGGAATTTTTTTGTCTTTTTCTCTCTTTCTGCTTAAATTTTTTTTATAAAGTATTTATGTTTTAAATTTTACTTTAAATCATATCAAAAATGAAAAGAATGTAGGTTATAGGTTATTTATTTTTAATAAATAATTATTACTTAAAATAGTGTGGTATGTGTATATATAACTTATATAATTATGAAAGAAAGAAGGGTTAATCAAATTTTCATACATAAATTTAGGGGGTAATTCAAGAAACATACCCATGGTATTAGAAATGATTGTTACAGATCTGTTAGAAATTTGACTTTATAGAATATGTTAAATCCTAACAAGGCATGAACGTTGTCCGTATTACCTTTAAATTAAAGTTGGTGAACCTACCCTAATCAATTTTTTCTTTCATCTCTCTCTCTCTTCCATATATAGAGGAACGTAATCAAAATCTCCAAATGCCACCTAGGCTTTCGACAATGGCATGGGTATGGAAGGTGATCATCAGTTTAAGCATAAGAGGCCAATCCTGTGCTATTTTTTTTTCCTCATTTTCTCATCATCTTTCGACTACTCCTCTCTGCTTCCTCTCTCTAGTTTGGCTAATATATGGTTGACCTTAGGTCTTTAGCTTAAACCAAATCACCCTCTTCAAATGAGCTAATTCATCAATTCAATTAAGCTTTCTTTAGTTCAATCTCAAATCTCCTGTGAATCTAGTTGCTCAATTACTTTTTTAGCTTAATTTTTGGGATTGGAGTGTTTTGATACTATAGATGCACTGAAAATTCCTATGATTATGGCTTTTTGGTGAGGTTAGTTGATCTAATTTCGGGTATAGATTGGTGGGTTTGATCTAGATTCGTGATAGCAATAGTGGATTTTGATAAGATTTTATTAGGTTTCAATCTTTGGGTTTTAATTTTGAAATGGTCTATATTCATAGCTTAATTTCGATATGCAAATTCATTGACCAAAAACCCATCCAAATCATGGCAAACTTTGTGAACTCAATTGATTTGCATCCAAAACCAAGGCACAATAATCACCTATATAAGAATAGAAAGGCACCAAATTCACTAAATTTCTTGAAAATCTTTGCTTGTGATCGATCTCATTCTATCGCAATCGATGTTTTGATATTGATTATTGTGATTATTGCTTGTGGTTGCTCTAATTGAAGATTTTGATTGTTTGTGGTAATTTGGATAATAGGTCTTTTCCTTTTTGACAAAACTTAGAACTATTAGTGTTGGTTTTGACTTTTTTGACCAAGAAAAAAAATTGCTTCGAAGATCCATCTTTGTGATCAATTTGGATTGTTGTTTTATTGGATTCAAATAGGTTAAGGCTTAGATACATTGCTTAAAATACTAAAGTCCCCCCTTATACTATTTTTTTTGTGTTTTGGGTCTTATTTACTTCAGGAAACTAGTGCCAAATCAAAGTTCATATATTCCATTTTTCTTTTTGAAATGAAGATTGGTACTCAGAATTGAATCCCATTGTGATTCGGGAGAAATGGATGATGCCTAGAAGAAGAAAACAAAGAAGGTGAAGAAGAAATGTCATGATGCTTTGAGAGAGACAACGATGATGAGGAGCACATGGTGTGCACGTGTCAGAATTGTTCGGAGATGACGTGGGGTAGGTTTTGGAGTTGTTGGCATCTTGCGTAGAGCTTCATGGAGAAGTCATGGAGTACGGTGTCATATATGTGGATGACGTGGGTTGTGGTAGTTGTGGGTGGTGAGGGTGATGATGAAGACGATGTCATTTTGAGGGAGGCAATATATGACTATTACCAGTGTTTGACTATGAAAGTCACGAGCTTTTGATCTTTTGTTGAAGCAGAAGAAGAAAAAACAAGAAAAAGGAATACAAGATTTTTTTAATTAAATTGTTTATAGTGAAGAGGGAGAGAGAAGATGACAGATGTTGGGAAAGAGATTTTTGTTATGCAATGATGACGATTAGGGAAGAAGAACACATTTAACTAAGTACATTTACGAGTTTTCAAAAAAATTTATGACGTGGTTTGACATTTGACTAAAATTTTTACGCTTGATTAACAGGGTCAGTAACGGGGGTATGTTTCTGTAATGTTACCAAAAAATCTCATTAACCCAAAAAAGAATTATCTTAGTCAGTTGTTATTACTAAAGGTGGATAATGGTGCTAGACAGTTTTGAATTCAGACTTAACAGTTTACAACCAAAAATTCAGAAATCAATCACAATTATAAATAATTTTTTTAGAGAATAAAAAGATTTCATAAAACAAGGAAAGAATACAACTGATCTTGGATCATAAAACAAGGAAAGAATGCAACTAATCTTGGAGCATAACAGAAATGAATTCTTTAGGAACCTTTCAATTCACACAGTTGGAGACATAACATTTATAGCAAAGCAAGCAAGACTATAAGCCAAGCGGTTTGCATTGCGACTACCATAAGCACAGAGACCAACTTTAAAAGAGTGAATCAACACCTTTCCATCTTCAATCAAATTGACTGCAAGAGATGTAGGATTAAATTAAATATAAACAATAATTTCATACATGAAATTAAAACACATACAATTACATAATTAAATAACATACATGATTGAGCCATCGTCACAACGGAAATTTGAATGACCTCACAGCGGAAGTAATCAGGGTTAGGTTTTCCTCTTTGTACTCCCACAACAACTTTCTCAGATGGATAGAAAGACCGAATACTTAGACGTACTGGAAGCCAAAGAGGGGACCTAACCTATTTATATACACCTCAGTAACCCTAGTTACTGAGAGTTCAAATGGACACTTCCATCTACGGGCCATATTGGACTACGACCTACACTAGCTACTACAAGCCCAAATAATAGGATCACCAATTAACAACAATGGGCTCTCATACTTTTCTCATTGGACCAAACCTGCTGACCCAGTTTTATAAAACAAAAATCATTATAATTAGTGGTAGCCCACATAGAAAAATTCCAACATTCTCCCACTTAGGTAACACTAATTATAGCTATAAAAAATGTAAAACATTTTACTCAATTTAAGACGACTCCCGAATCAAACAACTTTATTTTATTGTGGCCACCTTTGAAAAATAATTTGGTCATCTGAGATAACATCTTAAACGACCCGATGCCATGAAAAAAACCATACATGGAATCATGGTAGCCATTGTGTGCTGTGCGTTTATCTACCTAAATAAATAAGTAAATAATCGTACTTGTTTTACTTGCAAGTGCACAAGGTCAATGGTAGATAGTGTGCAAGTGCGAGATCATTTCCATAGGGATTGGTGAATTTCGATTTAGAATTAGTTTCCTAAAGTAAAAAAAGAAATAAATGTGAGGTGTGAGTTAATAATAATAAGGACATAGAGTTGTGATATCCACCACTAATTACACTTTCCCACTAAGTAAGGTGCCAATGCTCTAGCCTTATTATGAATACCTAATGGTTGCCAACCTAAGGGCTTGGTCCACACCTTAGGCTATTGATCTCCCTATACAACAAGTTAGGCATGGTTTATACTCTAACTCTTTTCTCTTTTAAGGGATTCAGCATGGGTGTATACTGAGTTGTTCCTTAAGAGAGCATAAGGGCTGTGGAGATCGGCAACCACACGAAACTTAGGGCTTGTTCGGCTCTCGGTTTCCCATGTTATTTAACCCAAGAATCCGGTGTGGATATATTTTGTTACTTTTGTTGAACCCAAGACTCGGTCATCCAAATTGATTCAACTAACCAATCCATACCACATGCATAATTTGATCAGACACATACATATGAGGAATTTAAATACAAACAGGTATTAATCAAGTTAAGCATTATAACATGGCTATAGGCAAAGGTAATCAATGAATATATATGTGGAAAAGCATAACTAGGGCTTCAATCGAGCCCTATAAGAGTTTAGTTACACATGCTAGTTAAACTAAACATCCTAACCATAATAAAACAAAAACAAAAAAATAAAACCCGAAGAAGACTCGGGAGACGAGTCGTCAATTCCTCTCCTAAGCTTGCAACTTCAAGTCTCAAACAAAAGGTATGGTTTTTGTGTTTTACAAGGCTATATATAGAGCCCTAAGGGTGCCCCGAAACCCTAATTTCCTATTTGAGGTTTGAAGACTTTTTCCATATCTGGCTCTGCCGCCTTTGGACTGTATGTGGGCTGCGCTCGGGTCTTCTAAGTGTGCGCTCAATCACAAGGGAGGTGCGCTCGAGCACACCTTACTGGATTTAAAGAACTTTACTTTTCATCCCTTGAAACTCCAAAATGTCATCTTTTTGCCCAAGCCGTGTGAAAAACACATGAAACACGAAAATGAAATAGAATCTACTAAAATAGACAAATAAAGATCTTAACAAGTGTAAATTAAGGGGCTTAAATATGACTATTTAAGCACTTATCACGCCCCCAAACTTACATATTGCTAGTCCCTTAGCAATACAAAACGAAAAGACTATGTCAAAACAAAATTTAAAGATAAATGTATTTTTCATGACATCCAAAAAGTTGGGTTGCACATAAAACCATGATGATCGTTCATGAGTAAGCTTATAATAAAAACAAATTTTTGTATTGAATAAGGGCCTTTAAAAGCTCATGTTACTTACCTAAGGGTGGCTTAAGTCATCACAAGTTTGATTTGTGTGTGATGAGTTAGCACATATAAGATGGGGCTTCCAAATAATTTTGATGTATAGTGTTTCGGTGCCCAAACCTTCATTGAATTTCTTAGAAAAAAGAACAAAAATGGTATAGTGCTTGCTTCTTTCCCTTTTCTTTTTTTATCATGAGATTTTTGCCATGTTGAGTTCCATTAAGCTTTCTAATTGACCCTTGTAATGAATGTTTAGCTAATGACTCCCAAACCAGATGGTTTTAGGGTATTAAGTGTACAGACACCCCTAAGGACTTACTAACTCGAGTAAAAAAGGCTACGGAACTAACATGTCTTATGCTTCTAAGTGAAATTTCCACATTTTGACGTGAACACTCACTGCTTACTGAGGCAAGAGGCCCAGTTACTCAGTGAAATTTTTTATCATGATCATTAAATGCTTAATTCCCACCTTTTTATGTGAACACTCACTACTTATTGAGGCAAGAGGTCCAGTTACTCAGGGGAAAGTTTTTAATGATCATTAGAAGCTTTTTATTCTTTCTTTGCATGATGAATGTTTTTCTTTATTTTTCTTATGCCCAAGTGTTCTTTTAACAAGTTATTCGATTACAGTTAGGTCATGGAAACATATACATAAGAATTATATGTCATACCCCACACAAATGCGTGCTAATGTGCTCGTGTTAGATCGGGATCAAACTCGTGAATTCTTAAGTGCCTTGAGGTAGGTAACTAAACTTTTAAAATTCCTATTTAAAAAATTATGTGTTCTAGATTTTAAGCTTACTAATGAAGTTTTATCATATTTTTAAATCAACCAAAATTTTTATCACAAAATGAATCTGCAATTATCTTTTCTAAAAAAAAAAAAAAATTGGAACCTAGTGTGTGCATGCTTTTCAAACTTAATATACACATTATCCCCAATGTGTGTGTGGCATGGAAAGATCTGACCTGGGAGATGGAGAACTAGATTGCTTGCATTGCTTGTACACTCCCCCAAACTTGAACTGGATGCACGCACTAAGTTCCTGACAAAGAAAAATAAACATTGTGCCGGAAAATAAGAAATATAGATAATAAACATGTAAATATAAACATAACTAAAAGAAAAATACTATAATGAAAAGGATATGCTTTGGGGTGCCTCTCATGAGCGCTAAGTTTTATGTCTTTAGCCGGACGGAGTATCCTCTCACTGATGATCATCGGGTGGTGCAGTCGAAGAGGTACTGGGTACCGAAGGTAGGCGATCGAGGATAGCCTGTAGCATCGCCTCCTGCCGTGCAAACTGTGCCTCTAAACCATCTATGCGCTGGTGCACTAGTGATGTAGCTGTAGATACCTTACCTCGAAAGGAGGAAAACTTATAGAGAAAGTGTTGGGACTCAGTGGGTCCCATATTCGGATGGTCTTCCTCCCTCGGAGGGCTCACTGTCGGGTGCTTGGTATCCATAGGATCATCTCCCACAGGCTCAGCAATAAGAATCGGTGCCCGGGGTCCTCAAGGCATGCGGGACTGGCTGAGGCTCCACTGAGCTCTCCCAAAGAATGGATGATCGCTAATTGGCCCATCTATAGAGGAGCCTCTAATTACCTTCTTCTTGAATATGTGGCTAAGCAAGAAGGGGAACGGGAGTCCCCACGCATTAGCCGTGGTGGTGTGACAGCTATGTACACTATCCTAGAACTTGTGTATCTGACTCCATATGACTGCTGGGATAGAGTACCAGTGACCCCGATGAAAGACATAGAGAGCCTGTAGGAACTGATCCCTCCTCTGTGTCTTGTGCCTCAAGGGACACACGCTATGCTGGAGGACGGAATCTACGAACCATAAACGGGGAGGTAACCTCGACCAACTCCTAGGATTGTTGTGTCGGTCCGCATACTGGCCTACACACATGTCCTCGATGATGTGTGGTAGAGAAAATGGGTCCGACTGCTCCTCCATATGGCTGTCCTCCGGAGGGGACTCATCACAGCAGTGGAGGGATGTGGCGATGCGTGTGGTGGTCAGCTCTATGAATCTGCCCTGGACTGAGGATGATAGAATCTCTGGCATGGTGCAGTCGTACGTCAGGTTCTAGTAAAAACTGACCACAAATCTGGTGTAAGCCATCGAACAGACCGGCTTGAATAGCCGCTTGAGACCCCGGTTCTTGAACTGTTGGACCGCCCATCTTGTGGCATCCAAACTCTTAAAGTCCTCATCTACGTTAAATGTAGCCTTGAAAAGTATTTCATGCTGCTCGAAACTGGGCCTGGATGCCTGGTGGCGGCTGCTGGAAGCTCGGGATGTGGAGGCCATGTGTAGAGAAAAAAATAATACAGCTTCTGTCTTGTTTGCGCTCGTGCGCAGCTGATGGTGCGCTCGATCGCACAAAGTGATGAGTGCTCGATCGCAAATTCTTAGCGCTCGATCGCTCTCTCTCAGACAATATGTCAAACAGTTTCTGTGCACCGAAAACACGAGGCTGTGAAAATATGCTTCAAACGTTAGCTTAACTTCCTGCAAACATCACAGACAATCCTAACACATGTAATTAATCCAATGTAACTCTCAAATTGTGTGTGATTGTGTGTATCTGATTTGAAAAGAAAAATGAAAATAGTTGAGGTCATACTTTGTGGGTGCGGTAAGGTGAGTGGGTGTGTGAGGTGATAATAGGGAAACAAAATGTGGGATAGGGAGGTATGTTTGGACAGAAAATGAGATAGAGTAAGAGGTTGAGACGGTTGGAGTGCTGTGATTAATGTGTGAGCTTGAGAGGGCGAGAGTGTGATAGAGAAATAGAGGACGTGTGCTTGATCGTAAATGAGGGGAGAAATAGGGAAACTGTTTATAATATGCACGTGACCTCTCTGCCCCAAGTGCGCTCGAGTGCATTTGTGAAGTGTGCTCGATCGCACTTGTGCACAACTACTTAGTGTGATGTGCTCACGCGCAATGGAGTGCAGGGCAAGAGGGCACTCAAGTTCATGTGGTGTGCTTGATCGCAAGATAGAAAATTGCTAATAATAAAAAGGTTTAAAATAAAGAAATGAACAATGAGAAAATTTGTAACGATACAACCATACCATTTTATAGTGGCCTCAGTACCACTAACCTTGATAGAGGCGCTTGAGCTATATGTTATGCAAGTGGAAATTGCTCGAGCACTCTCTATAGTAGCTTTAGTGCTACTTTCTTTACAGGAGGCACCTAGAGCCCACATCAGTTGGTTCCAGTGCCCTTGAAAGCTGCTGCATCTCTAATCTTGGTACCTGGACCGCAGAAGAGAGGAAAGTAGTATTAGTAAGTTCAGGATTTTCAACTTGAGGGTTATACTTACTTGCAGGCCTTGGTGTGTTCTTGGTGGGGTGCACAGCTCTATCGAGGTCTTTAATCACATTGTCATCTGCTGGCCTAATGTCCAATCTTGCGTCACCATGGGTGGGGATGGTCTCAAATAGAGCTATGTGATGGACTTGAGAACCTTTCTCAACAATACCTTGCAATAAGCTTATATTAGAATATTCATTATCATTTGTGGTTGATTCTAAGGTATTAAATATTTTGAATTCCATCTCCTCATCATTTACTTTCATAGTGACAATGCCCATTTTTACACTAATATTTGTGTCGGCTGTGATCATAAATGGTATTCCTAGGATGATGGGGAGTGGCAATGGCATATGACATTCTTCCATATCTAAGACAATAAAATCAGCAGGTAAAATAAATTTACCTACTCTTACCAAAACATCCTCAAGAATACCTCTCAGTCGTTTGATGCTTCTGTCAGCCAATTGCAAAGTGATGGAGGTTGGTTAAAGCTCCCCCAAACCTAGTGTCTCGAATACACTGTATGGCAACAGATTGACACTCACTCCTAGATCCAATAGTGCATGCTCGAATAACTGGTCACCTAGCCTGCAAGGAATGGTAAAACTACCCGAATCTTTTAGTTTTGGTGGTAATTTTCTTAATAGCACAACACTTACCTCTTCAGTCAGGGCTACTGTCTCATGTTCCTGAAACTTCCTTTTGTTAGTGCAACAATCTTTTAAAAACTTAGCATACACAGGAATTTGTTTAATTGCATCTAATAAAAGAATGTTTATTTCCACCTTTTTCAAAGTTTCAAAAATGTCACTCAGTTTAGTCTCTTTTTTAGACTTTACTATCCTTTGAGGGAAGGGTGGAGGTGCATTTACCTTTTCTATTTCTCTTACCTTAGAGGTGGATGCTTTGGCTGGAGATGCTCATGCAGGCTCATCGATGCCTATGATCTTTCCACTTCTCAAGGTTATCACAGCATTCAATTGTTGATGTCCTATTGGATTAGGTATTGGTTGGGCGGGAAGCTCACCTTATTTTCTACTGCTTAGTTCCTTGGCCAATACCCCATTTGTATCTCTAATCCTTGAATGGCTTGATCATGTTTTGCAGCGATTTGTCTCATCTCAGTCCAAAATTGCCTCGTTTCTTTCATGAATTGTTCATGTGAAGTCATTAGTTGCTGCTGCTGAGTTACCAATTCCCTCACAAGACTTTCGAGGTCACTTTTCTTTGTCTCGGGAGCTGAGTGGGCTACTTGTTGGGAGTTTCTTTGCTGTCCTTGAAGGTTTAAGGCATTTTGATTGTTGCTCCATGAGAGGTTGGGGTGGTTCTGCCATCTAGGATTATAGGTATTTGCATATATGTTGTAGTTGTTCGGTCCCACATAATTTGCTTGCTCTTGATCTGCAGATGAATACAAAGGGTAAGTGTTAGTAGTGTGATCAAAACGAGAACATATAGCACATACCTGGAGTTGTTTGGCTCGTGGACTAGCTGAGGTGTTCTGTGCAGTCATGGTTTTTACAAGCATATCTATATTTCTTTCCATAGCAGTCAACCAATTTGGAAATCCACCATTTAAGTTCACTTCATACATGTCCTTGCTCTTTACTCCTTGCTCTGTATTGAGTGGAAAGAAGGTTGGATTTCTGGATCGAAGTCTGTGTATGAATCAGTTGAACCGCTTCAGTGCAGCAGTCAAACACTGCTGCTCGGGTAACTCTCTGCCTCAATTGCGCTCGATCGCACAGGAGGGTGCACTCGATCGTAAGTGGCACAAAGAGCTCACCTGGAATGCCTGAAACAGAAAACAGAAAGAATTCGATTAGGGTTGTAAAATAAAAATAAGATGAAAACAGAAATTTAAAATTTTTGAGATTTTTGACAAAACTAGAAATATAATGAAAAGGAAATAATGATTAAACTAAATGAAAAAGTAATTCTAAAAAGAAATTTAAGCGCAATCCACGGCAACGGCACCAAAAACTTGTCGTGCGTTTATCTACCTAAATAAATAAGTAAATAATCATTTTTGTTTTACTTACAAGTGCACAAGGTCAATGGTAACATAGTGTGCAAGTGCGAGATCATTTCCATAGGGATTGATGAATTTTGATTTAAAATTAGTTTACTAAAGTAAAAAGAGAAATAAATGTGAGGTGTGAGTTAATAATAATAAGGACATAGGGCTGTGATATCCACCACTAATTACACTTTCCCACTAAGTAAGGTGCCAATGCTCTAGTCTTATTATGAATACCTAATGGTTGCCAACCTAAGGGCTTGGTCCACACCTTAGGCTATTGATCTCCCTATGCAACGAGTTAGGCATGGTGTATACTCTAACTCTTTTCTTTCTTAAAGGATTCAACATGGGTGTATACTGAGTTGTTCTTTAAGAGAGCATAAGGGCCGAGGAGATCGACAACCACACGGGACTTAGGGCTTGTTCCGCTCCCGGTTTCCCATGATGATTAACCCAAGAATTCGGTGTGGATATTTTTTGTTACTTTTGTTGAACCCAGGACTCGATCATCAAAATTAATTCAACTAACCAATCCATACCACATGCATAAGTTGATCAGACACATACATATGAGGAATTGAAATACAAATAGGTATTAATCAAGTTAAGTATTATAACATGGCTATAGGCAAAGGTAATTAATGAATATATATGTGGAAAAGCATAACTTGGGCTTCAATCGAGCCCTATAAGAGTTTAGTTACACATGTTAGTTAAACTAAACATCTTAACCATAATAAAACAAAAACAGAAAAATAAAACCCGAAGAAGACTTGGGAGACGAGTCGTTAATTCCTCTCCTAAGCTTGTAACTTCAAGTCTCAAACAAAAGTTATGGTTTTTGTGTTTTACAAGGCTATATATAGGGCTCTAAGGGTGCCTCGAAACCCTAATTTCCTATTTGAGGTCCGAAGACTTCTTTCCATATTTGGCTCTACCGCCTCTGAAGTGTGTGCGCTCGAGTGTATGTGAGCTGCGCTTGAGCGCAGATGTGTACTCGAGCCTCCTAAGTGTGCGCTCATGTGCTGTGCGCTCGATCACAAGGGAGGTGCGCTCGAGTGCACCTTGCTGGATTTGCATAACTTTACTTTTCATCCCTTAAAGCTCCAAAATGTCATCTTTTTGCCCAAGCCCTGTGAAAAACACATAAAACACGAAAACAAAATAGAATCTACTAAAATAAACAAATAAAGAGCCTAACAAGCGTAAATTAAGGGGCTTAAATATGACTATTTAAGCACTTATCATTGTGCTATATTAGTCACACAGGACCAATCCATGTTTACGCATGCATATGGTTCCACTGACATGGATCCAATGTGGTAGTATAGCAAGAAAATAGCATCCGATAGAGCGATCAAATAATGTGTTATTTTCATTGTTAGTCCGCAACATGACTCTCCGTACAACATGCCTAATAATAGGCCAGAGAAGTCATCAACAACATGGTATATCTCAAATTACCTCGAGGTTTCAACAAGGTGTCAACCATGAGATATATCCAACCAAACTTAAAACTAATACCAAGTTTTAAGTTTTCACAACATGATTCTCTGTACAATATGCCTATTAATAGGCCAGAGAAGTCATAAAAAATATGGTATGTCTCAAAATATCTCTAGCTTTCAACAGAGTGTCAACCATGAGACATACCTAACCAAACTCAAAAGTAATACCAAGTTTTAAGTTTCAACAAATAACATGCCATCTGTTCAAATACATCCAAACATATAAAAAGATAAGATAACATAATGTATATATATATGATCATTAATCAATATCATAAGATCAACTATTGTACCCAAAACATAATGGGTACCAAAATTACATAAATTAAATAACCAAAATATTAAAACATAAATAACTCCACTAACCTAGTATATCAAAGGACTCTAAAACACCCATGCTATCAACATGTGTCTTAAAAGTGGGTTTTAAGCCTTTGGTTAAGGGATCAACAACCATGTTCTCTGTTTGAATGTGCTCAACTATTGTACTGGTGTAAAACACAATTTTCATGAATTCTCTCTCAATATTATTCTTGTGACATTAACTCAAACTTAATTTATCCCCTTTTATTATGTAAGCTCTCTAAGAAAGACCCAACATACCAAGAGGTCTATCCCTACGTATCTCAATACCAAGGATAGAGTACGCCTCAACAAGATCAATTAAATCAAAAGTCTTCGGACAACAGTCTTGAACAACAAATACTTTGTCTTATGCAATAACCCAAGATCATTACTAATAAGCAAAACATTATCCACATAAAAAAACTAGGTAAACAAATTTACTTCCACTAACCTTTAGGTATATGCACTGATCTATCTTATTCTCCTCAAAACCAATAGAAGTCACCACCTCATCAACTTTTAGGTACCACTAATATTAGTATGCTCTATTTCTAGAATATTAAAACTACGAGTTCAGCAATTTTCATGGTTTTGGTTAACTTACCTTAATATAATCAACGCAGCTCTCCATATCCTCAAAATCAAGAGTGGGTAAAATATCATCCCTAATATGCCTTTCAAATCTTTCCCTAGAAATGTGATCTAGGCACCTATGCCATAAAGCAGAAGATTTTATTTAATAAGAGGTCTTTTAGAAATATACTCATTGCTTAAAAACAAATAAAATTTCCAACAACACAATTTTTTTTTAAAACAAACTAACGTTTTTATTCCCAGTCTAAAAGAAAATATCTAAGTTTATCCTAAACGATAACCGATATAAAATTCTGCCTAAAATAATGTGTATAAAAGGTATTCTTCCAAAACAAGTTGAAAACTATATTCTAAATTCAAACTAATAGTTCTTAAAAATTTAACTTCCACTTCAGCATTGTTCCCAACTCTAAGCATGGACTCCTCTTCGACCTAAATTTTTAGATACCATGAATAGTGGATTTATCTTTGCTATTGTTTTTCAGTTAGTTTTTAGTTTTGTATTGCTAAGAGACTAGCAATATATAAGTTTGGGGTTGCGATAAGTGCTTAAATATTCGTATTTAAGCCCCTTAATTTACATTTGTTAAGTTCCTAGTCGTGTTATTTCATGCAATTTTATTTCTTTTCTGTGTTTTCCTAGGATATTGAAGAAAATGGAGCATTATCAGGATTGGAAACCAAACACTTACAAGAACTAGCAGATGCATAGTGCGATCGAGCGCACAAGAAGAAGGCTCGAGTGCAACCTTGCGCTCAAGCGCACCATCATGAGATCGAGCACACACGTGCAGTAAAACGGCAGAACCTCTTTTGGAAAGTAGGGTTAGGGTCTTGTTTTGGAAGTTAGAGTTTCTAGGTGTCCTTAAAACCTTATAAATAGGCATGTAAAACACAGAAGCGAGATCTTCTTTTAGTTTTAGCTTTTGGGGAGAAGAGATTTGGAGAGGAGAATTGACTACTCTTCTAGCCAGTATTTTTCGGGTTTCTTCTTTCCTTTATTTTATTTATGAAGATGTTTAACATCAGAACCATGTGTAACTAACTTACTAGTAGGGCTCGATTGAAACCCTAATTATGCTTTTCCATGTTTGAGTTTTATTGCCTTTGCAATAGCTATATTATGATGCTTTATTTGATTAATGTCTGTTTTATCGAATTTCTCATATGTGTTTGCCTGATTTACATATGCATGTGGTATAGATTAGTTAGTTAGATCAATTTGGATGACTGAGTCCTGGGTTTAACAATAGTACCAAAAGAAATACATGCCGGATTCTTGGGTTAATCAACATGGGAAACCGGGAGTATATAACATGGCCTTGGTCTTGTGTGTTTGTCGATTTCTACAGATATTAGATTATCTTAAAGAACAACTTAGTATACACCATGCTAAATCCTTTAAGAAAGAGAAGAGTTAGAGTATACACCATGCCTACCTTGTTGCTTAGATAAATCAATAGCTTAAGGAGTATACACCATGCCCTTAGGTTGACAACATTAGGTATTCGTAGTATGGCTAAAGTATTGGCACACTATTTATTGGGAAAGTATGATTAGTGGTGAATATCAAAGTTCTATGTTTTTATCATTATCAATTCAAACTCAATACTTATTTCTATTATTTATATTACGAATTTAATTTTAAATCAAACTTTACCAATCCCTATGGAGATGATCTCGCATTTAGCACACTATACTACTAAGTTGACCTTGTGCACTTGCAAGTAAAACTGTTCAATTATTTACTTATTAATTTAGGTAGATTTTTGCACAACCAGTTTTTGGCGCCGTTGTTGGGGATTGCGTTAAATTTCTGTTTAGAATTATTTTTTGTTCAGTTTTATTTTGTTTCATCAAAAATATAATTTATTTTTCTTTTTGTTCTCTATTTTTTTGTCCCAGGTGTGCAGCAGAGTAATCCCTGGCACTGCAATTGAGCGCAATGCTTAATGCGATCGAGCACACTTGGGGCCAGGACTACCCGAGCAACAGTACTGAAACTGCTACACTGAAGCGTTTAAGCTAATTCATGCAAGGGCTTCGATCCAGGAATCTAACTTTCTTTCCACTCGATACAGAGCTTGTGAGGACCATTCGACAAAGACTTAGAGACTATGTTAAAGAGGTAGAAGAAGAATTAGGGGGAGAAGCACAAATGGCGGAACAGCTTGACAACCAACCACCACCAGAGCGAAGACCCATGAAGTAATCCTTCATTCCACAGAACCTCGACCAGCCCTCATGCATTGCTTATCAACCTGAGGTGGAAGGCAATTATTACATATCTCTGCAGATACTCAGTACTTTGACTCATTTCAAGGGTACATCTACTGAGGATCCACACTTGCACCTTTTGGAATTCTTTGATCTCTGCAAGTTCCAGCATATCCGGGGCCTAGATCAAGAGGGAATCAAGTTAATTCTTTTTATTTTTTCATTAAAAGATAATGCTAAGTTGTGGTATAATTCATTGCCTGCAGTGTCCATCCATACATGGGAAGAGCTATCTAGTAGGTTCCTAAAGAAGTTTTTCCCCACACAAAAGACAAGATAAATGAGGAAAGAGATTCAATCCTTCCAACAAAAGGACAGTGACCTGTTCTTTGAAGCATATGGACACTTTAATGAGCTGCTACTCAAATGCCCACATCACAATCTACCTCAAGATGAACTGGTACAAGCTTGCTATGAAGGTTTGAGTGACCTAAATAAAGGTATAGTGGATTCAAGTTGTAGAGGTGTGATAATGGAAAAGAGTAATAAAAAAGTCATGAAGCTATTTGAGACACTAAGTGAGCATACCTAAAAATTCTTATCCAGAGGTAGACAAGGAGTTAAGAGCAAGGGTATGAATGAGGTGACCTTAAATGGTGGATTTTCTAATTAGATGGCTGCTGTGGAGAGGAAGCTAGATCTGTTTATTAAAGACATGATTGCTCAGAATAACTCACCCAGTCTACAAGCCACACCACTCTAATTATGTGCTATATGTTCTCATTTTGATCACACTACTGAAACTTGCCCTTTATACTCATCTGCAGATCCAGAGCAAGAAAACTATGTGGGACCAAACAACTATCCACCAAAGAACAATCCATATGCAAATACTTATAATCCTGGATGGTGAAACCACCTCAACTTCTCATGGACTAACAATCAAAATGCATTGAACCTTTAAGGGCAATAGAGGAACTCCCAACCAGCAGCCCACTCAGTTCCCGAATCAAAGAAAAGTGACCTAGAGAGTCTTGTGAGGCAATTGACAACTCAGCAACAACAGTTGATGACTTCACAAGATCAGTTCATGGCAGATGAAAGGCAATTTTGAATTGAGCAAAGACAAACCACTGCAAAGCATGAACAAGCCATTGAAAGACTAGAGGTACAAGTGGGGCAATTGGCTAAAGAGCTGAGTGGAAGAAAGCAAGGTGAACTCCCATCCCAAACACTACCTAATCTAGGAGGACACCAACAACTAAAGGCCGTTACAACTCTCAGAAATGGTAAGATCATAGGAATTGATGAGCCTACATAAGCATCTCAAGAGAAACCATCTGCATCAAAGGTAAGTGAAATGGAGAAGGTGAATGCACCACCCTTCCCTCAAAGGTTAGTAAATCTAAAGAAAAAAAGTAAACTGCTTGATATTTTTGAAACCTTGCGGAAAGTAGAAATAAACATTCCTTTATTAGATGTAATTCAACAAATACCTGTTTATGCTAAAATTTTGAAGGATTGTTGAAATCATAAGAGGAAGTTTCAGGAATGTGAGACAGTAGCTTTAACTGAAGAGGTAAGTGCGGTGTTGTTAAGAAAACTACCACCAAAGCTAAAAGATCCAGGTAGTTTTACCATTCCCTACAGGATAGGTGACCAGCTGTTTGAGCATGCATTACTGGATTTAGGAGCGGGCATCAATTTGCTACCATACATGGTATTTGAAACACTAGGTTTGGGGGAGCTTCAACCGATTCCATCACTTTGCAATTGGCAGACAGAAGCATCAAAAGACCAAGAGGTATTCTTGAGGATGTCTTAGTAAAGGTAGGTGAGTTTATTTTACCTGCTGATTTTATTGTGTTAGATATGGAAGAATGCCCTATGCCATTAGCTCTGTCCATCATCTTAGGAAGAACCTTCATGAGAACTGCTGATACAAAAATTTGTGTGAAAAAGGGTATAGTAAGTATGAAGGTAAATGGTGAGAAAATGGAATTCAAAATATTTGATATATTAAAATTACCCTAAGATGATATTGAATGTTTTAATGTATGTATAATGCAAAGTTTTTTTTGGGCAAGCGTTTTAAGTCCATCACATTGATCCATTGGAGACCACCCTTAGCCATGGCTTCACAAGATTGGATATTGAGCAAGAACGTGAAGATGTTACTGATGACATCGTTAAAGTTGTGTACCTCCTTGAAGCCTCTCCAAAACATTCAAGTAAGTATACCCGTCCATTTGAACCTCTTGTACTTACTAATACTACTCTTCCCCTTCTATTATCCAGGCACCAAACTTGGAATTAAAGCAGTTGTCAAAGCATTTAACCTATGCTTATCTGGGAGAGAATAAGACATTACCGGTGATAGTTGCTACCAATCTAAGTGTTGGGGAAGAAGAGAAACTGTTGAGAGTTCTGAGAGAGCACAGATCAGCTATCGGATGGACCATTGTTGACATCAATGGGATAAACCTAGCCAAATGCATGCATCATATCTACCTTGAGGACGAAGCAAAACCCACCCAGAATGCTCAAAGAAGACTCAACCCACACATGAAAGAGGTAGTCAAGGTAGAGGTATTAAAACTGTTGGATGTTGGCATTATCTACCTCATCTCAGACAGTAAATGGGTAAGTCTGGTCCAAGTTGTTCCGAAAAAAGTGGTATTACAGTAGTAAAAAAATGAAGATGAGGAGCTAATACCTACAAGAATAACCATTGGTTGGAGGGTATGAATTGATTACAGAAGACTAAACAAGGTGACCAGAAAAGATCATTTCCACTTGCTCTTCATTGATCAGATGTTAGAGAGATTAGCTGGCCATAACTACTATTGTTTCTTGGATGGATATAGTGGTTACAATAAGATTGCTATAACATCAGAGGACCAAGAAAAGACCACCTTCACATGCCCTTTCAGCACATTTGCTTACAGAAGAATACCATTCGGATTATGCAATGCACCAGCCATCTTTCAAAGATGTATGATGAACATTTTCTCCGATATGGTGGAAAAATTCATTAAGGTATATATGGATGACTTCAGTGTTTTTGATTCTAATTTTGATGAATCCCTTAATTGTCTAAAGAGTGTCCTCAAGAGATATGAAGAAAGCAACTTGGTGTTAAATTGGGAAAAATGTCACTTCATGGTTCAATAAAGCATTGTGTTGGGTCATTCCATTTTCGAAAAAGGTATTGAGGTAGACAAGGCTAATATAGACATCATTTCAAAGTTCCCTCCTCCTCTCACAGTCAAGGGTGTCAGAAGTTTCCTCGGACATGCTGGATTCTACAGACGATTCATCAAGGATTTTTCTAAGACCTCTAGGCCTCTCTATGCACTGTTAGTTAAAGATACCAAGTTTGAATGGACTGACGACTGTATGGAAGCTTTCAATACATTGAAGAACGTGCTCACCTCTGCACCAATAATGATGACACCTGATTGGAGTCTTCCATTTGAGCTGATGTGTGATGCTAGTGACTTTACCTTGGGAGTTGTCTTAGGCCAAAGAATAAATAAGGTACCTCATGCTATTTATTATGCTTCTAGAACTTTAAATGACACTCAGCTAAATTATTCTACTACTTAAAAAGAATTATTAGCTGTTATTTTTGCTTTGGAGAAGTTTAGATCATACCTGATTGGCTCTAAGGTTACTGTTTTTACTGATCATGCTGCTTTGAGATATTTGTTTGCTAAGAAAGATGCAAAACTTAGGTTGATCAGATGGGTACTCCTATTGCAAGAGTTTGACTTGGAGATTAAAGACAAGAAGGGCAGTGAGAATGTGGTTGCAGATCACTTATCTAGGCTAGCTCATGAGGACAACAAAAATGAGCTACCTTTGAATGAGAACTTCCTTGATGAACAATTGTTATTAGAGGTAACACTTCCATGGTATGCCGATATTGTAAATTATATAACTGCAAAAGTTTTTCCTCCAGGTATGTCCAGTCAAGAAAGGAAGCGATTAATATCTATGTCTCGACACTACCATTGAGATGACCCCTACCTATTCAAATTCTGTCCTGATCAAATCATCAGAAAGTGTGTCTCCAAGGACGAGCGTTTGAGCTTATTGTAATATTGCCATCAGTTTGCTTGTAGAGGACACTTTGGGGCCAAGAGAACAACTCTTAAGGTATTACAATCTAGTTTTTATTGGCCTAATTTTTTTAAAGATGCCTTTTCATTTTGCAGCTCATGTGATAGATGCCAGAGGACAGGGAATATCTTATTTCGAAATCAGATGCCCTTATAAAATATTCATATAGTAGAACTTTTTGATGTATGGGGTATTGATTTCATGGGTCCATTTCCTAACTCATATGGTTATTTATATATTCTTGTGGGTGTGGATTATATGTCCAAATAGGTCGAGACTGTCCCTTCAAAGACTAATGATCACAAAGTGGTTGTGAAGTTTCTACAGGATAACATCTTTACTCGGTTTGGGACTCCACGAGCAATAATCAGTGATGGAGGCAGCCACTTCTATAATCAATATTTTGCTGCGTTGATCAAGAAATATGGGATCACCCATAAAGTTGGCAGTCCATATCACCCTCAAACCATTGGCCAAGTGGAGATAAGTAACTGAGAGATCAAAAGCATCCTGGAGAGGACCGTGAATCCGAGTAGGAAAGATTGGTCTTTGTACCTAAATAATGCCTTATCGGCCTATAGAATAACTTACAAAACACCAATTGGCATGTCTTCATACTGATTAGTCTTTGGGAAAACGTGCCATCTACAAGTGGAGTTAGAGCATCGAGCATATTGGACCATAAAGCAGTTCAATTTTGACATGAAACAAGAGGGCGAGAAGAGAAAGTTGCACTTAAATGAGCTGGAAGAATTAAGGTATGATGCATAAGAGAACGCCAAGCTCTACAAAGAAAGGACCAAAGCCTATCACGATAAACAGCTGGTTAGGAAAGAGCTTCATGTGGGACAAAAGGTGTTGCTCTATAATTCATGATTAAGACTGTTCCCAGGCAAACTCAAGTCCTGATGGTCTGGTCCTTATGTGGTCACCAAGGTCTTTCCTCATGGTGCTTTGGAGATCCATGGTTCTGACAGCACTCGAACATTCATAGTAAATGGACATAGAGTCAAGCCATACCTTGAAATCCAAGTGTTACCACGAGATGAAGATTTAGCACTCCAGTCTGTCCAGTATGCAGCCGCTCCAAGAGCACTTAAGCCACATGAGGTGGACCTTAAGTGTTCCCTTCCAAGAGAGTAGCCCTGAAGCTACTATAGAGAGTGTTTGAGCAGTTTTGACTTTGATAAACGTGTAGCTCAAATTCCTCTATTGAGCTCAGTGGTACTGAGGCCACTGAGTACGGTACATTATTTATTTATTATTTTTGTTTATTATTCTTCATTAATTTTAATTTTTTCGTCCTTTCCTTAAGTAGTTTAGTGGTACAAGGCATTCTGTCCTTTGCAATCAAGCGCATGTCACCATGCACTTGAGTGCAACCTCACTATGCGCCCAATGGCGTGCGAGCGCAATCATATGCACACACCAACGCACAAGGGCGATTGAGCACACTTCACAGTGCGATCGAGCGCACTCGGGGCAGAAAGCCACGTGCTTATTTTAAGACATTTCACTCACTTGCACATTTTCACTCTCATTCTCACATCCTCTCTGCACACTCTCACTCATTGCCACCGCCCTCAAACCCACTCACCATCACTCATCACCACTACTCACCACCACTTACCACCGCTCACTATCTCCAAGTATGTTCATACCCCTATTTCACTCCTCACAATCACACACGTTTTTTATTTGTCTTTTTACTAATTTATTGCATATACAATGTGTCGCTTGTTGTGTGGATGTGTTTGGTTGACATTGCACGTGGTTGCGAACTTTCGGCTCTTGTCGCCCACTGCTTCGATTCACTGTCACCCACAAGCTATTCGATAAAAATCCTTAGTCACATATCAGTTAGTGCGATCGAGCGCAGGGAGTAGTGCGATCGAGCATGTAGGCAGAGTGCGATCAAGCGCACATTACTGAGATCGAGTGAAAAATCTGCAGAACCTTGTCCAGGATGCCTAAACACATTGCTTCCATCTCTCGTGCTTCGGGAAGCCACACATAGTCCTCCCGACAAAACTTTGAACAACGGGAGATCTTATTTGAAACCATGTTTAACATAGACGATGATTTCAAGGGGTTTGAAGCCACTCAATGGGCCATCCAAGAATTCAAGCGCCGTGGTTTGAAGAGGTTATTCAAGCTTGTTTGCTCTACTGCCTACACCCGGTTCGTGGTTCAGTTTTATGAGAACCTATCTTTCAACTGCAGTAGGTCGGGTGTCTTGTCCTCATCTATTCAGGGCAAGTACATTAACGTGACATCTTCAGATATAGTTGCTGCTCTCTATTGTTATGATGAGTATCTTTCTGAGGATGCCCAGATAGATGAGCAATTAGAGTCCTTTTCCTTGTCTACCATCATTGAGGACATGTTTGCTGGGCAGTATGCCTATCAGCACAACAATGCTGGGAGCCGGTCCAAGTTGCCTCCATAACTTTGGCTCGTGGATTCCATTCTTTAGCGTAATGTGTGCCCATTAGGAAACAAGACTCAGAGGTGTGACCAGTTCCTACAAGCACTATATACATTTCAAAGAGGCCACTGGTACTCCATTTTGGCTATCATTTGGGCCAACTTTATAAGTTTTGGGACCACATCCATGCATGCCAGGTCACCACTGCTAATACCTGGGGGCTCCCATTCCCGTTCCTTCTCTCATACATTTTTAAGAAGAAGAGAATCAAGGGCTCCTCCATCAAAGTACCAGTTTGGGATCACCCATTCTTTGGGAAGAGTTAGTGGACCCAGAGCCAGTCACATATGCCGAGAGGACTCCGAGGGCATGCACCTGCTGCTGAGAGCGTGGTGGATGATTCTATGGAGACCGAGGACCCAACAACTAGCCAGACATGGGAGGAGGACCATACTGACATAGGACCCACAGAGTACCAGAACATTCTTGAGGAGATGTCCACTTTCCGGTGTGAGCTCTTTGATATACGACGGGAAGATCGGGAGGCTACATTACTAGTTCATCAGCGCATCGACGGTTTTGAGGCACATTTTACGAGGCAAAAAGCTATGCTACAAGCCATTCTAGATCGCCTACCTCCCGCCCCTGGTGCCTCGTCTTCCGCATCACCTGGAGACCATTAGTGAGAGTGGTGCACCGTCTGGTTGAAGACATAAAACTTAGCGCTCATGGGAGGCACCTCACAGCATATCCTTTTATTTTTAGTATTTTTCACATTTCTTGTTAGTATTTATTTTTATGTTGACCTTTTTTTTTTTCTCATAACTGTTTACTTTTAGTATCTTTTGTTTTTCGGTATTATTTTCGTTTTTCATTTTTAGGGATAATGTGTGTGCATCAGTTCAAGTTTGGGGGTGTGCTATGAGCCATGCCAGCCAACTAGTTCTCCATCTCCCAGGTCAGATCTTTCCATGTTATTCACGCATTAGGGACAATGTGTAGTTTAAGTTTGGGGGTATGTAAGACATATTCACACATACTCTGTCCCAATTTTTTTTTATTTATTATTATTGAAAAGATAAATGCATGTTCATATTGTTCTAAAAATTTTGGTTGATCTAAACGAATATTGTGATAAGATTTCATCAGTGAGCTTAAAATCTAGAACATATGGTCTAATAATAAAGTTTTAAAAGTTTAATTACTTACTTTTAGGCATTTAAGAAATCATAAGTTTGATCTAATCTGACACGAGCATATTAGCACATAATTGTGTGGGGTATGACATGTAATTTTAATATGTATATTTCTATGGCTTAACTGTAACCGAATGACTTGTTAGATGAACACTTTGGCATAGAAAAATAGAAAAACAATTTTTATTGCACAAAAAGAGAAAATAAAATGCTCCTAATGATCATTAAATAAACTTTCCACTGAGTAACTAGACCTCTTGCCTCAGTAAGCAGTGAATGTTCACGTCAAAAAGTGAGAATTTTGCTCCTAATGATCATTAAATAAACTTTCCACTGAGTAACTGGACCTCTTGCCTCAGTAAACAGTGAGTGTTCACGTCAAAAGGTGAGAATTTTGCTTGGCAGCATTAAGACCAGTTAGTTTCGTAGCCTTTTTGACTCGAGTTAGTAAGTCCTTAGGGGTGTCTTTACACCTAATGCCCTAAAACCATCTGGTTTGGGAGTCATTGGCTAAACGCTCGCTACATGTGTCAATTAGAAAGCTTAAGGGAACTAAACATGGCAAAAAATCTCATATTAAAAGAAAAGTAGGAAATTAAACTATGCCGTTATTGTTCATTCTGATAGGAAATTCGGTGAATCTTGAGACACTGAAACACTATACATTGGAGTTATTTGGAAGCTTAATCTTTTATGTACTAGTTCACCATACACTAAGTCAGAATTATGATGCCTTAGCCAGCCTCGTGTAAGTGATTAGATTTTAAAACTCTTATTCGTTGCGAAGATGGGTTTATATTTTAAGCTTGCTCATGAATAAATATCATGGTTTTGTGTGTGACTTAAATTTTTGGATACCATGAATAATGGATTTATCTTTGCTATTGTTTTTCAGTTAGTTTTTAGTTTTGTATTACTAAGGGACTAGCAATATTTAAGTTTGGGGGTGCGATAAGTACTTAAATATTCATATTTAAACCCCTTAATTTACATTTGTTAAGTTCCTAGTCATGTTATTTCGTGCTATTTTATTTCTTTTCTGTGTTTTCGTAGGATATTGAAGAAAAAGGAGCATTACCAGGATTGGAAACCAAACACTTGCAAGAACTGGCAGATGCATAGTGTGATTGAGCACAGAAGAATGCGATTGAGCGCACCAGCACTCGTGCGCACAAGAAGAAGGCTCAAGCGCAACCTTGCGCTCGAGCGCACACGTGCAGTAAAACGGCAGAACCTATTTTGGAAAGTAGGGTTAGAGTCTTGTTTTGGAAGTTAGGGTTTTTAGGTGTCTTTAAGACCTTATAAATAGGCCTGTAAAACACAGAAACGAGATCTTCTTTTAGTTTTAGCTTTTGGGGAGAAGAGATTTGGAGAGGAGAATTGACGACTCTTCTAGCCAGTATTTTTTGGGTTTTTTCTTTCCTTTATTTTATTTATGGAGATGTTTAACATCAGAACCATGTGTAACTAACTTACTAGTAGGGCTCGATTGAAGCCCTAATTATGCTTTTCCATGTATGAGTATTTTTGCCTTTGCAATAGCTGTATTATGATGCTTTAATCGATTAATGCCTGTTTTATCGAATTCCTCATATGTGTTTGCCTGATCAACATATGCATGTGGTATGAATTAGTTAGTTAGATCAATTTGGATGATGGAGTTCTGGGTTTAACAATAGTAACAAAAGAAATCCACGCCGGATTCTTGGGTTAATCAACATGGGAAACTGGGAGTATATAACATGCCCTAAGTCTTGTGTGTTTGTCGATTTCCACAGATATTAGGCTCTCTTAAAGAACAACTTAGTATACACCATGCTAAATCTTTTAAGAAAGAGAAGAGTTAGAGTATACACCATGCCTAACTTATTGCTTAGGGAAATCAATAGCTTAAGGAGTATACAACATGCCCTTAGGTTGACAACATTAGGTATTCGTAGTATGGCTAAAGCATTGGCACACTATTTATTGGGAAAGTATAATTAGTGGTGGATATCAAAGCCCTATGTTTTTATCATTATCAATTCAAACTCAATACTTATTTCTATCATTTATATTACGAATTTAATTTTAAATTGAACTTTATCAATCCCTATGGAGATGATCTCGCATTTTGCACACTATACTACTAAGTTGACCTTGTGCACTTGCGAGTAAAACTGTTCAATTATTTGCTTATTAATTTAGGTAGATTTTTGCACAATAACCATCCTCATGATGAAATCTATCACCCTAAACATTCTCATAGCTCATACCCGTTAACTTACTCATTAGACTTCCAGCCTCAGACTTATTAGATTCTTGGTACCTTTATCCCACAGTAGTAAAAAATTCCCTAGTATTGGCGGTCTCAAGTAAACTGCTCATAAGGTGTTCTGAGATGGACCTTTCCATGGCGTTGAGGCTCAAACGGTTAGACCTCTCCCATTTAGCAAAATTTTCTCTATGGTCTGCAGTGCTCTCATTAGTGATCTCAGCAGGCTAGTCCACACGCAAGGCTAAATCAATGCCATCAATACCTAAAACAAACTCTACATTCTCCTTCCATCTTCTATAATTTGAGCCAGTCAGGATCTCAATGGTTGCTTGATTATTGTTCACAGAAAAGGAGATTGATTCAAGATAAGAATGCAACACATTAGCATAAAGGCAATAATCGACATATTCCAAAACTAAGAGTAAAAAAATATAGTTATAAACTCCCATTTGGGTAGAGAATACAACATACAATCAAAAACTCTACACATAGAGCATATGAAGATAATATCTTAGTTTTTCAAAAGAATTGTTCTTTTTGGACAAACAAACCTTCTAAACTGACCCATCATCTTTCCATAGTGTTTTATGTTATTTCCACAAATTACAGCTTACAACTACCTTGCAGGTGACTGCATGGTGCAATTGAAATCATCCCACAACATTTTTTAGAGAGATCCCACAAGTATCAATAAGTGTGCCACTTTGGTAGCTAACACCCATATCAACCTATGATATTTCGCAAAACTGGGATAAACAATAATCATCCTGCAGTATGTTTTGGTGAAATCCTACAAGTATCAATGAGTTTGCCACTTTGGCACTTAACACCCACATCAACCCATGATATTTCTCAAAACCCGGATAAACAGTAATCATCCTGCAACATGTTTTGGTGAAATCCCACAAGAATCAATGAGTGTGCCACTTTGGTAGCTAACACCCATATTAACCCATGATATTTCCCAAAACCAGGATAAATATTAATCATCCCGCAACATGTTTTGGTGAAATCTCACAAGAATCAATGAATGTGCCACTTTGGCAGCTAACACCCATATCAACCCATGATATTTCCCAAAACCGGGATAAATAGTAACCATCTCGCAACATGTTTTGGCGAAATTCCACAAGTATCAATGAGTGTGCCACTTTGGCAGCTAACACCCATTAACTTATGGAATTTCCTAAAATCGAGATAAATGGTAATGCCCTTTACAACCTCAACCGCATGCAAAACGACAGACATGTATATGATCATACAACAGGAGGTACTCTAAACAATATGTACCTCTATGAGTCACCAAGCAATCAACAATTGCATCCTTACTATAAGTCTTGGACACAGAAAAATATATTTAAATAATTGGATCAATTATTTTTCATAACATGCATATTTTATACATTTTCTTTTAAGCTGAGAATACAATAAATGAGACAACTAATTTTGGAGTGTAACTACTGTTAACAACATCTTAACACATTAGAATAATTTACTGGGAATTAAAATTCCAAAATATATGCACAGATTTTGAGAATAAACAATTAATCATATATTTTCTATAAATAAATATTTACTAATGACTAATGTTTCTTGTCTTCAGAAAATATAAGTAAATTGTAAAATAAATTCTTCTGTTGAAATTTACCATCATTCTACAAGATTAGAGTAACTCTGGAAGTCCCAAGCATATGTACACATAATCAATTTTAAGGGAAAATTTATTTTACACAAAAATAGAGAAGAGAAAAGATAGATGCATGCAAAATTTTCAATGTAATTTCAACCCTCGTGACGTAAAATATTTGAAAAATCAGGACGAACCACTTACAATCTAACATCCAATCACAAGACTTTCCACAAAAAATGGAAGCATTATGTTCAAATGTACTATTCGGCTTTAGGTATCAACTAGGTAACTATCAACACTATGTTTATGACTCTTTCTACCCAACCTAAAGATGGAGACCTCTACTCAATATTTCACCTTAATATTATTAAGTGAATAGTTAGCCGTTAGAGTAATTGCTAGACAAATATTTCCTTGATAGAAGCTTGTTACAGATAGTGAAGTTGATAGCCTAAGTGCTTATGAAATCAATTCAAGGCAGGCTGATAAAGTATGATTCCAGAAAGTCAACCAAACAAAGCCTATATCCAACCTTTTGGGGCTTAAACACTTTTTCCTTTTAATTTTCTTTATGAACCATATCAGTACTGACACAATCTTTTGTTCATCTATATTTTAATTAATGAAATAAGTACCTCTGTAAGATCAATTTTTCTAACCTACCAGAAAAATTATCAGGTCACTATTTTGTTATTATAAAACTTTCAAGGCAATTACAATATAAGATTCTGAAGACAAATAATGTTAATGAACTTCAGATTGAATAAGGAGAGTTTCCAACATTCATGCAAAGCAAATCAATCCTATTTAAATCTCTTCACAAGGTCACTCGATAAATTATTCGACATTTTTTTTAGCTTCTATTAGTACTGATATTTGTTCAGTGACTTTTTGCATTTAATATCTAATAGTTTATGTTTAAACCCTGGTAAATTAAATGAGCTGTTGTTAGCGACTTACCTGGGCTCTTTCCCATAACACATAATCTGTATTAGAATTGGTCCTTTCGTTTCAAATTCGTATATTTCTCATGTATTCCCGAGATCTACTCTTTTATTATGTTGTACTTCAATACCACCAGTGCAAGATAAGAGAAAATAAAACCAAATAGACCAATCAAAGAGTCACAACAGTCACAATATTAACATAGCGTATTCCACTGAAATTTTTATTACCAAATTAATTATTTTTTTTAATTAGGAGAGGAAACAGTAGAACCCACTTGGTTGAGCAAGGGTTATATATATGTTTATATGTTTGCTGAATATGAAATCTCTTAGTGCCTCTTTTTTTATTAAAAGAAAAACCCACTTTGCAATATTTGGACACAACTTGGCTAATAAATGTTGTATTTGGTTTCTCTGACGAAAAGGATTGTTTTTCTTTCACTCTTCCCCTTATATCTTCAATCCAATTAGGTCCATTTGATTTGATTATTAAAGTTGGATTAGACTATTTTAATCGAATAGTATAATTTTATATAAAATAATACAATCTCACTTAAAATTAAATGTAATATTCTTGAATTAGGTTCTAAATTCATGTATGCAAGCTCTGATACCATATATAGGATTAAATTAAATATAAAAAATAATACCTTACATGAAATTAGAATACATACAATTACATAATTAAATCACATACCCGATTGAGCCATCGTCACAGTGGAAATTTGAATTACCTTACAGCGGAAGTAATTAGAGTTATGTATTTCTCTTTGTACTCCCCCAACAACAGCTTTCTCAGATGGATAGAAAGACTGAATACTCAGACATACTGGAAGCCAAGGAGGGACCTAGCCTGTTTATATACAGCTCAATAACTCTAGTTATTGAGAGTCCAAATGGGTCATTCCATCTACAGGCCATATTGGACTAAGGCCTACACTAGCCGCTGACCCACATTAATAATATTAAGAAGTGTACAAGCCTAAACAATAGGATCACCAATTAACAACAGTGGGCTCTCGTACTTTTCTCATTGGACCAAATTTGTTGATCTGGTTTTATAAAACCAAAACCACTATAATTAATGGTAGCCCACATAGAAAAATTCCAACAGGAAATATACAAGGAAAGGAAGATCTCAGAGCTTCGATCGTATGCATCGAGTCTAACTAAAGAATTACCTTCATGAATCCAAGATCCCGAGCCATAATCAAACCTTTCGCAGCAACTGTAACTTCCATCATATCCATTAATAAAAGCATATTGTTCTTATAACAGGCTGCTCCCAAAGCATCGCCAACCTTATTGCGCACAATAATACCAATTCACATGGCATTATGTTCCTTGAACACCTTCGCATCTACGTTTACCTTAGCCAAACTAGCTGGTAGAGCCTTTTATCTCACTATAGAATGTTGTTGAACCCCAATCTTAGGCTATATCAAAATCACATCAAGCTCAGATTTAAACTCAAGGGCTTTTACCACCTCACTCTTTAGAAGAACATCCACCCTCCCATGAAAAATTGCATTCCTATCATTCCAGATAAACCATGCAATAATAGCAAAAATATAAGCCAATTCCTCATCACCCAACTTTACCATCTAAAACAAAATATCCTAAAAGGACCTAGCTCTCTACCTCGCCAACTTTGAAAATAAAGAATTGGACTACCAAACTTTAATTGCAAACTCACAAAACACTTAAGCGTGGAAGTACATTTTAGGCTTGGCTTTGCACCTCATACAAACATCAGTATCGACAAATTTGCATTGATGAAGCTGTGAAATGGTAGTCAAAGATTCCTTACCAGCACGCCATATAAAATGTTTCACCTTGTTTGGAATGTTTAATTTCCAAACCTTTGACCAAGGTTTAATTGCCTTATAAGAGGAAGAACCCCACATCATTCTTTTTAAGTTAAATAAAAAGAAAATACCAGGTGATAAGCAGACCGAACCAAATAATACCCAGAATCAAAGTAATGCCAAATTAAAACATCTAATCTTGATGAGACAGGAATGCGAAGAATAACTTTAGCCTAATGACTCAAAAATATCTCGTGAACCAAACTTCCATTCTACTTTCACGAGTTTTCAACACCAAACTGGCCACATAATCATTAGCAAGGAAAGAATTAATGGGAGAAACCACTTTAAAAGTGGTGGGGGTCCATCTTTCACACCAAATACCCACACTATGACCATTTCCCACTCTTCACCTTGTTCCCAACTATAACATTACCTTAGCTAAACATATGCTTCTCCACACATAATATGAATTTTAGCCCAAAAGAAAGTCCATGAAAGATACACGAGGAATATACAGAGCCTTGAAAACTCGAGCAATAATCGAATCTGGATTCATTGAAAACCTCTAACCCTGCTTAGCTAGGAGAGCCAAATTAAATGAATAAATATCTCAAAATCCAAGCTCTGTTAATTCTTCGGCTTACAAATCTTCTCCCATTGAACCCAATGAACTATCTTGGACTTTGTAGAGTGTCCCCAACAAAAATTCCTCATCAAGAAATGATTATCCTAACAAAATAAGATTGAATTTTAAAGCAATTCAAAGTGTATGTAGGAACTGCTTGAGCTACCTCCTTAATCAAAACCTCCTTCCCAACTTTAGAGAACAAGTTTTCTTCCCATTCTTGAACCTTTTTCCACACCCGATCATACAAATCTTAGAAAATTTGTTTATTTGACTGACCAATAAAAAAAGAAACTATTGTATGCAAAAAAAAAAAAAGAAGAAGAAGATATTAGATATGAAGGCTGCCACAACAAATAGACAATCATTGAATACAACTCTTCTCCTCCGCCAACTGCAAAAGAGAGGAAGAACCTTCCGCACAAAGGAGGAAGAAATATGGAGACAAAGGATCCTCTTGGCGTAAGCCCTTCAAAGGTGTGACGAGACCCCTCTTTTAACCATTAAGAAGAAAATAATAAGTGACTATTAAAACACACATAATACTAAGATCAATCCATCTCTCCAAAAATCCTAACTTCTCCATAACCTTTCAAATATACGACCACTCCACCCTGTCATAGGCCTTTCTCCTATCTAATTTTAAAGTTAAGAAACCTTCCTTTCCCATTTTATTCTCTTTCAAAAAATGTATGAACTCAAAAGAAACCAAAACATTATCTGTAATTAAACATCCCAGAATAAAAGAACTTTAAGAACCTGAAATAATTTAAGACAAACCACCATTCAACTTATTGGCCTGTACCTTTGACATAACCTTATAGAGCACGCTATAGAGACTAATAGGTCTAAATTCACAAATTTTCTCAGAAGATTTTGTCTTAGGAATAAGAATAATATGCGTATGATTAATAGGCTAAAAAGGAGAACTAGAATTCAAAAAGTCAAGACAAGAACGAACCACATCCTCACCAATCTCCCCCCAATTTTTTTGGTAAAACAATGCCAACATTCCATCAAGTCCGAGGGATCTTTAGGATGCATTTGCGAAATAACAGCAAAGACTTCATTAGTAGTAGACTCGCTCAATAAGTTCTTGTTCATGTCATCTAAAACAAGCTTTTGTAGACCCACAAAAGCCTTATCTTCCATAATTACATTTAAATAATTAAAAATCTAGTAATTAATCATCATCCCTTCCACTACCTCACTAGTCCTCCAAATCCTAGCAACACCATGAAGATCCACAATCTCATTTCGTTTCCTTCGTTGGGACTCTCGAGAATGGAAGAAGAACATTTTCCTATCATTCTTTTGTAACCATAAAGAGCGAGACTTTCGTTTCTATAAAACTTCCTCCCCTTGAAGAAGCTCATTAATATCTGATTCCACCAAAGAAATTTCCTCACCTAGATCTATATTTTTTTTTTTGCTTTAAAACCTCAAGGCGATCATAGCACTATTTCAACCACCTATTCATATGCCCAAACACTTGATGATCCCATCTCTGTAACTCCTCATTAAAGCCCTTAATTTTCAAGCAAATACCCTGTTTATACAAAAAAAATAATCAAATATTGTGGCATATCTTGATTGGGTCACATGTAAAGGTCTTAGTAAGCAAGAGAGAAGACAGTTGGAAAAAGAATAGGTGTGATGAAGCATTAATTGGGTTAAGATGATCAACCAGGAAGCGGAAACGTGAAAGACTCTTGAGAATTATCAACATAACTGTATAATATTAAAGTAGTATAAATAGCATGAGAATCAATCATAAGAGACATACAGACAATCATTCAACAATTATTATCTTTTAGCATTTACTTTTCTTTACTTTAAGACTCAAGCAAATCCAGAGAAAATTTCTAATTTTGATGTCTTTACAAATCGATTAGACAAATTGTATCAGGACATAGGGTAATTAAATATTCAAATAAAAATGTTAGCAGCTAACCACCATAAAACCAATAAGGAAATAGCCTAAATGATTAGACAAATAACTGAGTTGCAGAACCAATATCAACAGCAGATGGCTCCGCAACAAACTCAGAGCCAACTACAAATGACTTAGATTGTGGAGAAACTCAACATGTTTATGGATCAAAGATCATATCATGGGGATACTATTCCTAGAAACAACAACAATGGGAGGGGTTTTTTTACAACATGAAGTAGAATCCTTAAGGGCATTCCCTAGAAGAAATGATTTTCATAAGCCTATAGCCTATCCTCGAGCTTTACCTTGTAGTAATACAGAAATCTCTCCAGAGATTTAAATGTTATATAGATAACTAATACAAAGACTATTGCACTAACGAAATCTTAGGTCGTGCATGCTCCACTTACTAGGAGATAGCCATCCCTTGGATTCCAACAACTTGTTGAAGTATAGATGCCACTTATGCCCATGATTCAAGCACCAAGTTGTCCCCATGTCATATTGAATCACATGGTATTTCCCAATATTCCAACCATTTAGCAGATCCCTCAAGGAAAACCAAAAATCCAATAGGGGCAGGATCGAGCCAATGTTGTAATGGTACAACCCAATGTACCATTGGCACAACTAGTCTAAGCCAATGTATCATTAGGGCAACCAAGATAGCCCAATGTGCCATTTGCGTAACTTATCCAACCCAATATACCATTGGTACAACCAAATATCTTGGGACAGGTTAAAGTTCGACCTCAACAATTACCACCTAAAAACCATTAGGTGTAGAGCTCGATATTTTAAATTTTGATATTTTAATTCTTAGGATTTCACCTCGACGCATTTTTAGAGTACTCAATCATACTTGTGCTTAATTTAATTTCATTTCGGAGTTTGTAAAATTTGGAAGCAAGTAAATAAATTAAGGTTTAGTAAATAACAGATGTCTTGTGGGAGATGTTAGTTTTTTTAAGAGTTTTGGGGTAGTTATTGGAAGAAAGAAAGAGTTGAAGGTAAGTGCACAAATAAGGAAGAATATTTAATATGAATAGAGGTGGGAGAGTAAGAGACCAGCACTTTGTGTTGGAACTCACTAGACTATCCGAGAAAGAGAGAAAAAGAAAAGAAAAGGGGAAGAAAGGAAAAAAGGTAGAAGATTTCTTGCTAAGATTAAAGGTAAAAATCTATTCTTCATTCTCTTTAACTTTTAAGTATGTATTTCAGCCAAGAATTTTAATTTGGGCTTCAGAAAATTTAAGTGTTCTTGAGATAAGGTTGAAGAAAAACAAGTTTAGATTTCAAATGGTTAAACTTGGTAATTTGAGGAGATTAACTTAAGATTTATGCTATGGGTAAAGTAAAAGTTTCAACTTAAAGTTTGGGAAACTTGAGTCTCAAAAGGAATTGAGGTTTAATGAAGGATTAAATTGGTTTTGGAAAGGAAATAATTGATTTTTATGGGAAACTTTTGCTGAAAACGGGTCACCAGTCGACTGGTGGCTTCTTCCAGTTGACTGTGTGCTGTACCAAGGGGTACCAATCGACTAGTGTAAGTACCCAGTCGACTGAGAAGTTGGGTAAAAGCTTCTGGACGGAATTCTAGTCGATTGGGTCGGCCTATTTTTAAAAAAATGACCAAAGTTTTGCATACTTTTTGAGTTGTAGCTCCCTATAGAACATCTCAAAGTAATTAAAGGTTAGAAACTAGAATCAAATAGTCTTAAGAAATTTCGTTTTCCTTTTATTCTTAACCTTCTAGAAACACTTAGATCAAGGGGGAGTGAACTACTTGAATTAGGAAATAATTTTATTTGTTGACATAAGTTTTTGGAATGGGTGATTGTTGTATATATGTATATCTTGTTTTGATTCGTTAAAATGGTATATTCACTAGGTGTGGTTGAAGAGCGTAATAATGATAAAGGAGTGATTCAAGACTAAGGTTTGGTACCGAGGATGAGTACACCTTACTTTTAGTAAGTGTATTAGATTGTAAAATGGAAATAAGAATATGTAAACATGACTAATTGTGGAAACCATAAATATTATAATTTTAAGAAATGTAGGTATAAAATATTTCAGTACGAAAATAATAAAGAATAGTTTTATAAGAAGTTTATATGTTGAGATATGATTGTATAAGGTATGAGTTTAGACATGATTCGATGTAGTTGTGTAGAGGAATGGTGATGTGTCTAGTTGTAATGAACGTGATTGGTTGGATTGGTATGAAAATGTGATGTAGTTGATTGATGAATGCTTGTTTGCATATTCATTGTTTGGTGAATGTATTTCACGATATATATATGATTAGCGTATTATAAGAGGGGGAGTGGTGAGATTTGCGGTAGGTCTCTTCCCACAAAGGGTGTAAGGGTTCCGAACGGTTATTGGACTTGTAGAATCCCTAAAGGGGGATCCATTGTGATATGATAATAACATACCGTTATGTCTAAAGATGTCTCCGTTGATATGAGATTAGCCCAATGAGGGGCAAGATAATGATATTAATATATGCATTCATTACTATACATCTCATTACATTTGCATTGCATTGCATATCATTGGTAACGGATACATTGTGATGATTGGCCCATGAGAGGCATGTGTTGTAATTAGCCCATGAGGGGCATGTGATGTGTGTTGTGATTAGCCCATGAGGGGCATTTGATGTTTTGGCCCGGTGAAGGGCATGCATATTATTTTTAATGATAGAAAAGTATTGAGATAGAGGTTTCTTTTTATTAATGAATTCAAGTGAATGTGTAGTGTGATAAGGATGGTATGTTTGAAATTTATTATAAGGGTATAATCGAATTATCCTATTAATAGTATATCTTCTTATTAAGAATTGAGAGAATTAATTGGAGAAAACTCGAGAATTTTTATTACATGTACTTATCAAACCTTACAACTTATATGTATTTTATTATGATTAAAAATGATAAATTATTCCAATATGATTACTTCTCGTAAAGTGTTTCTCACTGAAATTTTGAGCTCACTCTTCCATTCTTACTAACGTTTCAAGAAGATGCTAGAAATTTACGGTTAAAGTTGAAGGGATTCCTTAATAAGACACTCATTTACGACATCCTTGAAATGACCAATCTCGGGTTGGCAACCCCCGAGACGGTGTTGTCACATTTTGAAAATCCCAGCACGATACATATATGCAACAATAAAAATAATACTAGTTGCAATTATTACATCAATCCTCAATCCTCAACAGGGGAGATACATCATTCAGATCTTGACTTAAACATTATATACAACGTATTATGCACGACTTTTTACAAATATCTTTTTCTCATTAGTCTGAGGATGTGGACCACGTGGCTTACAGAAAATAATTTAGTCTGAATCTCTGCTCACAATTCTATCTATCCCGCCTACTACTTGAAATCATTGTACAATGAGGAGTGAGCTTTACAAGCTCAGTGAATTAAACTTACTAGAATCATTCAATTTGTATAATTAGTCTTCCAATATTCATTCATCTATATCTCATAAATTTTGATAATAACATTCTATTATCATTACTTATATCAAATCCCCATCCTTTATAAATCTCTTATTCTCATATAATTAATCATCATATTGAGGCTATCAATTCTATATCATAATTACCTCATTATGAGATTCACAATATATAATCAGTCACCCAGAAAATTCTCATCATTTCATATTTCCATATTTCTTCTCAGCATAATTGTCTCTCTGTGAGACTCATTCATCTATCAATAAATTTACAATCATGAATAGCACTCTAACATATCAATAATAAAGTCAATATTTAAAACAGATGCAATGCACGAATTATTAATTGAGAACATATTCCCATATGTCAATATGTTTTTATCTTAGACCGACTACCTTCCCGGTTATTTCATTCTTATTTAGACTAGCTGCCTTCCCGATTCTTTTATACTCATTTAGACTGACTGCCTTCCCGGTTCTTTTATTTCTAGTATATTCTGACTGTCATGGTTTTCATTTAGACGGTCCATGAGGGGCGAATGTTGTATTTGGTCATGAGGAGCATTTTTGAATTTGTCCTACAATGGGCCTGAAATGTTGATTGTTGTACATTGAAAATTATTATGATTGATTTTTTTCATAAAAATGTTAATGTTATGTTGTGTATGAATGAGATTTGGACAAAGAGGTTTATGGCTAATTAAGATTATTCATGTTGTCGTGATGATTATTTCTTTTATGATAAAAAAATGAGAAAAAAAAACCAAAAGTGTAATGCAAAGTCTTATTATATTATGTATATAAAAGTGAGTTATATGACAAGATTTGAAAATAAAGAACTTAAATCCTAATGCAATTACTTCTAGTAAGATGATTTCTCATTGAACTTTATAGCTCACCCTCCATTTTATTAACCTTTCAGGAAAGTGCCGGAAGGCTTGGTTTCAAGTTGAAGGAATTTCCTTTTAAGGTCTTAGCCCACAACATCCTCACCTCTTAAATCTTTTTGAGAGTTTAAGTTTCGGTCTTGGTTTCATATTTGAAAAAGTGTATTAATTAGTTGTAATTGAAAAGGTTTTTATTTTTTTTTATTTTTACTTGGGTCTTTTGTAAACTTTAAAAAGTTACTTACTTGCATTTGAAAAACTTCATGTATGTAAAGATATGTCTTTGTAATGATTGTTATGTTAGAAAAGAATGTTGCTTGATTGGTAAATTTTGTAAGTTGCATCTTGTAGCAAGGTACTCAATGCTGAAAAGTAATGGAGTCGTTCTGAGTAGGGCCCACTTGGGATGGCTCCTTATAGTTTGTTACCCAATTAGCATCAGTGTATCCTTTTAAAACTGTTGGATAACCTTTGTAACTTTTGCCAACATTCATGGTCTTTTTCAAATATCTAAAGACCCTATGTATAGCCTCCCAATGATAATTGCTAGGACAATTAGTAAATCTATTTAGCTTCCTACAACAAAAGATACATCATGCCTTATACAATACATGACATACATTAAACAACCAATTTCTAGAGCATAATCTAGTTGTGCAATTGTTCTACCATCATTATTAGATAATTGGATAGTACTATCAAATGGTTTGCTTACTGGTGTGCTATCTTAGTGACCAAACTTCTTAATAATTTTCTTAATGTAATGAGACTATGTAAATGTTAGGCTATCATTATCTCTTATGATTTTGATACCTAATATTACATTAGCTACAACCATATCTTTCATGTCAAAATTATCTAACAAATTTTCTTGGTATTTTGAACTTGTTCTAAGTCAGTACCAAATATCAACATGTCATCTACATACAGACATGTGATGACACCTTTACTATTAATGAACCTACTGTACACACACTTATCAAATTCATTCATTCTGAAACCATTTGAAAGAATTACTTGATCAAATTTCTCATGTTATTGTTTTGGGGCTTGTTTAAGTTCATATAGAGACTTAACTAACTTGCATACTTTATGTTCTTGTTCGTTAACTACAAAACCTTCAGTTTGATTCATATACACTTCTTCTTTAATTAACAATTCATGAATATTGTTTTAACATCCATTTGATGAATTTCAAGCTTGTATATGGAAGTTAAAGCAATAAGCAATCTAATTGTGGCTATCATTGCAAATGGTGCATAGGTGTCAAAATAATCAACAAATTCTTTTTATGAAAATACCTTAGCCACTAACTTTGCCTTGAATTTATCAACTGTTCCATCCACTCTTAGTTTCTTTTTGAAAATCTACTTGCATCCAATAGGTTTGGAACCAGGTGGGAGGTCCACTAGTTTTCAAGTTTTGTTCCACATTATGGAGTTCATCATTTATGGAATTCTTCCAAAATGAAACATCTTGAAAATTTATAGCATCTTCATAGTTTTGTGGATCAGAGTCAATATTAAAGACAATTAGAATTGAACTACTTATTGAGTTTTTAGTTACTTCTACCAAATACAAGCAAAAATTTGGTCCATAAGTCTTAAGAGTTTTAACTGTTTTGCTTATTTTAGGTTCCAATTCAATTTCATCTACTTCATTCCTTGAATTTTGTTCTTATTCATTACTCTCTGAAACAGTCTTAGGAAGTGACTTGAACCCATTTTCATCGAAAATAGCACCCTAGATTCAACGATGGAATTTATTGAGTAATAATTATTTGGCTCCACCACCATAAATCTATAGGCCTTACTATGAAGTGTGTATCTGAGGAACGCACATTTTATTCCTCTTTCAACCAAGTTCTTCCTCTTTAATTCAAGAACTCTAACTATAGCTCTATAACCCCACATCTTAAGGTAGTCTAGATTAGGTTTCATATTCTTCCATAACTCAGAAGGTGTTATTTTATCTTTTTTTTTTGTAACGACACTATTTAGAATGTGACAAGCTATTCAAAGTGCTTCACCATAAAACCCATGTCCTAGACCAAAGTTGGAAAGCACGACATTAATCATCTCTTTTAGAGTTCTATTTTTCCCCTCTGTTTTACCATTTTGTTGTGGTATATCAGAGGCAATGACTTCATGGATTATTCAATGAGACTTAAAATATAAAAGATTATAATACTCACCTCCCCTATCAGTTTTAAGACATTTAATCTTATTGTCACACTGAAGTTCTACTTCATTTTTAAAAATAGAAAAATTATGCATAGCCTCATCCTTAGAATGTAATAAATAAACATAGAAATATCGTGTACAATCATCTATAAAAGTCATAGAATACTTCTTTTCTCCTAAAGGCGGTGTAGCATGCATATCACATAAATCACTATGTATTAATTCCAAAAAGTTTAAACTTCTTTGAATACTTGGAAAACGTTTTCTAGTGATTTTAGTAAGCATACAAGTTCTGCAACTTTCCATATTTATATCAATCTTTGGAAGTAAATTTAAGTTAACCATGTCATTCATTCGT
The DNA here is from genome assembly GCA_023935145.1 of Bretschneidera sinensis. Classification (NCBI taxonomy): domain Eukaryota; kingdom Viridiplantae; phylum Streptophyta; class Magnoliopsida; order Brassicales; family Akaniaceae; genus Bretschneidera; species Bretschneidera sinensis. The sequence goes on along the minus strand of CM043702.1, from coordinate 43,835,860 downwards.
CTAGCATTCACATGTCCTAAACGATTATGCCAGTAAAGCAGAACATTCAACAATATATGCAGAAATCATACTCTTATTATTATTAATATTAAGCTTGAACATCCCTTTATACATGTATCCCTTCCCAACAAACACACCGCCCTTGGAAAATACAATTTTATCAGCCTCAAATACAGTGCGGAGAAAGCACCCTTGGAGATGGCTTCTTCCTTGCCGTCTTTTTGGAATTCCTCCTCAATGCGAAGATGGTTGCCTAACTCCTCAAGATTTAAGTCTTCTTTTTGGTGCTTCAAACGATTCCTAAAAATTTTCTAAAGTAAATGTAGTTTTTCTATAATGGTTGTGACCATTATGGTCTCATCCATTTTCAGATTATATTGAGGAAACTAGTCTAGTATAGTTTTTATTTCACTAAACGGATCCATAATAGTACGAGTATCAAGCATTTTACACGTATTGAATTTTGTAATTATAAAACGCTTACTTGTTGTGTCTTCCTTCATGTACCTAGCCTGAAGTAAGTCCCACAACTCTTTTGCTATCTTGACATTATAGAAAACATCGAACAAGTTGGATATGAAATTCAAAATATGACCCTTGCATATGTCATCATCCTGATCCCATTTCTGTCTGTCGTCTGGGAAATTGGCTCATCTTTTGCAAGTTCAGTTCTTGGAGATGTGATGACATAATACACACGAAGTGACGTCAGAAGGAAGAACATCTTATTCTGCCAGCAATAAAAGTTTCCTCCATCGAATTGCTCTAACATACTGAAGTCTAGCGCCATATTTCTTAGGGAACTCAAAGGAGTAGTCATTTTGATAAACAAGGTAAAATTAAACTTTAGGATTGTTGGAAATTTATGAGGGTTCTTTATCAAAATACAATAGAGAAAAGAGAATTAAGGCTTCAAAGCATGATCAAATCGCTTTCCTTAAGGTTTGATTTTCCCTCACTGGTGCAAGTAGATTTCTGGCGAATTTCTTCTAAGATACAATGAAACTCTGTTATTGTTCTTCACTTTGTGCTTGTGAAGAATAACCCACAGTAGATTCTATGTTCATGGATTTAAAACATTTATGTTTGAAAAAATTTAGGATTTCTAAACATAAGAAGATCAATTTTTGAGAGAATGAGAAGAAGAAGAAGAAGACGGGAAAATCTGTAATTTTTTTTTAAATTATAACAGTTAAACTCTCTATTTATAGCCAAAATTGATTTTTCTTTTCATTTCTTCTTTCCTTTGATTTTTTAAATCACCTCAAACTTAAATACAAGTTTATTTTGAAAATTATCAACAGAAATTCTAACAATAAATTCATAATTCAGCCTTCCAAATTAGGAGGCCTACCATATCCAATAATAGGAAAGTTACTAATTGTTTCATTTGGGCAGAATTAGTTTCGCTTGAAAAACTAGCCTGATTTCCTACGGTGAGAGAATAAGAGAGAAGGGAATATGACTCGAATTAAGACTTGGAACTAGTTATGGGCCTATTGCTTGATCTGCAAAGTGAGATGCGTGCTGCAAGGAAAACATTAAAAAAATTTCTTGGTGAAGAAATGAAATCAGAACAGGGAAACTAAAAAGCAAGTGATTAACGGATTCATTCTCCTGATTATAGAGAGGGAAACTACTAGCTATAAGAAACAAGTCTGTGTATGGATAAGGATTGAAGTAGGAAGCTTACAGTGGGCTAGAAACCAGGAAAAAAGTTTTAGTCTAACTAGAAAAAAATTGACTTTGTGTAAAGTTTGTCGTTTCCATATGAGATTCAAATAAGCAGGCTTAATACTGAATGTCCCCTCTGAAGACTAAGACTCCAAACAAGCTTGATTATGCATAGGAAGAGTAGGTCCAAACCATTCTTTTCTTCAAAGACTAGTGTTTGCCTTACATCTCCGCACGCCCCACGAGTACTTAGTTATCTTGAGAATTGAATATCAATCGTTGGTGGTAATCCACATCAGTGCGGCAAAAGGTATGACTCTTGAGAGGCACCAAAAAAAAGAGAGTTGAATGTTTTATCAATGCATCTTTGCACGACACAGCTAGTGACGTACTAACTGAGGAGCGTCTATTGCTGGTTGAAAACTATTTCCAAACCCCATCTTAGTCCTAGGTTTGGCCCTGGCCTGAGAATTTCTAGAAGGGCTTCCTCCGCTTAAAGCCCTACAATTCTTTAAGCCCTACAATAAAAGCCTAGCCATTGTAATTTCATGGTAACTTGATATTTGTTGTTGCAGTCCTTCCTAGTAAAAGGTCTTGTTGTCCCATGACACTTTGTCTCTTTTGAGGAACAAGAGGAGAATAAGTAGAATGACCAAATTTACAGGAGTTCATATCAACTTGTATTTCATTCAATCATTTGACATGATTGCTGATACTATCATGTAATGACTTGATTTTGTTTCGCAATAAAAAGTAAAACTAAAATAAGGTGATTGTTGCAGAGAATGGATGGACTTTTACACTATTGGATTGGATTTAATTGACAAAGAGAAAATACTTTAATTGTAGAATCAAACTGTACAGTTTGACACTGCAAAGTGAAAAGTCACCAATCTTTTCTCAGTGGTATTATCTCATAAGCTAAGAAAATAATGTTTATATCCCCAGTATATATCTTTTTCTTCATATCGAATGGGTTACAATGATCATTATTCTAACCTTATATGACGCAATTTTATGACTTCTCCTTAATTTCTTCTTTTTCCTCTAATTTCTCCTTCATAAATTAAATATCAGTTTATGCCTAACAAAAAAATGTTAATGTGATGAGGAATCTACCCTCGAGGGCTAGAAGACAAAGTCCCTTGTTTAAAGCTGATACATAGCAGATCGATTAGGTTAAAGAAGGCTCAGTCATAAAGTCGAATTGCAGCCAAATTCGTTAGGCCCTCGAGAAGAAGAGAAGTGAGAAAAGGTTATATATTGGCATTGCCATACATAATGTCTCAAAAAGGATAAGATCATGCTCATATCGAATAAATCTTTTCTTTAATTCTTTCATTTTTTCCCCATTTTTATCACATGTTTTAATCTTAAGTTTGATTTATTCATTTTCAGCCATCTCGAACATTGATCTCATGTTAATTTTATTCTTTCGCCTTTTACTAAAGAATACCTTGTGCTCACAGGGTACATCCCCCTCTCAAATGTAGTCTAATTGTTAATGGAGTATATTTTTATCCACATTGTTCTTACCAAAGTGAGTGACTTACTAGTTTAATGCTAGTCTATAATAAAGGTTAAGACAAGTCATGTAGAACTTATTTTATCTCTGACTCATGTATGAGTGTTAGACATAGATACTTGTTTTAAGTGTTAGACTCATTTATTTTTTTATAATTTTTGGGGTGTCCAAGTGTCATACTCTCATCCGAATATCAAAGGTCTGACACAAGTACGATAGAGTAAATTGAAAAGTCCATGTAACATAGCATAGAACAAAATAAAAACCAAGATGATCATTGATAAAAGGTTGTGCCCTGTTCCTCACATTTCTACTTGTATCTAGGAGTGTATTATTTAAATGGGACTGTATTATTTAAAATAGGAATAAAAATATGGGAATGGTAAATGAAAGAAGGAAGGAAAAGAAAAGAAAAGGCCGATAGAATAAACAGTGAGTATAATTTAGATAAATGTTCTATTAAACTTGACTATAAGAAGTTTGAACTCACCTCAGCCTCCTCACGTAGGTGGATTATACACATCCTCCTTTGAGTAGAATTTTTGCCTTTGTCTTCAAATTAATTAAGTACTACAAAATCCAAAAATTGAATATACATTTTTGTATGCTGTCCAAGCTACTAAAGTAAATAAAAAATATTTGACAACTCTCTGTCACAATACTAGCACTTTCCCTTAAAGTCGTAGGTCCGTGCGGCAATTGTCTAAGCAAATTAGCCTAGCTCACTCGAGTAGCTTTAAGGCTTGCACACTCTGCAAGCAAAAAGGAACATATTAGCCACAAAATGATATCACATAACAATCAAAGGATCACGCAACAATGAATATGGGCGAGGTGTGACAAGCCCTTAGCAAGCAACAAGTGGCGTGCCTAAGGGCGCACACCAACTACAAGCAATACAAATCACACACAGCTTGCTTCAAATCTTCAAAACCTTCATGGCATTGGACTGAACAAACCTGTTTGTGGCCTTTCTTCAAGAGTTCTGTTAAAGGGGCAGCTCTCCTAGAGTATCCTTCAACAAAGCGTCGATAGTAATTTGCTAGCCCAAGAAAAGACCGTAGTTCACTCACATTACTTAGAGTTTTCCACTCTTGAATTGCCTTTGCCTTCACCATGTCCATCCAAATGTGAGCTTGATCAATTATGTGGCCCAGAAACTTGATACAGGTCTGCATATTTTTCTTCCTTCACAAAAAGTTAGTTCTCCCGCAATTTCTCAAATACTAATCGTAGATGCTTCACATGCTTTTCAAGTGACGAACTGTACACCACAATGTCGTTAAGATAGACCACTACAAACTTATCAAGGTAATCGTAGAAGACTTGATTCATTAAGGTACAAAAGGTGGTAGGAGCACTGATCAACCCAAAGGGTATGACAAGGAATTCAAAAACTTTATACCAGGTGACACACATTATCTTTGGCTCATCCCCTTTAGCAATTCAAACCTAGTAGTACCCCGACCTCAAATCAAGTTTGGAGAAGTATTTAGCATAACTCAATTGGTCAAATAGATCAGCAATAAGAGGTATAAGGTAGCTATTGCGAACAGTGGCGTTGTTTAGAGCTCGATAGTCTACACACATTCGCAAATTTCCATCTTGCTTTTTCTGAAACAACACTAGGGCTCCAAAGGGTGCCTTTGATGGTCTGATGAACCCATACTCCAATAAATCATTCAATTGCTTTCTCAACTCTACCAACTCAGGAGGGGCCATGCGATAAGGGGCATATGAAGGTGTCTTCGTGCCTGGTAGGAGCTCTATAGCATGATCAATACTTCTACGGGGTGGAAGGACCTTCAGTAACTCTCTAGGCATGACATCTTGGTAAGTCCTCAACATTACTTGATCTGACATCGAAACAACACTTTGACCCATCTCTTTTGTTGTCAACGGCACTGCTATAAAAGAGGGCTCATGCCACTTCACTCCTTTCTTGAATTGGAGGGCCGAGGGAAGCTTCTTATCATTGATAGGCTAAGTAATGGCAAGGACAACATAAGGATGTTATCCCATGATCAACAGGCAACTTGCAGTTGGAATTAGTACAGCTTTGACATCGGTGCAAAATTCTAATCCTAGTATAACATCAAAGTCATCCATAGTCGCAGCTGTTAAGTTGACTAAACATTTCCATGGACCCATTTCAACGATCACCCCTTTGGCTAAGCCCACCGTCGCTTGCACCTTGGAATTTACCGCTTTCAATGGACCAAAGTCGCGTTTAACCTTCAGATACAGTCTTTATGCTTCCCGTTCATTTGCAAGTTCACATACATGAGTCCTCTCTTAGGTTCCTTCCTATTCTCAAGGAGTTGGCTATTCAGAACATTCAAGAATCGAAGCGCCCCCATCCTTATACGTTGCTCTTCTTCTTCTCTCTCCCGTTCTTGACGTGACTTAAAGCTTGTCACTTATAAGGCACTCAAGGCTCCTTTGTGCGGACAATTTGCTACTCGATGGGGCCCATCACATAAGAAGCAAGAAAAAGGTCTCAGCTTTCCCACCTCCAAGTTGGATATTCGTAAAGAAGATCCTTCTTTAGAACTGAAGGTAGGTCTCTTGTCCCCTCCCCCACTCACGGGCCTATTCATCCTAGCCCACTTTAATCCATTTCGAGCTACTAGCAACACACACCACACACCACACACCAAATATCATCTAAGCATTTCATGAATTTCAAGTTAGACTTATGAGGAAAATTTTGCAATTCATTCTCCGCAAAGAACTTTACCTCCTTTGATTTATTTCTGGCCCTCTTTGAAATTGGTTTTCTTTTAAAAGAAGATTTCTTCCATACCGGATTCTTAGATTGATAAGTGTAAATTCCTTGCTGGCAATGCTCATTCGAATCCAAAAAACTGAATTCAATCAGTGTGCGCCGAAGGAGCACACTGAGTAGATTTCGCTTTAAACAGATACAAAGATAGATCAATGTGCAACACCTGTTGACAGTGCTGCTGCCCCATAAGGATATCATTTGTTTGATCAAACTTCTAATTCATAAGCTGGGTTGTATCATTATGTGCTGGAGAGGATTGTGCACACTGAATAGAATTTTCTTGTACCAGGCCTCTAGTATGATCAGAATGCATCATCTGCTGCTGACCCAAAGATACAAGATCAGAATCCAACTCCTTATATATGGTTTACGAGGGAGCCATACCATTATTTGTAATTAATTCAGCTTGCCCAAGAGTGATTTCAGGGAACAACAAAGGCTTAAATTGATTGTTAACCTCATCAACAGCTTGAAGTGCAACCTTTAATTGATGATTCTGCACATTAATCTCCATGACTTTATCTTTTCCTCCTCTTGAAGTAGATCCCGGGCCATCAAAACTTGATAAAGGAACAGAGATAGAAACATAATTTTTTTTTTGATCTGTAAATGAATTATAATAAAGCAATGTACAAAATTACACTGGGCATACCCAAGAGGAATCAAAACCCAAAGTTAATGAGCTAGGTACAAAAATGGTCTAAGCCCAGGAAAGCTAGTATAAACTAATCTATACACATGAAGTTTAATTTTCCTGGCTAAGTTGTTAGGATGAGCAGATGTTCCTTCAAAATACTTGGCATTTCTCGCCAACTAGATGGTATGCACTGTACATGCCAGAGCAGCTCTAATAGCCGTGGCATAGGGCCTTCTACCTTTGACCTCTTTAAGGATCCATTTGGTAGCACTTCTGATGGTGTTCATCTCCCTTCTACATCCAAGCCAGTCTTTAATGATAGCCCAGGTTGCTTTACTGATCCGGCAGGAGAAAATAAGTGATCAATGGATTCTTCAAAATCTTTGCACAAGGGGCAAAGCTTTTCCTCTGCTGAAACAAGCAGCTTATCCTTAGTGAGCAGTTTGCCCTTGATGGCCAGCCAAAGAATGAAGGAATGCTTAGGAGTACAACTGCTGTGCCAAACTTTAGATGCTCAGTTAACTCTGGTACCACTAGGCCTTACACTGTTATACACTTTCTTAATGCTGATCTGTTGATGAACTTCTCAATCAAGCATCTTGGATTGAGCTTTCTGGATTGTCACTTTAGAAGAGATAAGACCCTATTTTATTTCCAGGATTTTCTTCTACAAAGGAGAGTAATCTTGCTTAGGATTGGCAGTCTAAATGAAACTCCCCTGAAGATAGTAATGAGTAACCCATTTTATCCACAAAGTGTCCTTTTTATAATGGATATTCCATAAGGCCCTGGACAAAAGAGCACTGTTCCAGCTCCTAAGGTCAATGAGGCCTAAGCCCCCTTCAGCTTTAGGCTTACAAACATCCTTCCACCCAACCAGGGATTTCCTAGTACCAGAATTTCTGCCACCCTATAAGAAAACTCTGCATAACCTGGAGATTCTGTCAATGATAGTTGCAGGAATAGGAAAGATAGCAAGCCAGAAGCATTCAACACCTTGAAGGACTGATTTAATCAGTTTAGCTCTTCCAGCATAAGAGAGTGCAAACAACCCAAGAACTTATGTATGTTGAAATTTTATCAATCAGAGGGAAGAAGTGGTAAGCTTTCAATCTAGAATAGGCCAAAGGTACCCCAAGGTACTTGAAGGGCATGCTACCTTCAGATATACCAGTAATTCTGGTAATATCAGTAAGCTCAAACCTAGGAACACCTGTATGAAAGATGTTTGACTTAGGGAGACTAGCTTCCAGCCCTGAGCACTCACTGAAATGCTTAAAACACTGCATAAGAAGCCCAACAGACCATGCATCACCTCTGGCTAAAAGGATTAAATCATCTGCAAAGGCAATGTGAGTAATTCTAAACTTATCACATTTAGGATGAAAATTAAAGCCATCCTCCTCTTTCAATCTGCCAAGCAGTCTGGACAAGTACTCCAGAATGATCACAAACAGAAATGGGGAAAGAGGGTCTCCTTGTCTAAGACCTCTTTGACCAGGGAAAAAACTATGCATGCTCCCATTGATGTTTAAGGAGAAAGAGGTAGTAGAGACACATTCCATCACCCAACCTCTGAACCTAACTGGGAAGCCAAGATTAAACAGTATGCTGTCCAAGAAACCCCAGTTAACAGTGTCATAGGCTTTCCTTAGATCAATTTTTATCATGCATCTAGGAGAGATCCTCTTCCTACTATACTTCCTGAGCAACTCCTGAACCAAGTAGATATTTTCTGTCATGCTTCTAGTCTTAATGAAGGCAGCCTGAGCTTGGTTTATTATGCTGCCCAGGATAGGAGAGAGCCTAGAAGCTAATATCTTGGAGATAACCTTATACACCACATTACAGCAGGCTATAGGTCTAAAGTCATCCACTTTGGAGGCATTCTTCTTCTTAGGAATCAGAGCTAGAGCTGTATGATTAATTTGCTTGAGGAGCTTGTCATTTCTAAAAAATTCTTTCACAGCACTAATCAAATCTTGACAGATATAGTCCCAGGATTTCTTAAAAAAACAAGCAGTATAGCCATCAGGCCCAGGGGACTTGTCATCCCCAATGCTAAAGAAGGCAGCCTTAATCTCCTCATCAGTGACCTCTATCTCTAGACTTAAGGCTTGAGAATCTGACACTCTAGGCCCCTCCCTTATCATTGCAGTATCAACAGGAGAACATGAGTGGGTAGAACCCAGGAGATATACGTAGAAGTTGGTGAATTCTCTAACAACCTCAGCTTCAGAGGAAGTCTTGTGCCCATCTGCAGTATCCAAAGAGGCTATATGATTCCTGGAAGTCTTCCTTTTCACCATAGCATGAAAGTACTTAGTACCTCTATCGCTGTTCACAAGGTGTTTGTATTTAGCCTGTTGGTAGAAAAAACTCATTTTAGCCTCTGCAAGCTAGAAAGCCTTAAGCTTCATATCTGCAACTCTGACTTGAAGGTCACTGTTGGAAGTGTCCTCATGCAATTCCATCTGGAGATTACACAGCTCTTTAGAGGCAGCCAAAGCCCTAGCAGAAATATGGCTAAAATGCCTCTCATTTAACTGCTTGAGATGGCATTTTAGAGACTGCATCTTTCTGCATAGCTTATACATATTAGTGCCCCTCTGAATACTGGTCCAATTCTCCCTAATAGTGTTGACAAACTTCTCATGGTCAGCCCACATGTTAAAGAATTTGAAAGGTCTTCTGCCTCCCCTTTCCCCTTCAAAAAGATTGACAATACAAGGAGAATGATCTGAAAGACACCTAACAGTAGGAAAATAAGCTTGAGCCCTCAAACCTTCCTGCATCCAGGCACTGTTAACCATAGCTCTGTCAAGTTTACAGCAGATGACATTATTAGACCAGGTGTAGTGACAACCAGAGTAGTTGATATCACACAGCCCAGTTTCTCTACAACACTCATTGGGATCCTTAAGTTCATAGTCAGTAACAGCAAGACCATTAACTTTCTCATCTGTAGCAAATACATTTTTAAAATCCCCCATCACTAGCTAGGGTTCATGTCTATCACAGCCAAAATTACAAAGATTAGACCATAATATTCTCCTCCTAACAATAGTATTAAAGCCATATACAAAACTTGATACAAAAGAAGTAGAAGAAGAGAGACATTTAATACTGCAATGGATAACTTGAGGGCAGGAATCAAGAACAGAGAGACTGACCTTAGAAGGGTCCCATAGAATCACTATTCTACCTGCCTCATGATCTTGAAAGTTGTTCACTTGCAGTCAAAGACAAAATTTGTTCTCCATGATCCTGTGAAGCTTTTCCTCATTCAATTTAGTTTCCATAATACACAAAATATCTAACCTATTAGAGGACATGAGGTTCAAGACCCCATTATGTTTCAGGGGTTTATGGAAGCCCCTGATATTCCGATAGGCAATTCTCATTTAATAGAATGAGGGGCTTCCCCCCCTTCCTTTCTTTGAGGCTTCCTGTGTCTGAGCTCTTGAGTCTCTTCTTCTTAACAACTTTCTGGAAGCCCTCCAACCTTTCCTCCTCTATTACTTTCTGGCTGCCAGGGGGATGCTTCTTTTGGGCTTGTTTAGAGCTGCTATCTCTTGGCATGACTCGATTGAGGGGAGACTTCCCTTGACTAGCTTCATTCTTCTCTTTAGTACAGGCCTCTTTCTCCTCTGAATGAGCAGAAACCTGATGAGTTTGGTCTGTCAAGGTCCTGCTCTTTGAGGGGGAGCAAGCACCAGGTTCTGGACTGTGGCAAGCCTCAGAATTCATTTGAGAGAGGCTTATGGATCCCTCACTCCCATCTCCAACCATGGCAACAGAAGCTCTGGCACCCTTGTCAGATTTCTCATTCTCCTTCAAGCTCGGAGCAGGCTTAGTGTTTGATCTGCAAGTGTGGACAGAGTGTCCTAGCACCTTACAACTTTTACAGAATTTAGGCAGATTTTCATAGGCAATACTTTGCTCCAGAGATCTTCCTCCAGGGAGGTTGATGGTAACAAAAAATTTAATTTCTTTAGCAACATCTATTTCGACTAGTAATCTAGCAAAGGAAACCCTTTCTTTGGTTGCAGTTAACTTGCCAGCATACAAAGACTTTCCTAGCTTAGATCCTATCTTGCTCAGAACATTTGCAGACCATAGTTTCAGGGGCAAGTTTTTCAGTTGAATCCACACAGGAAGGGTACTAATCTCTTCATTATCAAACTGAAAGAACTTAGGCATATGTTTTAACAGTAAAGATCTTCCATAAACAGTATAGGGGCCTTCTTGAAGGACTTTCAAAACACATTCATTACTGTAAAACTTAAAAATTATCCAACCACTATCATGAAAATGTGTTTGAACACTAACCTTCCATGAATCAGTGATACGTTTCAAGGCTGCTTTCCCAGGAAATCTTCCTGCAAAGTAACCCACCAAGCAGTGTTGGAACTCATCCTGGTCTTCCTCTAAGTCTTCCTCTGAGACACTAACCTCCTCACTGTTATCTTCCTTAACTGAAAGTTTCATTCCATTTCCAGGCTTCCTATTGTCAGCAAATAAGCTCACCCATGGAGCTTTACTGGTACCAGGAACAGTCTTGTTCATCTTGTTATTTTCTGGGTTCAGGAGCACTGCGTGAACAGTACCTGAACCTTCATCCGAGTGGCAGCTCTCTTCATCAGATCCAGGGTCATGATTAGAAATGCCCAAGCTTGTATCCTCTTCTCCTAAGGTACAAGAGAGGCTCTCAGAATCTTCTATAATAGTGCTATCTTGGCACTGTTCATTCTCTTCTTCAAGTTTCCCGCTCGACACATGAACAGTAGCTTAAAGATGATTTGAATTTCGCAGCTCTCTAGAATCATCTCTATGACCATGAAGAGAATCCCCCGACTTATTACCAAGTTGTTCCTTACTCTTCCCTTTGGTTGAGCCTTTGGAAACAGCTGTACCATCTTCTGCTATTTTCAAATTCGACATTGTCACTGTAGCATTCTTGTTTTCAAAATACCGCTAGACATACTCAATATCTCTAAGATCTTGAGTTGTAGGATCCTTTTGCTTGCTAGGTTTCTTCTTCCCCATTAAGCATGACAAGGATTGAAGCAAGAAAAATAAAATCAAACAGGGGACGCGGGATTAGGGAGGAGCAGCAAAAACTTGCTTGAGAGCTTCTCTCTCTAAATTCTCTCTAAGACCGCTTATGAAACATTATTTTTCTTCATATCAGACACATTACACAAATCTGATTTAGATTGTCTTCATTCTCTTGGAAGTGCTCCACTCCCTTAGCTTTGTTTTTAGCCCTTTTGGACTGACTTTGGGCCATAGAAGAGATTTATACTGCCTCATTTTGTTGTTGAAAAAAATAGGAATAGGACCTGAAACAGCATTTTCCTACACCTAGTGAACTTCTTGACCCGTAAAACCTTTTCCCATTAATTTTCTACAATCTTGCTCATTATGACCTTGTAACGAACAGGTAGAGCAGTAGTCTAAGTTGCCCTCAAAAATCAATTTCTGCCAAACGCCTTCCTCCCTACCCATACCTAGCCAAACTCTAGTAGGTCTCAGTTTAGTCAAGTCCAGCTCAACGCATATGCACGCACTGCTTGGGTGTTCAAGAGTTGCTGTTTTTTTTACCAATTCTTAACAAATTTGCAAAAGAATTCGCTATACCTTTCAAGATGGCTGGATGAAAATATGGCAAAGGAAGACCTGGGAGACGAACCCATACAACAGCGTTGCTTGTTTCTCTCTTAGAGTTAAATTCCAAAACCCATTTAAAAAGCTGATAGAGTGTTCTCTATTTTTTTATTTTCATGAGACCATGTAGCAATAATGTAACACCCCAACCCAGGTAAGATAAACATACTTAAGTGGGTAACCTCGAAATCGAAAATTCGACAAAACCTCCCCTGATTTTTTAACAAACCAACCTGTAATTATTTCAAAGTATCTCCACACTCAACTCAACAATTTAATTCTATCACAATTTAAAGAGTTCACATGCAAAGAATTCATAACCACAAATTTACATCAATTCTATTCATTTGTGTGACTTCTCAAAAGAAAATGGAGTACTAAATACAATACCCCCATTGAAAAGTCTAAGTACACTTTCACAAAGAAACTATTTCTTAAATTTCGTTGCTACAAAAATTCGATAAAGAAAAGTAAGCTCAAGGTGAAGATGCCGAATGTGGCCACCTAAGAAAGTTAACTACCATTGTAACAAGAGCTCACCTACATTTTACAAACCTGATCATTTCACCAAAAAACAATTAGTCAGCTTTGGAAAACCTGATATAACTTTACCAACAATAGATATTTATGAAAAGATTAATAATAACACAAGAAAGTGAAGTATAAACACAAAATATATAACCACGACACTCTATGCTTCAGCCAAATAAAAAGTCTTTCTCAATAAAGAATTTCTCAAAATATAGTATGGTGACACGCCTCAACAGGCCAACTACAGTATTAATACTCCTCTTAGCGGGTCAATCAAAATATAGTGACACCACACCCCTTAGCAAGCCAACTATATTATCAGTATATCCCTTTACGGGCGAATCAAAGTATGGTCACACTCCTTAATGGGCTAACCATGATATCAATACACCCCTGGCCAACCAAAGTATGGCGACACCCCTCATCGAGCCAATCATAATATCAATACGCCCTTCACCGGGCCAATCGGAGTATGGCGACACCCTCAGTGTGCCAACCATAATATCAAAATTCCATAAAGTCTCACAATCCATAAATGGAATTCAAATAAGAGTAGTGAATGGATACTTTATCTAGCTATCTCAAACATATACCCACATTTATATAAAGAAATACTCACGTTTATGTAATAATTAGCAAACTTTAAGTTTCATAAGTTCATAGCACATATCACATTTCCATAAAATAGAAAGATAGAAGGATCTTCGTTGATAGTAAACTCACCTCGATACAAAGCCAAAACCAATAAACCAACAAATCCAAAGCTCTGGATACCCATACCCTCGTCCATTTTCATGCCTATCAATGTACAATGTATATTAAATGAGTAACTATGTCTTCCACTATATAATATTATTTCATGTCATGATGCATGCTCATACACTCTTTTTTAAGTCACTTCAGAAATCCATGGTAAAAGTAAAACTTATTATTTTTCGAAAAGGAAGGATACAATATAATAGTAATAATACTATAATAGTTTCAGGTTCTTGGTTTTTGTTTTTAGTCCCCTGTTCCAAACCAATTTAATTCTATTAATCCTTCTAAAAATTAACTCACCAAGTTACCAATTTGCTTCTTTTATGGCTCACGTATTTTAGAATTCTTTAGTCACCACTTTAATTCTCTCAGTAATTCCTTGTAGTTAATTTAATTCTTCTTTTTTTCTTTATAACAATTCTCTAAATAAAAGCAATTAAAATCAAATGTCCATTTAAATAATTATTATCTCCTTGTTATCAAGCAAAATATGAATTATTAAATACCCTCTCTCAAAACCATCAAATAAATACAATTAAATTTCTTGAGTCTTCTGCTTGAATAATTTGCTGACTCTCAAATTAATCATAACCAATTGGCTATTCATAAAAGAGTAAATACGCATCCTCCCACTCCCAAATTGTACCCATATAATAATAATAATAATAATAATAATAATAAATTGCAATCCATCAAAATTTTCATAATAGATACTACATGAGCTCGTTAAAGGGGTTCTAATTTACTAATATCTCAATTTATTTCCATTTTAAATTTCTAGTTCTAGAAACATATGTCAAACAACTTATCCCCGTCTATTACTAATAAATAATTCCATTTAGCAGCCTTATAGATACAAGAAATTTCATCAAAATTTTACATTCAAATAAATTGCAACCTGCTTGTCAGTTTTAATCTAAAACAGACAACAGCATCCCAAGAATCAGTGATCAATCTTTAGTTGGGCAAGAAAGAAAAAAAAAACCTTGGCATATATACAAGAATCTAAAATATTTTTAATGAATGACTCACTAAAGCAATTATCAATTCCAGAAATTGAACAATACAAAAAGCTATTAAAATTACAAAAAACAATTTGACAGACTTTAGCAGATTTTAGCAAAGGAAATGAAAAAGAGTGAAACTCAAACCCATTTCACAGTATCAATTAGCACGAGAATAACATTAGTAGCAGAAAATTAAAATAAAATAATATATATTGCTATTAAAAGGTGGGTTAACCTTCAACATAACCAATTAATACCATTAAATCACCAAAATATGTTGCAAGTTGCAACCAAAATAACATTAACGTTTAGCGTTCATAAGATCTCTTTTTTTCTTTTCTTTCAAATAGAACACAAAAGGCATACATACCATTAAGAATGACCAAGAAAAGTTCCTCCTTTTGTCCAATTTGACGGCAGTGGAGGAAGAACACGGTGAAGGAAGAGAAAAAATGTGAAGAAGAGATGAGAAAATAAGTGTATGTTTGGTTTTGACGAGAGTATCAAATTTTTGCTCTGCCAAAACTGGTTTCCTAAAGATATTTATATCTAGGTTTAAAGGGCAAAATGGGTAGGTTTTCTGTAAATAAAAAATTCATCATCATCATCATCATCAATCCATATATTACAATTATTTAATTTAAAAAAAACTTAGTTAAAATCCTCCGTTATTTTCTCATATCTTTATTTCCAGTGAAGAATTTATTAGTGTTATATTCTTTTTTCTTAACGCATATATTTACTTAATAAATATTATAATCACTCTCTATTTTTTTTCATATTTAAATTAACAAAGTAATTATAAAAATCAATATAATTATATTCAAAATATTGTAGTAATGGAGAATCAAATCGATGGGAAAAATATGAAAACTGCCCGTACAAAATGCGTCTGCTGGTATTTCTGAGGATCATCCGGGTCTTAACCCATCCAGTGAACGTGTAGTAGAGCTTCAATCTGATATACACGAGAAATTAAGAGAGTTAATGGCTAGCAAGAGTGCCGAAGATGTTCTGGTTTCGGCCGAGCTTTACATGGCGAAAGCAACGATATCCCTTTTCTGGAGCACCTGTTAGATGATTTGAGCAGAAAGGGAGTAAGAGGTGAGGCCTATCAAGATGCCCTGGATCTAGCGGGGATAGTTCCCAGCCCACTTGAGAAATTTGCCATTCATGCATTGGTTCCTATGATTATAGGAAACTTGTATTTCTCGTTCACAAATCTATCTTTGTTTATGCTGGTAACTCTCAGAGTTTCACAATGCCCATGTCTTATAGCTCAAAATCAATCAATTTAAATTCAAATCATCTCAAACAAAGCCCAAAAATAAATTTTAAGAAGTTTGTTTTCACTTAGAAAAGGTTAGAAACCGATTATACCTCAAATCTTGGTGAAAACAACCAAGAAAGACCAAAGGAACCAAGAAGTCTGTTTTTTCTAGCTAAGTTTTGTAAGGCCCAAGAGTTTTATCTATAACAAATTTTCTATAATTGAAACTTAGTTTTCATACAAAAACTTCCGTTTATCTTATATCTACTTTTCTCTTTATATAATAAGTCACACAACTTCCTAACACAATAGAAATTATATTAAATTCATCAATACATATGTATAAAATTTAAAATTTAAAGATCAGACTCTACAATTCTTCCCACCTAATAAAATGTCTTCGAAATTTGACTAACCTGAGACCATGAACAGATAAGGGATATCGTTTCTTCATAATTGTTTCACTTTCCAAAATAGCTTCCTTAATATCTCTATTCTGCCAAAGAACCTTTACTAAAAGAATGCTCTTGTTCCAGATTACTTGCTCCTTAGTATCTACGATTTTTACTGGCATTTCTACATAAGAAAGATCCTCTTGGACTTCCACTGCCAGTAATGGAATAACATGCGACTCGTCTGGTACGTACTTACATAGGGCTAACATGTGGTAACATCACGTAGTTATGCAAGTTCTGCAGGTAAAACTAGTTGATAAACCACATATCTGATCCAACCCTCTCAATAATCTCATAAGGCTCGATGTAGCGAGAAATCAATTTCCTTTTCTGCTCAAATCTCAACTTCGTACTATCAATTCACACCATAATTTCCTTACTCAACAATTTCTTGGTTTTACATCCCATACCTATATTTCTTCACAATGATTTTTCTAACTCTTTTGTATCTCGTTAGGCTTTCAACCCCTTGTACCACACCTCACTAATATTCCTTATTTAAGTAGTAACTTCAGTTTCCAAAAGTACATCCCATACTATCACTAGTCATCTTCCTTTCTATTACACCGTCTCATTTTAAACAAGTTATATATTAACCTCTAAATTCTAAGCGTCGCATAAATTAATTCATTATCACATATTTACTAGATTCCAATTAGCATTTCCTTAATTTTTTTTTTATACATATCTCCAAGTAAAGCAAAACTTTTAGGCTCAAACAACTAACACCCACCATTTAATCATTTGTTCCTTGCTTTATAAACAAAATACTCTAGGTTTTAGGATAAATCCATCTTCTTCTTTCACCGAACCTCGTCTTACACTTAAAATTAATTCAAGATTTACTACCCCTCTTTCCTTTACAATTCTCACATAACAATTTCTAGTTCTCCAAATATTTTCAATTGAAATTTATAATTGGTCCCCCACTAAGATCATCTACTTCGAACTCATCACATAAGATACTCTAATTGTATCCATAAAAAAAAATTGGTTTGAGAAAAAAATCATAATTATCTCTCTTAAAGTCCCAAAATACCACAAGACTTCCCTTATGATTTATTTCAAACCATCATTACTTTACTTAAATCATTTCTCTTGTTTTACCTCAATCACTCCCTACTATACTTTATTCCTTATACTAGTTAATCCATATAAAAATCTACCAATATATTAATCATCCATCCCAAATCCCATTTCATAAAGGGACACTTACAATTTCTATGAATCGATATAACTTCACAAATCTCAATCTTTTCCACATTTTCTTATGGATATCGCAACCCGAACTTTTAAAATATTCCAAGTCCGATATCCAATCAACTAACTTTTTCTCATACTCATCACCCAAGCATACCCACAAAACAAAACCACTACTCATGACTTCATCCAATTCAAGTTTATAATCTCTACAATAACCATTTCTTAATTCAAACATTACGTAGTTTATTATTACATTAGAAAATCAATCACAACAATAACTCTAGGTGCTTTAACTAGTAATTAACCAATGATCACAAAATCAATAATGATGGGAAAACCTTCCTTTACTCTTTTCACTTTCCTACACCTTTTTTCAACAACCAAACTACATAACAAACACACGTGGATGATATATCAATTAGATCATTTCATCACATCAAAACATTTATATCCACAATTATCATTTGGGGCATCACCAATAAAACTTCACAAAACACAAAAAAAAAAAAAAATCATTCCAAACAACACCAATTCATGCAATATCCAAACACAATTCAACTCGACTTTATTCTCAAGATTCTTATTATTCATACAATTTTCAGTACTATGTCCACAATTTCTTAGACTTCCCACACTTCTTGATAGCAATTTTTACTGTACCATTACAAAACATTACAACCTCATGTTATTATTGCTTCAATTAGTGTTCCTTCAAGCACATTCATCATAAGCTCGATTAGTCATATCACCAAACACATACATTCATCATCCTATTTATTTATTTGTAATTTCTTCCTATTCAATACAACATAGAATCCATTCATTTCATCTTCAAGACTCTTACCACATCCCATTCCAATACCAACCGTAATTTCCTAAATGACATCATCTCTAACCTTACGCAACTGACTCTCTACCGACTCCTCATACACCATGCACCATATAACTAAAGTCTACATAACCTTAAACCTAAAGCTCTAATACCAAAATTGTAACTACCCATCCCGAGCAGACCCTACTTGGAACAGTATCATTACTTTTAAGCATTTAACATCTTGACCTGTAATGCAACATACCCATCCTACTCTTTCCATCATATAATACATTATTGCTATATGCATAACTACTTTCACATTCTTTTCCTCCATGTACATTACATCTTGGTTAAGACCCATAAAATTACATCCATGACAATACAAACTATATACATTTTTTGAAAAATGTAGACATACACATTAATCTAAATTCCCAAACAAAACAGGGCGAGGATGCATCGCGTTAAAACCCACCTAATGATACCTTTCTCTTTCACTTTATTTACTGACTTGCTTCAATTTTATTCAACAACTTTCCTGAAATGTTAGAAGAAGGGGAATGAGCTAAAAGCTCAGTGAGTAATCACATTACTCGAAGTATTCGTCTTTAAGAAATTATGGATTTATAAGGTCACAACCACATACACACACACACACACACATACATACATACAATCACTCTCATGCTCATCACAAGAAAAATAATCATTTCAAGAATATATTAAGATATCCAACAAATCACGAAATTCACACCATTGCAAGAAAGGCATTCACATGATATCAATTTATTCCATACACTTATTAATACATATATCATAATGGGAATATCTCCCCATATATCGGTACATCAAACATTGTATTATCCATCCACTTAGTTCCATCTTTCTTTTCATTTTCACTTGGTTACATATTACTTTCCGCTTCCACTCGGTTCTATATTACTTTCCACTTCTACTCGGTTCCACATTACTCTCAGATATTGTAACGACCCATCCCGAGCAGACCCTACTCAGAACGATATCATTATTTTTAAGCATTTAGAACTGCAACATACTCATCCTACTCTTTCTGATATATAATACATTCCTTATATCTGCATAAATACTTCCACATTCTTTTACTCTATGTACATTACATCTTGGTTAAGACCTAGAATTTATCCAAGATACAAACTTTTGATAAAATTGGATCGATAACAATTAAAAACATATAAATTTTTCTAAAAATGGAGACATACACATTAATCTAAACTCTTAAACAAAACAGGGTGAGGATGCTTCTCGTGAAAACTGACCTAAGGATAACTACTATTTCACTTTCTTTATTGACTTCCTTCAATTTTTTCACTAACTTTCGTGAAATGTTAGAAGGAGTGGAATGAGTTAATAGCTCGACGAGTAATCACATTACTCGAAGTATTCATTTTCAAGAAATTATGAATTTGTAAGGTCACAACCATATATATATATATATATATATATATATATATATATATATATATATAAACAATCATTTCAAGAATATATTAAGACATCCAACAAATCACGAAATTCACACCATTGCAAGAAAGGCATCACATTATATCAAATTAATTCCATACACTTATATATATATATATATATATATATATATATCACAATGGGGATATCTCCCCATGTACCGGTACATCAAACATTGTATTATCCATCTACTCAGTTCCACTTTTCTTTTCATTTCTACTCGGTTCCATATTACTTTCCACTTGCACTCGATTCCATAATATCATCAAGGAGTTTAAATCTCATCAAACAAAATTCATAACATAAACAATTTATCAACATAATTCTCTCATTTCATTCACATCCAAATTTACTTCCAAACATACATAATAAGGCATGTCATTGTTTATATTAAGCATGCATATATTCACATCCTTATATGATTAGTATTATATTTACATATTTCCGTTTTTATCATATAATTCATCACGCTTACTAAGAGTAAGGTGAAACTCACATTTGATGTGCCAAAAACTAGTCATGGGCTACTTCCTTGCCCTTAGTACGTTCTCCAGTCACACCTAAATATAGTTATCATTTAGTATTACAATCTAAGAAGTATGTACAAAATTAATATCCATCCATAGGAAGAAACTAAAAAAATATAAGCAAAACAAGAACTATGTCACAAGTTTGTTCTCGTTTGTCTACTTTTCCTCACTCTTTCTTTTTTTTCATTTCTTATCAAATTTGAATATATGTCTCATAACAATAATAATTTTTAATTTAATCAAGTAAATTCTAAGTTAAACTACAAGAAGATTTAAACTTATTAAATGTTAAGATTAATAAAAATGAATTGTTTAATTTACTTCCAATATTTCTTCTTTCTAAACTTTTACTTAAAAAAGCTTCTCTCAACTACTCAATAGCTCATCCAAATCAAAGAAACCATACCAATCTAATAATCTTTATACAACCAAAATTTTAAACTCACATATTTTGCATTTTCCAAACACTACCTTAAATTAATTTGCATAGTTCCAAATACCCATCTATAGATTTTTTCCCAAACTTTAGTTTTATCACTAAAATCCTCCAAATTGAAGAAATTCCTTTACCTTTTGCAATTATTATACTTCAAAACCCAAAATTTACATATTTGAAACTACTTCAAATCATAAGTTTAAGCTATTTCATGCTATAGTTCAAGATTTATTCAAAGTTCTACCATAATTCACATTCAAACTTCAATAAATCATAATACATCATCAATCTTTATACTTCCATAGATGTAAACTTATACTTTTAACAATACCGAACATAAACTTTTCTTATTCATTCTAAAATTTAAGATTTATCAAAAACCTCATCAACAAAAATATATACCCATTTTTCTTATTTCGTCATTTCTTTGGAGTAATGACCGTGAAGCTTGACACCATTGGGTGTCCTGGAAGTGTATTTCTTATCCAGTTAATGAGGGTGGTTTGGGTGTGCTTAGTCTTTATTTCATATAAATCTCATCTGGAGTTATATTAATGGGAAATCATTGTGGGTGAAATTTATGGTGTCTAAGCTAGTATGGGCATCCTGCTCAAGACAAGATGTTGAGTCCTTTTGTTTATGCCTCATACTCTTGGAAAGTGATGCATCCTCTCATTGATCAATTATTTTAGATTTCAGATTAAAATATTGGTGATGGCACTGTTTCTTTCCTCCATGATAAATAACATAGTTTCTTTAGTTCACTAATGTTCCAGACATTTTGTTTGTGGCAACAATTGTGCCTCTAAGGTTCTTACAAGCCATTTCGCATCAATTCACTAGTGAGCAAAATATTTTCTATCTTCAGTATCTCTTGATCAAAACCAAACATCTTGTTTAGATGTCATCGTCCTCGGGTTCATTCGTAGTTGATTCACCATCATAATAACAACTTTGTGTGGCACCATCAATTATGTAATAAATGGCTGCCTCCATGAATTGCATTCTTCATTCAACATGTCTATAACAATGCTTTCCTTGCAGATAGCCGAATAAAACGCTTGAGTATAGCTTTGGAGTCAAAGTGCAATTGCTTTTGTGTGCCTATAGAGGAGACCTTAATACATTTTTATGTTGTTGGTGAGCTTACTTTAGTGGTCTGGTGTTACTTTGACAGGCTGCTCAATATTCTTATGGTTTATACCTTGCACGGTTTATTGAAGGGTTGGTTTGGGAATGAATCTAACAGCTCTCAATTCGGTTTTGTAAAGGGATGCATTTATACTAGGTGTGTTCGGAGATATGGCTAGCCTATAACCCTCGCATTCATGACACCATTGTCATAACTCCTCTTGATATTATCCTCCGACTGACAAAGCATGTGAGTGACTTAGTGTCTATTTTTCAACCTAAATGTTGTGCCAATATTCATTCCATGATTACTTTTGAGTCTCTTCATTTTCCTATCAAATTACCCATGGTTAACGTTGTGGTTGGGAACCTACAGATGTTGGGGGTTTTAAGTTAAATATTGATAGATTAAGTAGGAACGGAATTTGCATAGGAGGTGGCTTAGTTCAACATCATAACAGTGTTGTTTTGTTGGCCTTCTCCAATTTTTATGGCCCTCATACTAATGTGGATGGTGAAGCACAAATGTTATTATTAGAGCCACAGCTTTGTAACCGTTATGTCATTGCTTTAACTATTGTGGAGAGTGATTCTTGTATTCTCATTGATTGTTTTACTGGATCTTTTTCTTCTTGGAAAAATCATTACATTATGAGTAAATTTCATTTTTCATCCTTCAAATATGGCAACATCCTATTTGGGTCCTTAAAGGTTAAATCATCCTAATTGGGTCCTTAACATTAGTATTGACCGAATTGGATCCTTTTATCAATTAAAATTTTAGTGAGACAATGTTAGATTTGAACTTGACAATATTGTTGTTGTTATTTGTCTAAGGTTCAAACAGGTCCAACCATGGTTTAAAAATGGTTAAAGTCCAAACCAAAGGTGGAGTATCAGAGTTCAGCAAGTTAGAAGACCGCACACATGTGTGTGCATCAATTTGGAGCAAGGGAAGGCCATGCGCACTAGTGTGCGCACTTTTGCACACAATCAGGGAAGTGTGCGCACAGCAGCAGCATCATTAGCACCATGGCACCCAGCAACCAATACCATGGTGTCCAGAATGGTGTGTTGTAGAACTGCATCAGCACCATGGCGCCCAACAACCAACACCATGGCATCCAGAATGGTGTGCTGAAGAACTGGATTAGCGCCATGACGCCCAGAAGCCAGCACTATGGCGTCCAGAAGGTGTGCAAAGGTGCCCTGCCAAGCACCATAGCGCCCCTTATTGAGCTCCTAGGCACTAGGTAAAGGGCTGCACACATGGATAGCCTATTTTAAGACCCTTATAAGTACGTGAGTGCAAGGTTAAAATGCACAGCACCACTTGGGAAGTTATGAAGGGCTATGATTAAGTGGAGATCATGATCAAAGGGTGAAAATTGATTCACAAGAATGTCCAAGAAGTGAAAGGCTATAAAAGGGGTTCTCAAGCCTCATTTTTACAAGAGGAGAAACATACAAATTTGTGACATTGTGAGATCAATTGTAAATACAAGAGAGAATTGTGTGAGAGACATAAACACAAGAGGGACTCTTTGTAGTGAGGCTGGTTATAAACAAGAGAGAGTAGTATAGAGAGAGAGCATTAAAATCTTCTTTCTTCTCTTCTTGGTTTCTTCAAGAACTTGAGCTTCTTGAAGGGGATTGCTGTAACTTGTAAGAACCATTTGAGATAGTGCATAGAGTTCGGAGGAACTCACTGGGACGTAGGCACATTGCCGAACCTCGATAACAAATTGCTTGTCTTCTTTCTTTCTTTGATTTTCTGTTCTTATGTTCGATTGCTGAAATTCTTTCTACAAGTCATTCTAGACTTGGGTGTTTGGAAGATCACCACCTGGACATCTTGTCAAGGTGATTTCCAACAGTGGTATCAGAGCTGCACAGCTGGTTATCGGAGCAAGAAGTTGAAGGTGACGGAGCCAAGACTCCAAGAATCAAAGATGAACTTCTTGGGTGATTCAAGAACGGTGTAAAGATCAAGATTCGGTCATGTTCTTGAAGGTTGATTCAAGAACAGTGTTAAGATCCATCTTCGATCTATGTTCTTGAGGTTAAGGAAAGCATTTGTGGGTAGTGCTTAAATCTAGGATCTTGTCCGCAAAAGATGGCTTCAAATTTCTGTGTTGAGAAATTTGATGGAAATGGAGACTTTGCCCTTTGGAAGCGGAAGATCAAGGTGGTTCTAATGCAACAGAAAGTGGGCTTAGCTATTGGAGAAGATGATACTTTTCCAGCAAGTGTCACGGAGGACCAACAGACTGAGATGAAGAAGATGGCTTACAGCGCCATTTTCTTGCACATGTCAGATAGTGTCACAAGGGAGTGCGGAGACTCAAAGGATCCAGCTGTCATATGGAAGAAACTAGATAAGTTGGTTATTACCAAAACTCTTCCTAACAAGATTTATCTTCTTAAAAGAATCTTTGCTTTTAAAATGGATCCTAGTAAAGAGTTGCAAGATAATCTTGATGTCTTTAATAAGCTAGTTCAAGATTTGAATAGTTATAGTATTATTTTTTCAGATGAATAATTGGCTGTTATTTTGTTAAATTCTATTCCTGATTGCTTTGATAACTTGATTAATGCCATTGAGTATGAA
This sequence comes from Bretschneidera sinensis, assembly GCA_023935145.1. Taxonomy (NCBI): domain Eukaryota; kingdom Viridiplantae; phylum Streptophyta; class Magnoliopsida; order Brassicales; family Akaniaceae; genus Bretschneidera; species Bretschneidera sinensis. The sequence continues at coordinate 43,811,319 of CM043702.1, read as the reverse complement.
AGGGATACTTTAACAAAGGAGATTGTGATCAATGCCATAAGGGCACATGATTTCAAAGCCAATATGAAGGAGACATCAAGTGGTGAAGGGTTATTCGTAAGAGGAAGGCTAGCAGCTCGGAATGGCAGTAGCAACAATGGCTATTACCGGGACAAAGGTAGAGGAGAGAGCCATGGGAGATCTCATTCCAAGACAAGACTTGGAGGAGGAAGGAGATGCTTCTACTGCAATAAGGAGGGCCATTTCAAGAAAGATTGCAAGAAGAGGATGTGGGATGAGAGGAGAAGCCATACCAACAATGGAGAGGCTTCGGTTGCCATAGGAGAACAGTAAGGTGATGATGTTCTTGTTGTGTGCTCGAGTGTGAGCAAGGGGCAAGAAGGTAGCAGGAAATGGATTCTTGATTTTGGGTGCACTTATCCTATATGCCCTCACAAGGAATGGTTCAAGAATTTCAAGGAGATCAATGATGGAAGGGTCTTCTTGGGGAATGACAATTCTTGCCAAGTGAGAGGGATTAGAGACATCTAATTGAGGATGTTTGATGGAGTCACAAGGCTACTGCGAAATGTGAGATATCTTCCGGATTTGAAGAGAAATTTGATCTCGTTGGGGCAGCTATATTCCATGGGGTATACATACAAAGTAGAGGGAGGAAAGATCAAGGTGACCAAGGGATCTTTGGTAGTGATCAAGGTAGCAAGAAATGATGGACTCTATGAGATGATCGGAGAGACATAAATCAATGATCAAGCATCAAGCTTGATGGCTGAGATGGATAAGGCAGCTCTTTGGCATACTCGCTTGGGACGTATGAGTGAAGAGGGCCTGCAAGTTCTCAGCAATGATGGCCTACTTGGTGGAGACAAAGTAGAGGAACTTGATTTCTGTGAGAGTTGCATTCTTGGGAAGCAACACTGGGTCAGCTTCAACACCGGAGTGCACAAATCTAAGGGGATTCTTGACTACATTCATGCGGACCTTTGGGGACCGGCAAGGACACCAACACAGGGAGGTAACATTTACTTTTTGTCTTTAATTGATGATTATTCAAGAAGAGTGTGTGTTTATTTGCTTAGAAATAAATCAGATGCCTTGAATAAGTTAGTGGTGTGGAAAGGGCTGGTTGAGACTCAAATGGGTAGAGTAGTTAAAGAGATAAGAACCAATAATGGCTTAGAAATTTTTAACCAAGAACTTTATCAATTCTGTAGGTTAAATGGCATTCTAAGACATAGGACGGTTGTGGAAACCCCTCAGCAAAGTGGAGTTGCTGAGTGGATGAATAAGACCCTTATAGAAAAGGTTAGATGCATGTTGAATGGATCCAGTTTACCAAAATATTTTTGGGGTGAAGCTGTAGCTACAGCTGCATACTTGGTAAATAGATCACCTTCTAGAGCTTTAGAGCTCAAGACTCCCATGGAGATGTGGAGTGAAAAACCCCCTGAATTAAACAACCTTAGGACTTTTGGTTGTGCTGCATATGCACATCAAAAGGAGGATAAACTTAGCCCAAGATCTAGAAAATGTGTATTTCTAGGATATGGTGATGGGGTTAAGGGATATAGGTTGTGGTCCTTAGAAAATAATGGCATTAACTAATTATAAGTAGGGATGTTATTTTTAATGAATTGTTATTTCCCTACTTGGAGAAAACTAACCCTGCAGGGGCTAGTGAGCAAACCAAAGCGAAAGTTGTGGAGCATCACATCAAGGAGAACTCGGTTCAGGTAGAGTAGAGGAGGCAAAAGGGTTCAGACCAGGTAGAGCCCTTAGATGAAGGCCAAGAAGCTCAAGAAACTCAATAAGAGGCTGAACAAGAAGAGGTTGATGCAGTAAATAACTACCAGCTCACAAGAGACCGAGAAAGGAGAGTGGTTAGACCACCCTTGAGATATGAGTTTGCGGATGCTAATGTAGCAGCTCCTTAGATAGAAGGAGAGGTTAAACCAGAAACTTACACGGATGCCATTGAGTGTAAGGAGTCGTTAAAGTGGCAGCTAGCTATGGAGGAAGAAATGGATTATGTGAGGAAGAACAACTTCTGGGAATTGGTAAAAATTCCAGGAAATCAGAGAGTTGTGGAATGGAAGTGCACTTACAAGATCAAAGAAGGGTACCCTCCAGGAGATGATGTCCAGAACAAGGCTAGACTGGTGGCGAATGGATTCGCAAGAAGATAAGACATAGATTTCACAGAAACTTTCTCACCTGGACCCAAGGTGGAGAAGATGGTGAGTATCCTCATCTGTGTCATTGATGGGCTGTTGGTTTGGAACAACAGGAAGAGGATGAAAAGGTTTACATCTCAACTCAGTGAGGAGTTCGAGAGGAAGGATCTCAGCCTTACACAAAAGATCCTTGGGATGTGTAGAATTTAAGAAAAGAAGAGAAACCGGTTGAGGGTTTCTTGGGCAATGGGTGTTCTCAGAAAATTTGTGAGTAATCCAGGAAAGAAGCATTGGCTTGGGATGAAGAGGTTGCTGAGGTATTTGAAGGCTCAGTGGCAGCCGGTGGTAACACTCATAACAACCGGGGCAGAATATATAGCGGCTATAGAAGCCATAAAAGAGGCTATGGGGTGCAAAGGGTTGTTGGACGAGTGGGAGATCCTAAAAGAGCAGGTTGTGGTGTCTGATGAGTCTTAAATATTGCATATTTAAGACCCTTAACTTATATTTGTTATGCTCTTAGTTAGTAGTATTTCACTTTATTTTATGTCTTTTTTGTGTTTTGTGTATTTTTATAGGTTTGTGGAGAAAATGAAGCATTTCAGGAGATGTGAAGCTTCAGAAGCAATAGCGATCGATCGCACGAGGGGACGTCTACTAGCATTCTGGTGGATCCCGAAGGCTTTGCTACCACGAGGAGAAGCGCCGCCTATCAGCAAGTGGAATTTCTCCCATGTAAAGTTATTTATTTCTTTTTATTTAGTTGTTTTAGTTTAATGTTTAGCACTTTATTATGAATTGTAGTTTCATAGTTATGAGTGGCTAGAATTTTCAGCTAAGGTTGAAGATGAAGCCTGACCGTTGTTTGGCATAGTAGTTCAGATTTGCTTGTACAAATCTGACATTTTTTTAGTATAAATGTTCTGTCAATTATTTGAGTAAAATCTTATGATTAATTGCATTTAAATTGTTCTGTTGGATATTCCTTGTGTTTCATCTGATGGATACATCAAATTGTTTTTGATTAAATTGGATTTCCTTTGTGATTTGTTAAAAGTGGATAAATTGGATGCTTTTGGTTTTATTGGGATATTTGTTGTTTTTTGTCTTAAGTTGGATTCATGGAATGTTTTGATAGGCTATTTTTACATGAAGATATATGCTTAGCTTTGGTGGGGTCGATTCAGAAACCTTAGTGTTTTTATTATTAGTTTTTAAAATCAATTTAGTTCAGCTTTTATTTATTTTGCAACATATAATACAAAACTCAGAACTAGGTTAAGATAAGATTAGTTTAGATAAATTTATATTTTCACAACACAATTCCCTGTGGATTTGACCTCACACTTGCACAACGCTATATTGCAAACGACTCCTGCGCTTGCGAGTAATTTAAAACTCACAACAAGTTTTTGGCGCCGTTGCCGGGGAATTGTTTGGTTTGTGAAAAATTTTGGTCTGAATTGATTTTATTTTTCTACTAGTTAGTTATCAATTTTTTTTTTTAAAAAAAAAAAAAATTGTTAATTTTTGTGAGTAGTGTGTTTGCTATTTTTGCTTTATTCTGTTGTTTCTGCTGGTTAATACCTCATTGTTTTTTGTTGGTGTATGCTTGGTCGGAGATCATTGAACGTAGATTTGATACATTTAGATCTTGACTTAGAAATAACTTTTAGGAGACAAAGAAGAGCACTAGTTGAGAGAGAGACTGTTGAGATGAGAGAGAATTTTAGGGATTCACATCATCCTGAACATGTAGAGCAACCTAGAGCTTGGAACGTGGACTCCACTACATCCCTTAGGGATTTGTTCGCACCCGTTGCGACTAACTCATCCTCTTGCATAGTGTTACTACCTACCAATGCCACCCACTTTAACTTAAAGCCACATGTTATCCAACTCTTACCCTCATTCCATGGCTTAGATCTTGAAAATCCTTATAGTCATATGAAGAATTTCAAAGACATTTGTGCCACATTTAAATTCCAGAGCTTCTCTGAGGAGTCAGTCCATCTTCGACTCTTCCCTTTTTGTCTTCACGATAGAGCTAGAGCATGGTTGGATTCCAACACGCTCGGGTCTATTACATCTTGGGAAAACCTGCTTAGCAAATTTTATCATAAGTTTTTCCCAATTTCTAGAGTGAATGAGTGTCGAAAGGAGATTAGCTCTTTCACTCAGGATGAGGACTAAAAATTTTCTGAGAGTTGGGAGCGCTTCAAAGAGCTATTGATCAGATGCCCTCCATATTGATATGAGAAGTGGAGACTCGTTTAGTTCTTCTACCAAGGGTTGACTCAACCCAACCTAGCATGATCGAGTCTATGAATGGGGGGGGCATTCTTGAGTCTGACAGGAGATGAAGCATATATGGCGTTGGACAAGTTATCCGACAACTTGCAACAGTGGGATTTTTCAAGCTGTCGAGATAAGTCCATTCGCGCTCCTAAGAGGGGAGGCATCTATGAGGTCAGGAAAGACGCTGATTTGAGGATAAGGTTAGATATCCTCACTAAGAAGATTGACGCTCTCACTGTGAGCCAATCCATCAATGCTGCCAACACATTCAATGTTAAAAGCTGTTCCATCTGTGCTAGTCCCATGCATCTAGCACAAAATTACCCATCAATGCCGGCTTGTGCCGAGTATCATATGGAACAAGTAAATGCTTTCAATGACTATCGAAGGCAGTCAAATGGATCATACTCTGAGACGTACAATCTAGGGTGGCGGAACCACCCAAATTTTTCATGGAGGCAGAACTAACTAATGAATCAGGGAGGTGCCTCTCATAATACTCAAAATCAATAACCTCCTGGATTTGCCCAACAAATTCCTGGTCATGGTCGTTCTGCCCATCCAGCACCATTACCTACTTACCAAGCTCCCACTCAAACACCAGCACTATTTTCACAGTCACTAGAGGACACCATTAAAGAATACATGAAAATGAATAGCCAATCCATGAGCGACGTAAGGAGTGCAACAATGGTTAACACCCAAGCAATTGCCAAGCTGGAGAGTCAAATAGGGCAAATTGCAAGTCACTTGGGTGAGAGAGAGAATGAGAAGTTCCCCAGTAAACCCGTGCCCAACCCGAAAGGACAATTTATGGTTGGGAGTTCATCAACTCCTATGCACGGGGAGGAACAAGTACAGTCGATTATCACACTGAGATCTGGGAGACAAGTAGACAATCGAGTGGAAGAGAGCCCTGCTATGCAGTAAGGGCAAGGGAGTGACAATAAGGAGAAGAGAGATGCTGAGCCATCTACAGCCACACTTACTGAGAAAGACCCTCCTAGGTTGTTTGTACCTAGAACACCTTACCCCGACAGACTACAGGCGCCCAAGAAAGGAGGGAAGTATGAGGAAATTCTGGAGGTATTCAAACAAGTCCAAATCAATATCCCATTTTTGGATGCCATCCATCAAGTGCCATCATATGCCAAGTTTTTAAAGGACTCGGTCACTATCAAGAGGAGGACGAATGTCCCAAAGAAGGCATTTTTGACTGAGCAGGTCAGCTCAATCCTTCAGTGCAAGTTACCCATCAAGTATAAGGACCCGGGGTGTCCTACCATCTCTTGCACGATATGAGTCAGCCATATTGAGAGGGCTCTTTTGGATCTAGGGGCAAGTGTGAATCTTCTAACCTACTCAGTCTATTTGCAGTTAGGGTTAGGAGAATTGAAGTCCACATCCATGACGCTTCAATTGGCTGACAGGTCAGTGAAAAGACCACGGGGAATAGTTGAGGACGTCTTGATAAAAACGGATAAATTCTATTTCCTAGTGGATTTTATTGTGCTTAACATAGAGTCGGTCCAGAATGTAGGGATTCAAATACCGGTGATTCTAGGGTGACCATTCTTAGCCATGGCTAACGCCCTAATCAATTGTAGGACAGGGGTGATGAAGATCTCCTTCGGAAATATGACAATGGAGTTGAACATCTTTGATATCACTAGGCAACCACTGGAATATGATGAAGTGAGAAATGTATGCTTGATAGAGGAGATTCTTGAGGAGACTGTGAATGAATCAAGCATTGAGGACCCCTTAGAGGCATGCTTTGCTCAATTTGGAGAGGATTTAGATTTAGATAAATTACTTGAGCAAGCGAATTCCATTTTGGAGTCTCCTCCTCGGAAGAGCAATAACAAGGAGGAGACTGCCGAACCTGAAACCCCCAAGAAGGAACTGAAGCCTTTACCAGATAATCTTAAGTATAAGTTCCTAAGTTCAGCCGATAGTTTACCTATGATTATAGCTTCAGATTTGGGTGAAGCTCAAGAAGAGAAGTTATTAGATGTCTTAAGAAAGCACAAGGAAGCTATCGGGTGGACCATTGAGGATATCAGGGGAATCAGCCCCTCGGTGGTGATGCACAGGATACATTTGGAGGAGGATGCTAAGCCATCAAGGGAGCCACAAAGAAGGCTCAACCCTGCTATGCAAGAGGTTGTGAGGGCAGAGGTTATTAAGCTGTTAGATGCAGGGATCATTTATCTCATCTCTGATAGCAAATGGGTGAGCCCGATTCATGTTGTGCCCAAGCGAGTTGGATTGATGGTAGTAAAGAATAAAGACGACGAGTTGGTGCCAACTCGTGTTCAGTCAGGGTGGAGAGTGTGTATAGACTACTGTAAGCTGAACGCTGCCATAAGGAAGGATCATTTTCCACTTCTATTTATTGATCAGATGGTGGAGCGTTTGGCTGGACACGAGTATTATTGCTTTTTGGATGGTTATTCTAGATATAACCAAGTCCCCATGGACCCTGAAGATCAGGGGAAGACGATGTTTACCTTTCCTTTTGGGACTTTCGCCTACCGTCACATGCTCTTTGGGTTATGCAATGCACCCACTACTTTCTAGCGGTGCATGGTCAGTATATTTTCTGACATGGTAGAGTAATTCTTAGAGATTTTCATGGACGACTTCTCCGTCTTCGGTTCAACATTTGAGGAGTGCCTGCATCGTCTCACTTTGGTTTTAGTGCAGTGCAAGGAGAAGAACCTGGTGCTTAATTGGGAGAAGTGCCATTTTATGGTCAAGCAAGGAATTGGAATGGGGCATGTCGTATCTCATCGAGGGATTGAGGTCGACAAAGCGAAGGTGGATTTGATTTCCAACCTTCCACCCCCACGTACGGTGAAAGAGGTTTGATCTTATCTGGGCCATGCAGGCTTCTACAGACGATTTATCCAGAATTTCAGCAAGATCGCCATGCCCTTGTGCAAGTTATTGCTGAAATATGCTCCATTTCTATTTGATGAGGATTGTAAGAAAGCATTTGGGGATCTGAAGAAGATTCTGATGTCCATACCCATTATTCAGCCACCCAATTGGGGTGTGCCCTTTCAGATTATGTGTGACGCATCAAACTATGCTGTTGGAGCTGTTTTAGGGCAGCGTGTTGATAAACTTCCCCATGTTATCTACTATGCAAGTCAAAGTCTAAACGACGCACAACTCAATTACTCTACCACTGAAAAGGAGTTGCTTGCAGCCGTTTTTGCATTAGACAAGTTCAGATCCTACTTGTTAGGATCTAAAGTCATTATCTACTCGGACCATGCAGCATTGGAGTATCTTTTCTCTAAAAAAAAGATGCTAAATCTTGTCTTATCCGATGGATCTTGCTACTTCAAGAGTTCGACATTGAGATTCGGGATAAGAAAAGTTCAGAAAATGTGGTGGCGGACCATTTGTCTAAATTGATTATGGAATTCACTGAGACCGCCACTCCCATTTTTGAAACCTTTCCTGATAAGCAATTGATGCACATTGCTCACAACCCTGTGCCATGGTTTGCTGATATAGTGAACTATCTTGTCACCGGTCAACAGCCCTTGCATTAGGGGCGACAAGATAAATCAAAGTTTTTTGCAATGGCAAAACATTTTTTTTGGGATGATCCTTACCTATTCAAGTATTGTCCCGATCAGATCATCAGAAGGTGTATTCCTGAGCATGACCAATCTAATGTCATCGCCTTCTGTCATGATCATGGTTATGGAGGCCATTTTAGTGCTAAAAAGACCGCTGTGAAGATTTTGCAGTGTGGATTCTATTGGCATACGCTGTTCCGGGACTCTCACACCTACTGTGTATCTTGTGAGCGTTTCCAAAAGCTAGGGAGTCTTTCTAGGAGGAATATGATGCCCCTCAACCCTATTATGATTGTTGAGATTTTTTATGTGTGGGGTATTGATTTCATGGGACCATTCCCAAACTCCTTTGGCTACCTGTACATTCTGGTTGCTGTGGACTATCTGTCCAAGTGGGTGGAGGCTGTTGCATGCAAGACTAATGACCACAGAGTTGTGGTCTAGTTTTTGAAGGATGTTATTTTTGCTCGTTTTGGTACATCTCGAGCAATCATAAGTGATGGAGGTAAGAATTTTTGCAGAAAGATCTTTGAGCAGTTGATGAAGAAGTATTTCATTACATACAAGGTTGCCACCCCGTATCACCCACAGACGAGTGGTCAAGTGGAAATTTCAAATCGCGAGATCAAACAAATTTTGGAGAAGACTGTGAACCCTAGTAGAAAGGATTGGTTTCTGTGATTAACTGATGCACTGTGGGCATATCAGACAGCCTTCAAGACGCCAATTGGCATGTCTCCCTATAGTATTGTGTATGGAAAGGCATGTCACCTTCCGGTCGAATTAGAGCATCGTGTGTATTGGGCTATCAAGCAACTGAATTTCAATCTTTTCAAGGCTGGCTCACAACGAAAGCTCCAACTCAATGAATTGGATGAGCTGCAGAATGATGCATATGAGTGTGCCCGATCATACAAAGCACAAATGAAGAAGACTCATAACCAAAACATTTTGAGATGAGCTTTTGAGCCGGGTCAGAAAGTTCTTCTTTACAATTCGTGCCTGCATCTTTTTCCAGGCAAGCTCAAATCTTGATGGACAGGCCCATTTATTATTCGGTCAGTTTTTCCTCATGGGGCCATCGAGATTAAGGATCCAAAGAATGGTAATACTTTCAAGGTAAATAGACAGAGGCTAAAACCATTCTTGGAGTTGAGGAGTCCGGACATTAAGACGATACTGTTGGAGGATCCTAGTTACTCGGATTGAGTGTAGTTTTCTAAGGAGAGTCTGGCTGAAGACTTTAAACTTAGCACTCATGGGAGGCACAACACAGCTTATCTTTTCTGTATATTTATTAATTTTTATGATTAATGTTTGTTTCCAGTATTTTTTTGTTTTCCAGTTTTTATTTTTCAGGGACAATGCGTACTTCAGTTCAAGTTTTGGGGTATGCTATGAGCCATACCAGTCCAGATAATTCTCCATATCTCAGGTTAGCTCTTTCCATATTAGTCACACATTGGGGTCAATGTGTAATTTAAGTTTGGGGGTATGGGAGACACATCACACACTTTGTCCTAATTTGTTGTCTTTTCGTCGTAAAGATAAATGCATGTTCATGTTCGTCTAAAAATTTTGGTTGATCTGAAAAATTGTGATGTGATTTCATTGGTGAGTTTAAAATTTTGAACACATGATCTGATGATAGAGTTTAAACTTTAGTTACTTACTTTAGGCATTTTCGTGAATTCACATGTTTGATATAATCTCACACGAGCACATTAGCACATATTTGTGTGAGGTATGACATATGAGTTGAATGTATACGTTTCCTTGTCTTAACTGAAACTGGATGACTTGCTGGATAAAAACTTGGGTATATATATATAAAAAAAACTATTAATATTTATAATGATCATCATCAATAAACTTTCCACTGAGTAACTGGACCTCTTGCCTCAGTAAGCAGTGAGTGTTCACATCAAAAAGTGAGAATTTTATTCATAATGATTATTGCGAAACTTTCCACTGAGTAACTGGACCTCTTGCCTCAGCAAGCAGTGAGTGTTCATGTCAAAAGGTGAAAATTTTGCTTGGTAGTATTAAGGCCAGTTTAATTTCGTAGCCTTTTTTACTCGAGTTAGTAAGTCCTTAGGGGTGCCTTTACACCTAATGCCTTAAAACCATCTGGTTTGGGAGTCATTGACTCAATACTCGTTACATGGGTCGATTAGAAAGCTTAAGGGAACTAAACATAGCAGAGCCTTATATATATATATATAAACTATGCCATCGTTGTTCTTTCCGATGAGAAATTCTGTGGATCTTGAGACTTGAATTACCTTGTACATTGAAGTTATTTAGAAACCTCATCTGTATATGCTAATTCACTTTACACTGATTCAAGCTTGTAATGTCTTACCATGCCTCTTGTAAGTAATTAGGTTTTAAATTCTTATTCATTGTGAAGATGAGTTCGACTTATTTAAGCTTGCTCATTAATGAATCTCATGATTTTGTATGCTCCTTAAATTTTTGGATACCATGAATACTGAACTTATCTTTATAATCCTTGTTGTTCATTTAGTTTTTTTATTTTGTTTTGCTAAAGGACTAGCAAAATATAAGTTTGGGGGTATTTGATGAGTCTTAAATATTGTATATTTAAGACCTTTAAATTATATTTGTTATGCTCTTGGTTAGTAGTATTTCACTTTATTTTATGTCTTTTTTTTGTGTTTTGTGTATTTTTATAGGTTTGTGGAGAAAATGAAGCATTTCAAGAGATGAGAAGCTTCAGGAGCAATAGCGATCGATCGCACTATGTTGCGATCGAGTGCATGGTCAACAATCCCACATCGAAATGTTTGCAGTACAATGCACCTGCGATCGAGCGCACCAGACACGCGATCGAGCGCACATGCGATCGTGCGCACAAGACATACGATCGATCGCATCATTCTGCGATCGAGCGCACTCGGGCAGTATCCCACATCGAATTTGAAACCCATGCTACTCTGGGACTCCCCTATATAAACACCATCTGACCTCATCATTCAGTGTACAATTCCTGGGCCACTTTGGTGTTAACCAGTGGACGTCTGCTAGCATTCTGGTGGATCCCGAAGGCTTTGCTACCACGAGGGGAAGCGCCGCCCATCAGCGAGTAGAATTTCTCCTATGTGAAGTTATTTATTTCTTTTTATTTAGTTGTTTTAGTTTAATGTTTAGCACTTTTATTATGAATTATAGTTTCATAGTTATGAGTGGCTAGAATCTTTAGCTAAGGTTAAAGATGAAGCCTCGCCGTTGTTTGGCATAGTAGTTCAGATTTGCTTGCACAAATCTGACATTTTTTTAGTATAAATGTTCTGTCAATTATTTGAGTAAAATCTTATGATGGATTGCGTTTAAATTGTTCTGTTGGATATTCCTTGTGTTTCATCTAATGGATACATCAAATTGTTTTTGATTAAATTGGATTTCCTTTGTGATTTGTTAAAAGCGGATAAATTGGACACTTTTGGTTTAATTGGGATATATGTTGTTTTTTGTCTTAAGTTGGATTCATGGAATGTTTTGATAGGCTATTTTTACATGAAGATATATGCTTAGCTTTGGTGGGGTGGATTCAGAAACCTTAGTGTTTTTATTATTTGTTTTTAAAATCAATTTAGTTAAGCTTTTATTTATTTTGCAACATATAATACTTTGGATAGCCAAAGTATGTGGTACTTATGGAGGAATCCAGTGTTCCATGAAAGGACAAAGCATATGAATGTTCGGTATCATTACATTCCGAAAAATGGTACAAAAGGATGCATTCATCTTGACAAGAAGACCACAGAAGAAAATCCTACGGACTTGGGTACTAAAGTTCTACCTCTAAGTAAGTTTAATTATTGCCTTGAATTACTTAGGATTGGAGTTGGTTAATTAGTGACTCAAGATGAGTTTGGATCCTGAAGTTTTCTGCATAATGGTTCAGGTTTTTTGAACACTTAGACAAAGGTAGAGATTGTTGTTATTTGTCTAAGGTTCAAACAAGTCCAACCATGGTTTAAAAATGGTTAAAGTCTAAACCAAAGGTGGAGTATCAGAGTTTAGCAAGTTAGAAGACTGCACACATGTGTGTGCATCAATTTGGAGCAAGGGAAGGCCATGCGCACTAGTGTGCGCACTTCTGCACACAATCAAGGAAGTGTGCGCCCAGCAGCAGCATCATCAGCACCATGGCGCCCAGCAACCAGCACCGTGGTGTCCAGAATGGTGTGCTGTAGGACTGCATCAGCACCATGGCGCCCAACAACTAGCACCATGGCATCCAGAATGGTGTGCCGAAGGACTGGATCAGCGCCATGACGCCGAGAAGCTAGCACCATGGCGTCCAGAAGGTGTGCAAAGGTGCCCTGCCCAGCACCACGGCGCCCCCTGTTGAGCGCCTAGGCGCTAGGCAAAGGGTTGCACACATGGATAGCCTATTTTAAGACCCTTTTAAGTGCATGAGTACAAGGTTAAAATGCACAGAACCACTTGTGAAGTGATGAAGGGCTATGATTAAGTGGAGATCATGATTAAAGGGTGGAAATTGATTCACAAGAATGTCCAAGAAATGAAAGGCTATAAAAGCGGTTCTAAAGCCTCATTTTTACAAGAGGAGAAACACACAAGTTTGTGACATTGTGAGATCAATTGTAAATACAAGAGAGAATTATGTGAGAGACATAAACATAAGAGGGACTCTTTGTAGTGAGGTTGGCTATAAACAAGAGAGAGTAGTATAAAGAGAGAGCATTATAATCTTCTTTCTTCTCTTCTTGGTTTCTTCAAGAACTTGAGCTTCTTGAAGGGGATTGTTGTAACTTGTAAGAACCATTTGAGATGGTGCAGAGAGTTCGGAGGAACTCACGGGGACGTAGGCACATTGCCGAACCTCGATAACAAATTGCTTGTCTTCTTTCTTTCTTTGATTTTCTGTTCTTGTATTCGATTGCTGAAATTCTTTCTACAAGTCATTCTAGACTTGGGTGTTTGGAAGATCACCACCTGGGCATCTTGTCAAGGTGATTTCTAACAATTGTTAATCATAATAGATTGAGATTCAACTACTTTAGGCTTGACAAAAAGACTAGAATACCTAAATTTTAGTTGGACACTTGACAAAATGACTCAATTGGGTCAATACTAAATGTTAAGGAACAAATTAACAAAACTTAAAGTTCAACGACTTAAATAGGACACGAGCCAAATTTTTAGGACAGAAAATAGAATTTACTCTTATATTATTCATAAATGAAGTATCTCATTCCTCTTGGTTGTTCCATAGTCAACATCTTTAGAGAAACGAATCGTTATACTAATTTGTTCGCTAGCTTGGCACACAATTCCAAGCAAAATATATTTTTTTCTATATTGGTGTCCATGCCTCATTATATTTCTTTGTCTTGTAAGCAGGATCGACTTAGGTTACACTATTACTGTCCTCCATAATTTGCAATATTGATAGTAATAGGTTTTATTTTTCAGACATCCTTAGTACGGGTTTTTTCATATTTGTACTCCCTTTCGAGATTGTTTTCTAAATAAGGGGTTCGGTTCATGGCCCCTCTATTTGATTGTACTTTCTTCTTTATTATTAAACAGATAGGGGTTTTCTAAACCCCCTGCCATAACAGGTGGTGTTCTTAAAAAAAGAAAAAAATAAATCTAAAGTGTAATCTGTTTCGTCGGTATTGGTTTCTCTTTAAGCTTTTCTGAGAGAAAAATATGTTGATTTTAGTCATATGCATTTATTTATTTACTTTTAATTCATGTCAAAGAAATAGAAAAAAAAAGTCTTTTCTTTTCTAAGGTCTGGCATTATCAGTAGGAAAAAAAATTTCTTTTGTTTTTTCAGTCATGTTTTGGGAATCCATTATAATGTATATAAAGACTAGGAGCACGTGGCTTTAGAAGCATCTTTTTCATTCCTTAAGAATTGCTATATTAATACCTCATTCTCATCGCAAGCCTTACCCAAGGCAGATATAAAGTGGAAGATATTTCTCTAACTGTTATGAAGTAAAGCATCATTTTACGATATGGCATATTCAAGTCGGTTAGAGCCTCTCGATTGTTGGAATTTTGTCATAAAAAATAAAAAGGATGGGTCTAGATTCACGGTAATTAAATATCTAGCCTTTACTAGATGTCTATAATCTCATACTGTTCTACCACTTATTTGGAATTTATCAATTCACAATTTAATCAAGTTATTAATTGCCTTTATTAAGTTCGAAATTTTAAAACAAATTATGCTTTTATGGTGGTAGGTTTAGCTAATTTGATTTCATTTATGTAAATTTTGTTCCTTAAATTTGTTGGTCCTATGCTTCTATTGAACCGTACATATTGCATTTTCTTGTTGAGTGTTACAAAAATCAATTTTTTCGATTGTGTTTTTAATAAGATTAAGAAAAATTCCCTTATCGATCGATAGTGTGCCCATGATCTCTTCCCTTTTGGGGGTAAGTTTTGGGGATTTTTTTCCAAGCGATTGGAGATGAGGATGGGGCTTAATTCTCTATCAATGTTTGGGAACCGCAGTCTGGGATCCCATTCCCTACCCTAATTAAGCATCGAACAAGATATATGTTATAATATATATGATTTTATATATGTGCGTGTGTTAGTTATTATATATTTATTTATTTATGTTGCACTATACTAATATTTTAATTAAAAGTAAGCTAAGTAGAGTTGGTAACGATCTCACATGGAGTCTTCAGATTTGTAAATAGAGAATATCCCCATTTGTTGTGAGTTTTAAATTACTCACAAGAGCATGAGTCGTTTGCAGTATAGCGTTGTGCAAGTGCGAGGTCAAATCCACAGGGAATTGCGTTGTGAAAGTATATTTTCAATCTAAACTAACTCTATCTTAACCTAGTTCCGAATTTCAGATGAAAATTTGCAAAAGAAATTAAAATTAAACTAAATTGATTTTTAATAACTAATAATTAAAACACTAAGGTTTCCAAATCCACCCCACCGAAGTTAAGCATATATGTTCTAAAAATATAGCCTATCAAAACATTCTATGAATCCAACTATAAGACAAAAAACAAAGAATATCCCAACTAAACCAAAAGCATCCAATGTATCCGCTCTCAACAAATCACAAAGGAAATCCAATTTAATCGAAAAACATTCAATGTATTCATCAGATGAAACACAAAGAATATCCAACATATAATTTAAACTCAATCAATTATAAGATTAACTCAAATAATTGACAGAACATTTATATTAAAAATTGTCAGATTTGTACAAGCAAATCTGAACTACTACGCCAAACAACGGCGGGGCTTCATCTTCAACCTTAGCTGAAGAGTCTAGCCACTCATAACTATGAAACTACAATTCATAATAAAAGTGCTAAACATTTAAACTAAAACAACTAAATGTAAATAAATAAATAACTTTACATGGGAGAAATTCCACTCGCTGACGGGAGGCGCTTCCCCTCGTGATGACAAAGCCTTCGAGATCCACCAGAATTCTAGCGGACATCCACCGGTAAACACCAAAGTGGCTCAAGAATTGTACACTGAATGATGAAGTCAAATGGTGTTTATATAGGCAAATACCACGAGTGCAATGTGTTTCCAATCCGATGTGGGATGTGGGATATAGAAATGTGTTTCCAACCGATGTGGGATGTGGGATTTAAGTCTTCACATGCCCTTCAAAACTTCTGCTCACGCTAAAATCCCGCACAGCCCGCACAGCCTGACCTCTGTCTACTAAAACGGCTATAACTTTCTGTAGAAAAATCATTTTTACGAGCCGTGAAATTCTCCAGAAAATAGACTTCTGGATCTTTCTAAGCATATATGGTTCATATCCTGGTTTTTCTTGAATCAATACAATTTAATTTTCAAATATGATTGATCTGTACGGGTAATTCTGGCAATTTTAGTGAAACTCCTTTCCCAGTGCTTGTAAACCTGAAAAACAATGAAAACAACTCAAAGTAACAAAATCCTAAGCTAACAAATGTAAATTAAGTGGCCAAAATATGCAATATTTTTCTCTCATCAAATACCCCCAAACTTACATTTTGCTAGTCCCTTAGCAAAACAAAATAAATAAAAAAAACTAAATGAAAAACAAAGAACATAAAGATAAGTTCAGCATTCATGATATTCAAAAATTTAAGGAGCATTCAAAATCATGAGATTCATTCATGAGCAAGCTTAAATAAGTCCAACCCATCTTACAATGAATAAGAATTTAAGATCTAATTAATTACAAGAGGCATGGTAATACATCACAAGCTTGAATCAGTGTAAAGTGATTTAGCATATACAGATGAGGTTTCCAAATAACTTCAATGTATAAGGTAATTCAAGTCTCAAGATCCACAGAATTTCTCATTGGACAGAACAATGATGGTATATAAGGCTCATATATATATATATATATATATATATATATATATATATATATATATATATATATATATATATATATATATATATATATATAAGGCTCTGCTATGTTTAGTTCCCTTAAGCTTTCTAATTTACCCATGTAACGAGTATTGAGTCAATGACTCTCAAACCAGATGATTTTAGGGCATTAGGTGTAAAGGCACCCCTAAGGACTTACTAACTCGAGTCAAAAAGGCTACGAAAATAAACCAGCTTTAATACTACCAAGAAAAATTCCACCTTTTGACGTGAACACTCACTGCTTACTGAGGTAAGAGGTCCAGTTACTCAGCGGAAAATTGTAGTAAATTTTTTTTTTATTTATGCCCAAGTGTTCATCCAACAAGTCATCCAATTTCAGTTAAGATAAGGAAAAATACACTTTAAAATCACATGTCATACCTCATATAATTTGTGCTAATGTGCTCGTGTTAGATTATGTCAAACATGTGAATTCTCAAATGCCTAAGGTAAGTAACTAAATTTTAAAAATTAATCACCAGATCATGTGTTCAAAATGTTAAGCTCACCAATGATATCACATCACAGAAAATGTTAAGATCAACCAAAATTTCACGATAATATGAGCATGCATTTATCTCTATGACGAAAGGACAACAAATTAGGAAAAATTGTGTGATGTGTCTCCCATACCCCCAAACTTAAATTACACATTGACCCAAATGTGTAACTAATATGGAAAGAGTTGACCTGAGATATGGAGAACTAGCTGGACAGGTATGGCTCATAGCATACCCCCAAACTTGAACTGAAGTACGCTTTGTCCCTGAAAAATAAAAACTGAAAAAAAATATACTGGAAACAAACATTAATCATAAAAATGCGAAATAATAAATAAACAGAAAAGATAAGCTGTGGGGTGCCTCCCATGAGCGCTAAGTTTAACGTCTTCAGCCAGACCCAACATTAGTAAACATGCCCAACTAAGGCTCCACCATCTGATCAATAAATGGGAATGGAAAATGATCAGGCCTAGTGGCAGCATTCAATTTACGGTAGTCTAGACACTTTCTCCATCTTGACTGCACTCGAGTTGGAACCAACTCGTCGTCTTTATTTACTATCGTCAATTTAGCACGTTTGGGCACGACTGGAATTAGGCTCACCCACTTGCGATCAGAGATGGGATAAATGATCCCTGGCTCTAACAGCTTAATATCTTCTGCCCTCACAACCTCTTGCATAGCAGGGTTGAGCCTTCTTTGTGGCTCCCTCGATGGCTTGGCATTCTCCTCCAACTGTATCGTGTGAATTACCAACGAGGGGTTGATTCCCTTGACATCCTCAATAGTCCAGCCTATAGCTTCCTTATGCTCTCTTAAGATGTCCAATAATTTCTCCTCTAGAGCATCACCCAAATCTAAAGCTATAATTATAGGCAAAGAATCTGCTGGACCTAGGAACTTATACTTAAGATTGTCCGATAAAGGCTTAAGTTCCTTTTTGGGGGGTTCAGGTGTTGTGGTTTCCTCTGTCTCACTGATCTTTTGAGGAGCAGACTCCAAAGTAGCATTTGCTTGCTCAAACAACTTATCTAAATCCAAATCGTCTTCAAATTGAGCAAAGCATGCCTCCAAAATGTCCTCAGACTTCCCTTCTTTCTTGGGCACTTGTAGTCTCTCAGGGTAAGGCGCTTTAGGTAAAAACGACCTAGAGAGATCATTAATAATAGGTGTGGCTGTAGATGGCTCAACATCTCTCTTCTCATTGTTGCCACTTTCTTGCCCTTGGTGCATAGCAGGGTTCTCTTCCACTTGATTGTACACTTGTCTCCCTGACCTCAATGGGACAATTGATTGCACTTGTTCCTGCCAATGCATAGGAGTTAATAAATTTCCCACCACAAACTGTTCCTTTGGGTTAGGATCAGTTTGACTGGGGAACGTTCCTTTCTCTCCTTCACCCACATAACTTGCGATTTGATCAATTTGACTCTCTAGTGTGGCAATCGCTTGGGTTTTTTCTATTGTTGCACTCATCACTTCACTCATAGATTGGCTAGTCGTTTTCATGAAATCATTAAGAGCGTCCTCCAATGACTGTGAAACCAACGCTGGCGCTTGAGTGGGAGCTTGGTAAGCGGGTGATGGTGCTGGATAGGCTGAGTGACTATAACTTGGAACTGGCGGAGGAAATTCAGGAGGGTATTGATTGTGAGCTTGATAAGGGGCTCCTCCCTGATTCCTCAGTTGGTTCTGCGTCCATGAAAAATTAGAGTGGTCCCACCACCCTGGATTGTATGTTTCAGAGTAAGATCCATTTGATTGCCAACAACAATCATTGAAAGCATTCATTTGTTCCATGGGATACTCGGCACAAGCCGGTATTGATGGACAATTCTGTGCTAGATGCATAGGACTAGCACAGATGGAACAGCTATCAACATTGAATGTGTTGGCAGCATTGATGGACGGGCCGGTCATTTTAATGAAATCCTTGAGGGCGTCCTCTAAAGACTGTAAAACCGGCCCTGGATTCATCCACATTTTTTTTTAAATTAAAAAGATAACTAACTAGTAGAAAAATAAAATCGTTTTAGACCAAAAATTTTTAAAAACCAAACAATTCCTCTGCAACGGCGCCAAAAACTTGTTGTGAGTTTTAAATTACTCGCAAGCGCACGAGTCGTTTGCAGTATAGCATTGTACAAGTGCGAGGTCGAATCCACTGGGAATTGCGTTGTGAAAGTATATTTTCAATCTAAACTAACTCTATCTTAACCTAGTTCCGAATTTCAGATGATAATTTGCAAAAGAAATTAAAATTAAACTAAATTGATTTTTAATAACTAATAATTAAAACACTAAAGTTTCCAAATCCACCCCACCGAAGTTAAGCATATATGTTCTAAAAATATAGCCTATCAAAACATTCTATGAATCCAACTATAAGACAAAAAACAAAGAATATCCCAACTAAACCAAAAGCATCCAATGTATCCGCTCTCAACAAATCACAAAGGAAATCCAATTTAATCGAAAAGCATTCAATGTATCCATCAGATGAAACACAAGGAATATCCAACAGACAATTTAAACTCAATCAATTATAAGATTAACTCAAATAATTGACAGAACATTTATACTAAAAATTGTCAGATTTGTACAAGCAAATCTGAACTACTACGCCAAACAACGGCGGGGCTTCATCTTCAACCTTAGCTGAAGAGTTTAGCCACTCATAACTATGAAACTACAATTCATAATAAAAGTGCTAAACATTTAAACTAAAATAACTAAATGTAAATAAATAAATAACTTTACATGGGAGAAATTCCACTCGCTGACGGGCGGTGCTTCCCCTCGTGGTGACAAAGCCTTCGAGATCCACCAGAATGCTAGCGGACGTCCACCGGTAAACACCAAAGTGGCTCAGGAATTGTACACTGAATGATGAAGTCAGATGGTGTTTATATAGGCAAATACCACGAGTGCAATGTGTTTCCAATCTGATGTGAGATGTGGGATATAGAAATGTGTTTCCAACCGATGTGGGATATGGGATTTAAGTCTTCACATGCTCTTCAAAACTTCAGTTCACGCTGAAATCCCGCACAGCCTGACCTTTGTCTACTAAAACGGCCATAACTTTCTGTAGAAAAATCATTTTTACGAGCAGTAAAATTCTCCAGAAAATAGACTTCTGGATATTTCTAAGCATTATGGCTCATATCTGGGTTCTTCTTGAATCAATACAGTTTAATTTTCAAAGATGATTGATTTGTACGGACAATTATGGCAATTTTAGTGAAACTCCTTTCCCATTGCTTGTAAACCTGAAAAACAACGAAAACAACTCAAAGTAACAAAATCCTAAGCTAACAAATGTAAATTGAGTGGCCAAAATATGCAATATTTTTCTCTCATCACCATTCTCGATAAATTACAAGTGTGATGAAGAAGATTTTCATCCTTATTTTGCAAATGGATAGTGGGAAAGAAAATTTCCCTTCGTGTATAGGGATAGAGACATTGAAATATTTGGGTAGTTAGGATAGAGATTTTTTGCCCCAAACTTGTCCCATTTCCATTCCTAACTAGTTTTCAATGAATGTAAAACTTAAATATTTGTTTCAAAAGAACTATTCCTCTAACCAATTTGGAACGACCCATCCCGAGTAAGCCCTACTCAGAACAACTCCATTACCTTTCAATACTAAGCACCTTGACTCAAATGCAACCTACACAATTTACCAATCAAACAACATTCTTTTCCTAATATCACAATTTATACAAACATATATCTTTACATGCATGAAAATTTTCAAATGCAAGTAAGAAACTCTTTAAGGTTTACAAAGGACACAAATAAAAAAGGAAAACCGTCTTCCATTAAAACTAACTTGTACACTTTTTCAAAGATGAAACCAAGACCAAAATTTAAACTCTCACAAAGGTACAAGAGACAAGGATGTCGTAGACTGAGACCCTACAAAGGACTTCTTTTGACTTGAAACCAATCCTTTCGGGGCTTTTCTGAAAAGTTAATAAAAATGAAGGTAAGAAGCTTACTGAGAAATCATCTTATTAGAAGTAATTGTATTGAGATTTAAGTTCTTTATTTTCAAATCTTTTCATATAAATCACTTTTTATAAATATAAGTTATTAAGACTTTGCATTTCACTTCCAATTTATTTTTCTCATTTTATTTAGCATAAAAGAAGTAATCATTACAACAACATTAATAATCTTAATTAGTCATAAACCTCTTAATCCAAATCTCTTTCTTACACAACATAACATTAACCCTTTATAAACAACATCAATAACAATAGTTTTTAATTTACAACAATCAACATTTCTGGCCATTCATAGGCCAAATTTAAACACATACCTCTCACAGGCTAATTACCACACATGCCCACGTGGGTCAAATACTTCAAACAATATCCTTTGGTATATTTCAACATTTACAATTTAAAAGTATAAGTAAACAAAATAACTAACCCTCACTATAAAGTATATCAAAATAATTATAAAAACACAAAATACATTTCATCTCATCCATAAACATTATATATCCTTCATTGGGTCAAACCAATCATACACCTTCCATAAGTCAAACATATTCATTATTAATAAAATGCAATGCAATGTAATATCGAAAATAACATTTGATATCTTTTTTTCTTTTTTTTTAATTCTTGCCCCTCATTGGGCTAATTATAACACAACAGGGACGTCTCCCATGTACTGGTAGATTCTTCATTTTTCCATATTCCTGGATCTCTTCCACCTAGGTATCAACCTACTCTAGGCGAGGTCATATCATCCTCGAATCCCCTTCACCTAGGTATCAACCTACTCTAGGCCGGGTCCTACCATTCCAATATCATTATCGGATCCCTTTCACCTAGGTATCAACCTACTCTAAGTGGGGTCCTACCATTTCCTTTTAATCCGTTCATTTTCATATTACCATTTTAATTCATGTTAATGCAATGCATTCATAATATCAAAATTTCAAACATAAAGTCCACAAAAATTTATATCACAACCATCTCATTTACAAAAATTTATATCATCGCAATTTGTTATTCAGTTATTATACTACACTTACTAAGAGTAAGGTGAAACTCACATTCGATATGCCAAAAGCTAGTCCCGGACTACTTCCTTGTCCTTAGCAGGTTCTTCAATCACACCTTTAGTATAACAATCCAAGATTATGTGTGTGTGTGTGTGTGTGTCTATATATATATATATATATATATATATATATATATATATATATATATATATGTTCTTTATCAATTAACAACAAGCCAAATCAAAAGAATATAATATTAATAGTTTCCTCTTCTTTATCCTTCTTTTCTTTTTCCTATCAATTTTGAGTTTCGTACCTCATAATCAAGATACTTTTTCATTTACTTAATCTAATTTCAAGTTAAAAGACAATAAAGTTAAACTTCTTAAGTAACAAGACTAGTTTTTTTTATTTTAAAAAAAGACTTGTTTTCTTTACCTCAAATAATCCTTCTTTTCTAATCTTTTTGTTTACAAAGCTCCTATTAACCACTTAAACTTCTTCCGACCCAAGGAAATCATACTAAACTAACAATCTTTATACTCCAAGATTTTAAACTCATAAAATGAACATTTTCTCAACACCAACTTAAATTAAATTTACAAAGTCACAACTATCCATTTATAGAATTCTTTCCCAACTTATTTTATCACTAAAATCCTCCAAATTTAAAAAAAATTCCCTTTAGCTCTAGTAAGTATTAAACCTCAAGCAAATTCATAAATTACATAAACTCTAAAGTCCAAAAATTCTTATATTATCAAATTCCCAATTTCACATACTCTTCATTCTTTAAACTCCAACTTAGAGCATTTACTCAAAAACTCCAACTTTGTAAAAGTATCCTTTCAAAACACTCGAATCAACAAGAAATTATTTTAATCAATTAAATTTTTTTAATTCCAATAAGGATTTTTATACTTCAAACTTAATATTTTCATATTTAACAATACCCAACACAAGATTAAGCAATTTTATAATAGAATTCACAATTTCAAACCAAAAATTTCACTATAATTATCTTCTAATTTTCACAACATACCAACCCATCAATCTTAATATTTCTCTAGCATCTAAACTCATAAATTTTTACAATACACAATAAAAAATCTCATTATTTCATTCCAAAAACTTAAGATTTAACTAAAACTCTTAAACTTCCATCATCAATCACACAAACATCAACTTCCCATAGCTCAAACTTAATAAATTTAAGCTCAAACAAAACCCAAACATTAACTTTAAGAAGCCTATTTTAACTTAGGAAAGGTTAGAATCTAAAACTACCTCAAAAATCTTAATAAAAAGGCCAAAACAGCAAAATGTCTTGAGATCCCTTGTCTGGCACCTGTGGGCCACACACCACCCTCCGTAACTCATGGTGGCCCATCTCCTAGATTGGACAGTGGCTGGTGGTTGTAAGAAGAGTTCCTCCAATTTTGGTGACCAAAGGATTTAGGATGATAGGGTTTTTGCTTGGTGAAAGTTTGGAGAAAAATATGTTTTCAAAACTAAAAAAAAATCAGCTCTCTCCTCTCTCCTCTCTCTTTTGCCCGAAATGAAGAAAAAGAAATGAAGTTTTTGCTGTTTTTTGTTTGACTTGGAGTTTATATACTCTCACATGTGCTTTTACCTTTTTAATCCTCTCCTTCTCTTTTATCCTTTGCAAGTCCTTTCCTCTAATTTCCTAACTAATGCAACTAAGGCCCACTAGTTTTGTTTCTAATCAAACTCTATCAATCCAAATTTTAATTTCATACAATTACAACCCTTTATTTAAATTTTTAAATTTATTTCTTCCGATAATAGGTCCAATACACTATAATACAAAAGTTAAATTCCAATACTGACACATACATGTATTAAGACAAAATAAAATAAAACCAGACTCTACAAGATCGGACTCTACACAATATTTAAGGTTTCGTGTGTATTCCACTCTCATTTTTCTTTGCATTTTTCAATAATAGCATCAGGTAACTCACGTGTGTAGACATGTATAGTTAGAGAGACAGTGGGAAAGTAACTTTATTGAAATGGAGCTCAATCAGCGCTACAAGAACTATAAAGAATTTTGACAAAAATGTTCAAATGACAATAAGATATATTTTGTTTTTTCATTTTTTATTTTCCAATTAATAATAATTACATATGAAGTTAGCGAATCAAATTTGAATTTAAATTATTTAAGAGCTTTATTTTAGTGCTAAGCCTTTGTAAAATAACACAAAAAATGTCTTAAACCTAGAAGGATATTGTAATTATACGGCCCCAATTTGCAAGTTCAAACCTTTTGTTTTGTCTAGTTTAGTTTAGTTTAGTTTTTCTGGGGAAAATACATTTACTCCCTTTTGGTTTGGTCAAAACAATACTTACCCTTCGTCAAATTAGAAATATTAAATCTCTTATTTTTCTTCATAGTTTGATATTTTGAAAACTAATACCTCTCATTTTTATTTTATATGTTAGTCAATTACTGAAAAGTGGTCAACCTGTAAGCCAACTCAGCATTATTTGTATTAAACCCGAAATTGCCCTTACTGAACTCAAATTAAGTAATTTTAATTGGAAAAACTAATTTTTAAACAAAATTTACATCAAACAAAAACAATATTAATCTTAACAATATTTTTTAAACTTTTTAAATAAATTTTAACTTAATTATTAAAAGCATAATAATATGATCAATCAAAAACTAATTAAACTACAATAATACAAATAAAAAAAGTAATAAACCATGATTTTAAAAACAAAAAAAAATGAAACCCTGATCCGAGAGAGCTAGATTTGGGTGTTTTCTGGCCTGTATAATTTCATTTTGTATATCTTTTGCAGCCAAGATATATAACTTTAATTAGTTTTTCTCTTTTAATTAGTTTTTCTCTTTCTCCCTCTTGCACCTGTTATGGCTACAATTTTAAATTGATAATAAACTGGAGTGTGCCCATCATGAAAGAAAAACTACTTAGCATTAAACTATTTTGTCTTATTTTCCCTTTTTGGGGCTTAACAAACAATTTTTTGATGCAAAAAGTGGAAAAATACTTTGATATGAAATTATGCAAAAAGTACTTTATTTTTAATATAAAAACAGTTTCAAAAACCATTTTGATAGTCAAAAACCAAAACTACACTCATAGGCTATGTGTATAAACCAAAAATGGTGTTAATGTTAAAGAGCTCATAGACACATGCTTTAAACAGCAAGAACTCCGGATGTTGCTTCTCGAACTCAAATATGATTACCCCAAAGAATTGTGAGGAGAAATCAGCTTGAATTTTATCTTCTTGAAAGTAGAAAGAAGATTTTTCCATCGGTCCATATCGATCCGCCACAATTTCAATGATCGATTATCTGTGGGGAACCTCAACCAGTCAAGCAACAACCAATAGGAACCTCCCGTGATAATACGATATGAGATTGTGTATGAGAAAAGCATGTTTGTTCCTTAATTTTTGTCTGATTTTAATGAGTTTTCAGCGGGTGGTTTTTCATAAAGAAAAAGTACATACTCTTGTTTTGGTTGTTATTATTCCATTAATTATATATGTAAAACTTTTTTTGGTATTTTGTCCAAGGTTTAAACAAGTGTAATCCAACATCAGGTCAAGCTTTGAGCCACGGCACAGCCTTGGACGCCGTGGCTTCCAGAAGCTCTAGGAAGTTTAGCCATCAGGTAGCGCCACGGCCTGACTTCCCCAAGGTGCGGCTCCCAGCAAGGTGAAGAAATGGGGAGGTTTCAGCCCTGGCTCAGGCCGCAGCATGCCCTGTTTCAAGGTGCGACGCAAGGCAAACTGATGCATGATTTTTCAACCTTCTTGAATGGTGCGTGGGACATGTTCAAAATGCATAGGATCACTTAGGATTGATGAGGGTCTATGATTGATTAGTCCTCAAGATCTAAGGGTGGAGATTGACCTTCAAGATTGGTCAAGAAGTTGGTGCACTATATAAAGGGTCACCTAGCTTCAAAGAGACATAACATGTGAATGTGAATGTGAGATCAATTGTAAGAGTGCAAAGACACTAAACACAAGAGAGATTCTTTGTAGAGAGGTTTGTTATTTAGAGAGAGAGTAGAATAGAAAGGGGATTCAAGGGCTTGTAAGGGGAATTTTCTTGGGAAAATTCCAAGGTTAGTTCTTATCACTTTCTTTTACTTCTTCAAGCACCAGTGAGTTCTTGAAGAGGTGTTGCTGATTGTAAAGAACTCCATTGACAAGATAGTGCAGAGAGCTCAGAGGAGCTCACGGGGACGTAGGCAAATTGCCGAACCTCGTCAACAAATTGCTCGTGTTCTTTCTTTTCTTTGATTGCTGTTTCTGTTCTGATCATTACAAGTCATTCTAGACTTGGGTGTTTGGCTAATCTTGCCAATTTCCTTGATTTTAGTATGTTCTCCAACCACACCTAAAGAATATATCATCTAGTTTAACCATCCAAGAAGTATACAAGTAATTTATAAATATCTATATCAAGTAATTACAAGAAATAATCAAATCAAAGCTATATCACAAGTTTCTTTTTCTTTGTCTACTTTTCCTTATTCTTTCTTTCCTTCCCTATCAAATTTTGAGATTTACATCTAATAACAAAACTGTTTAATTTACTCAATAACTCTTCCAATTTCAAAGAAAACATACCAATCCAATAATCTTTATACCATCAAGATTTTAAACTCATATCTTCCACACTTTCCATATATTAACTTAGATTAAATCACAA
The DNA here is from genome assembly GCA_023935145.1 of Bretschneidera sinensis. Taxonomy (NCBI): domain Eukaryota; kingdom Viridiplantae; phylum Streptophyta; class Magnoliopsida; order Brassicales; family Akaniaceae; genus Bretschneidera; species Bretschneidera sinensis. Next base: position 43,784,554 of record CM043702.1, on the reverse strand, counting down.
AAGAAATCCAAAATACCCGTTTAATAGACATCTTCCCAAACTTTAGTTTTCTCATTAAAAAAAATTCTTCTAAGCTAAGGACTTCCTTTAGTTCCTACAATTATTAAACTTCAAACCCAAACTTACATATCTCAAGCTACTCCAAATCACAAATCTTAGGTTATTCCATACTATTATTTAAGATTATTCAAGGTTCCACCATAATTCACACTCCAACTTCAATAAATCATAAATCCATCAATCTTTATCCTTCCATAAATGAAATCTTATACTCTTAACAATACCCATTACAAACTTTTCTTATTTCATTCAAAATCATTCTTATCTTAATAATTTCCATGAAAATTTATAATTCTAACAAATGAAAATCTCTAATTTATGAAATTTATTCAAATCTACTTAAACCCATACTCTTTTAGGTCTCAAATTTCATATTTTACAATACCCACAACTCAAATCAAACTCCAACTTCATAAATCTACACCATGAATTTCCAAAAATTCTTCACAATTTCTTCTAACTTCATAAACATCTAATTAATTCAATTTAAACTCAAATCATCTAAAAAAAGTCTTAAAATCAACTTTAAGAAGTCTACTTTAACTTAGAAAAAGCTAGAACTCAAAACTACCTAAATTCTTGCTGAAAAAAAGCTCAGAAAACAGCCTAGAAAATTAAAAGGAGATGAAATTTTGAATATTTCACCAAAATAGAGGTTTGAAATCAACCCATGAAATCTTGATGTAGAAATCTCCAACACTCAATCCAACTATCCAGAAAATAGAGCAGGAAGTCAGGAACCTTATGGAAAAAAAATTAAGCATGATCTAACCACGGATAGACCTCCATTCATCCATTTGATGGTTGCTGCTCTGTTATGAAAAATTCCAGCAAGTCTCCCTAAACTCTCTCTCTCTCTCTCTCTCTCTCTCTCTACCCCAATTGAAGAAGAGAAAATGAAAATTTTTGGTGTTTTTTTGTTTGACTTGGAGTTTATATACTCTCTCTAATATATGAGCTTTTATGCTTTTGCCCTTCCTCTTTTCTTTAATTCAATTGCATGCCATTTCCTTAACTTTCCTATTTCTTTCTTTTAAACCCAAAATTATTACTAATCTTTCTTTTGAATAATATCTCCATCAAATACTTCCAATTCCTTTACTATACATTACCCATCAGTCAATAAGTCACAAAAAATATTTAAACTTAATCTCAAAATCCTCTTATAAATCAATTACACATCAAAATAGTACAATCCCGATTTAAATGTCCCAATTGAAGTACCAGGCTCTGCAATTCTTTCCCACTAACAAAAATTTCATCCCTGAAATTTTTTTGACCAGAGTTTACAAAAGAGTCAGGATTATTAACTTCCTAATTCTTCTCACTTTCTTGGGTATATTCCTCAAATTTCCTTGACATTACAAGATTAAACTTCTATCACATCATCAACTTGAACTTTTCTATCTCGTTGCCCACCAACTACTCAACTTGATAATTTTATCATATCTCTACCATTAAATTTACCCATCTAATCCCTCAAACCATACATTCCTAAACAAAAGTATTACTCAAAGTCACCCTCTTTTTACATCTTTCTTTTGCTCTTGTGCTCAAAAACTAATTTTTACCATCTCATGCTCTTCTCTACATTTTTATATTTCTATTTCGACTTCAGGCTTCGAGAGCCTCCAATACTGTATAACTTAATCAAACATCTCTCCCAAAATACTTCTCCACAAAATCACTTACCAACTATTCAATTTTTCTTATTATCAATAAATTCTTTTCCAAATTAAAAATTATACTTAGGGTTCGTCAACAGTCTCACCAAAAAATTTCATTCACTTTAGTTTAGTTCTTTGTTCATCTTCTTAATTCATTCACGTCATGATTTCAACTTCACCTATGGAAAATAAATAGTCATTAAACCCTTCACAATTCAACTTTCCAGTCACTTACATCACTCTCCGACATCTCTCAAGTAAAAAGTTTCATTTAGTAGTTTACTCTTTTTCCTCAACATGTCTCTTAGTTCTACTCTAGGTTCCTCTATTATCAATTCCATCAAACTCTAATTCCTCTATTTTCTTCACCAAGGTATATTAACTAATAAATTCATATGTAATTCTCCAATAGTAATAGTTAAGTACTTTACTCTCCACCGCAACTCCAATTTGACTAGTCTCTCCTTAACAACCATAATACCTTATAACCTATTCCATAACTTTTTTTTTGAGGATTGATGATCAAGTTACTTCCATTTACAACTGATAACTTCATTCTACAAATTTCTTCTCCAACTTTATCATTTCATTTTTCTCAAATATAACTTGTTTAATTCGTCATTGATTTCAATTTGAACTTCCCAATGGTTTTTCCCACATAAAATTTCCCTTTGGTATCCATCACACTTCAATTTGTCATTCTCTTAGAACATTTCCATTCTTTCATACATCTTTATAGATAAAATATTCTACTCATTCCTCATGTTATATACTCTACACCTCATGTCAAATCAATATTTCTCTTACATAAAAAAATCTCTAAGATACACTTTAGATGACACTCCACCCCAAAGATTTCTAATAGTGTCTCTATCCTTTATCCTCATAACCATTAGTCATTTCGTTAACAATATTTCACTTTTACTTCTCAAATGAACAATTTTCCAACTTTATACCCATTTATACTCGTATCATCTCAATTCAAACTTAGACCTTTTATTCTAAATCTTGGAATTTTATCTCTTTCCCAAGTCATCTTTTTACACTTTTATTTCGTTTTCCTTTTAATCATTTTGTCTCCATTCTTATCAATAACTTCACAATTTTCAAGATTATACCTCACAGAGAGTTCCAATTGAATTCTCAATCAAACAAAATTCCATTAAATCTCAAATTAAATCTAATATATTCTCAACTTCTTGATTTTCCCTCACATTCATAATTTTACTGAATTACTCAATCTCCCATTAATCCTAGTAACAAAACCAATTACAAGCGCTCATTAATTTTTTTTCTCATTTTTCTCAAGCTCTAATATCTCCCTCTTTTTGCAACAGTTGTGTGGTAACATGGATTTTCTTATCTCTTACTCAAACTCTTCTAGTTTAGTTCATCAAACTATAATGTTTTTGTCTCTTTTCCACCTCTATCTTTCTAACAAACCTTTACACACTCGAAACACTTCTCTTGACTCAACTACAACTTCAACCTTTTTCTTTTCTTATTTCTCTTTTTGGTTTGCTTAAGAAATCAAACCTTCTAAAAAACCATTTAACACTTCATTTCCAGACTTTTCCTTGCCAAATCTTAAGTCTGGTCACACTATGAACATTGAAAATCTAATACTCTCTGTAATTTCACTATAGCTATAGACTTTGAAGACAATACTCAACATTCACAACAAAAGTCTTATACAATTCCTCAAAAAGTAGTTCTTAATCCGATCATAATTGATATTTTTCTTCATGCATTTATAAAAGTATATTCTTGTCTCCTTAATACTTCCCGATAGCTTATGGATTAGCTTAAGATCTTCCTTTATCTTGACATTTAGCTTCTTCATAAATTCACCATGTTTAACAACCGCAATTCTCTTTAACTGTCTCATTTATTAAACATTTATCTCAACACTATCCTTTTCTAAGATACTCTGAACTTCATTGATTCTTAGTCCATAGCTTTCCTCTTTCAATATCTCCCTTCTACCCTGTTATTGATAGTCTTCAAGTCCTTATTATGAACTATGGTTGAGGTTTATAATTAATTACCTCAATTATAATCTTTATATTATCTCGCAATTCTTTGGTCTTGTATTCCATACCTAATTCTCTTTCACCATAATTGCTATAGTATTTTTATTTTTCATTACACTCTTAATCTTCTATATCATATCTCAAAGGTATGTCCCATTAGATATATTTTCCTTCACTAAGAACATATCTAGAACAAATAATCCACTAACTATTATATTTTAAGCACTTCAAATACTTTCATTCATCCTTACCAACCTCTCACTAGTCCCAATTTGCCTTCCTGACTTTACATTTCCAAGTAAAGCAAAATTTTTAAGTTCACGACAACTAGCATCAACCATTTAATCATTCCTTCCATAATCTAAAATTCAAGGATTTCTAGATTTTAGAATAAATCCACCATCTCCTTGCATCGAACTTCACTTACATTTACAACCAAATTCTAAATTTACTATACCTTCCCCTTTTACAATTTCTCATACAACAAATTTCCCTTTCCAAATACTTCATTTACTATCTTTCTTAACATCCCAAACTACCACAAAAATTTCACTTAAGATTTATCTAACACAATCATCTTATACTTCAATTGTTCTTCTCATTTTTACCTCACTTACTCACTACTATACCTTATTTTTTTTATGCTAACCACTTATCCAACAATTAACCTTACCCCTTTTTATACTTGTTAATCCATTTACACTCTTACTAATATTAATCATTCTTCTTAAATCCCATGTCATATTGAGATGCTTACAATTTCTATGAATTGATGAAATTTCAAAATTCTTAAACTTCCCTTCATTTTTAAATCAGTAAACACAAACCACTCTCTCAAATTTCTTCAAATCCGATATCCAAACAACTACCATTTTCCTATTCATCGTCCAAGCATACACAAAAAACATAACATGACTCACTACTTCCTTTATGTCAATTTCACAATTTTTATAACTATTTCTTAGGCCAACTATATATCGAAATCACGCAATCATCATTCAGAAGTACTTAGTATAAACAAAGTACAAAGAAATCATCAAATGAAAAGTACATATATAATTCAACGTAGTTCACTAATCCAGTACAACTCATTTCAGCTCATACCATTAGGGAAAACATTATTAACAATATTTCCAAGTTCTTTAACTGGTAATTCAATAATAATTAACCAATGCTCACAAAATCAAAGCAAAAATCTTTCGAGCAAAATTACCTCATGTTGGTATTTGTCTAAGGTTTAAATATGGCTAATGTTTAAACAAGAGATGGAAGAATGAATTTCAGCATGTCAAAGGAGTGCACACAAGTGTGCGCCTCACTTTGGTTGTCTGCACACCTCTCCTTTCAGTAAGACAAAGAAGTGTGCACAGCTTTGAAGGGTCCAACATCAGTGTGAGCCGCAGCCCTACTCCTCCCAAGCCGCGGCGCCCAGCAAGTGAGGATGCTGGAGAAAGGCCAAGGTCGCGGTTCCCAGAAAGTGGTGAAAAGGTGTTTTTCCCAAGGCCGCAGCGCGCCCTGTTGGAGGCCTACGCGCCCTGTTGGAGGCTTAGGCGCTAGGCACACTGATGCACACATGACTAACTTGATTCAGCCTTTTGTTAAGTGCGTGGGTGCAAGTCCAAAACGCAAAACATCACTTAGGATTGATGGAGGGCCATGGTTGATTGGTCATCAAGATCTAAGGGTGGAGAATGACACTCAAGATTGGTCAAGAAGTTGGTGCACTATATAAAGGGTCACCTAGCTTCATTTTATAAGACATATAATCAATTGAGTGATTACAAGTTGTGACAGGGAAGTGATCAAGAGATACAAGAGAGAATTATGTGAGAGTGCAAAGACACAAAACACAAGAGGGACTCATTGTAGTGAGGCTGGTTGTAAAGAGAGAGTAGCATAGATTTTATAGAGAGCATTGTAATAAGTTCTTATCATCTTTTTTCTTCTCTTCTTGGTTTCTTCAAGAACTTGAACTTCTTGGAGAGGGGTTGCTGTGATTGTAAAAGAACCATCGATTTAGTGCAGAGAGTTCAAAGGAACTCACGGGGACGTAGGCTGTTGCCGAACCTCGATAACAAATCGCTTATCTTCTTTCTTTCTTTGATTTCTGTTCCTGTTTTCGATTCCTAATCTTTACAGGTCATTCTAGACTTGGGTGTTTGGAAGATCACCACCTGGACATCTTGTTAAGGTGATTTCCCACACCTCACTTCATGGAAAACCTTCCCTTTTTTTTCATCTTTCAACATCTCTTCCAACAACCAAACCACTTAGTAACATCTTTACAAACACATAAATGATATAACAATCAAAGTATTTGTAGTAAATTAAAGCATTTACATCCAATATTTTCATCAAGGCAATCATCAATAAGATTTCACGAAACATAGCATAATGAGGCCACTTCAAACAACATCAATTCACATAACACCCAAACACTAGTCGACTCAACATTAGTCTCAAGACATCTTACCCCCACCTAAATCATTATGGTTTGCCATTCTTATACAACATACTCTCTAACTTTACACAACCAAATCCCTACATCCACCCCATGCACCATGCACCTAAAGTCTATAGAACCTTAAACTTAAAGCTCTGATACCAAAAATGTAATGACTCATCCTGAGTGGGCCCTACTCGAAATGACTTCATTACCTTTCAGCTCTGAGCACCTCACTTTATAATGTAATCATACAAATTTACAATTTATAACAACAAACTTGTTGAATACAAGGTCAAACTAAACAATCAACTTGCAAACCCAAACAATCTTACAATACAAAATTTATCAAAATTTTGAAACTTTATAAAAGACGCAAATAAAAGGACACTTTCTCGCACTACAACTAACTTATGCATTTCCTTTATGACAACTAAAACACAACTATGAATTTAATTTCCAATAAAACCCAAATGACAAGTATGCTGTGATCAAAAGTCTCAAAAAGGACTCCCTTTTAACTTTGATTGTGAAAAGATATTCAGTTTTCTCCAACCATCTTTCTCAATTTCTTACATAAAAGTAAATATTAATTAAGCAAGGATTCATCAAGGTACATATAAGACCTTCAAGCATACAAAGTTTACAACACTACACTCAAACATAAAGTCAATAAGTCCAACTCATTACTATTCCATCATCACAATCATCATTCATGCCCATTACTAAGCTCAATACATCATATGCCTCTCAAGGGCAATTCATAATTATTAGCCCTCACTGGGTCCAATCAAAATCATATGCCTTTCAAGGCCAAACACAACAAATTGCCCTCATGGGTTCATTTCGTCAATATATCAACATCCATAAAATGAACATAATGCAATACAATACTATGCGATGTATGTTTATTTTCTTTACTTATTCATCTCATTTCATTTCGTTTCACTTTCAATTCATTTTTCATCATATATATAAATTTTATATGCCCTTCATTAGGTAATTCCAATCATTTATATTTCTTAAATAAACATAGGCATTCTAAATAAACTATCATGTAATGTACATGTCAAAAATGACTATTCATTTCCCATTTTAAAATCATTTCCTTTCATTGGGTTAATTATAACACAACAGGGACGTCTCCCCATACACTGGTACATTTCTCATGTTTCCAAATCCTCATATCTCTTTCACCTAGTTCACAAACTACTCTAGGTGGGGTCTTTCCATTTCAATATCAATTTCGGATCCCCTTCACCTAGGTCATAACTTACACTAAGTGGGATCCTTCCATTTTAATATCAATCTTGGATTTCCTTCACCTAGATCACAACCTACACTAGGTTGGATCCTTCAATTTCAATATCAATCCTTTCTATAATATCATTATAAATCATATTCATGCAATGCATTAATAATATCACTAGTTTCAAACACAAAATCCACAACCATTCATATCACAATTATTCCATCCATGACAATTATAAAACTACCAAAACACTCCTATCATCATTACTTTATACATTCATAGACCAATAAAAATTATTATCAATGCGTTTCTATTATCATTTATTACATTGTGCTTCCTAAGAGTGAGATGAAACTCACCTTTGATATGCCAAAAGCTAATCTTGCCCACTTCCTTGCTTTTAGTACATTCTCCAACCACACCTAAAGAATATTCCATCTAGTTTAAAAATCCAAGAAGTATACAAGGAATTTATAATTATCTATATCAAGTTATTACAAGAAATAATCAAATCAAAGCTATATCACATGCTTTCTTTTCTTTGTCTATTTTTCCTTATTATTTTCTTTGTCTATTTTTCCTTATTATTTTCTTTGTCTACTTTTCCTTATTATTTTCTTTGTCTACTTTTCCTTATTCTTTATTTCCTTTCCTATCAAATTATGAGAACTATGTATCATAAAAAATTGTTTAATTTATTCATTAACTCTTCCAATTTCAAAGAAATCATACCAATCCAATCATCTTTAAACCATCAAGATTTTAAACTCAAATCTTTCACACTTTCCATATACTAACTTAGATTAAATCACAAAAAAAAAAACCTTTAGTTTTCTCACTAAAAAAAACCCTTCTAATTTAATAACCTCCTTTAGTTCCAACAATTATTAAACTTCAAACCCAAACTTACATATCTCAAGCTACTCCAAATCACACATCTTAGTTTCTTCCCAATAATAATTTAAGATTATTCAAGGTTCCACCTTAATCCACATTCCAACTTCAATAAATCATAAATCCATAAATCTTTATCCTTCCATAAATGAAATCTTATACTCTTCACAATACCCATTACAAGTTTTTCTTATTTCATTCCAAATCTTTCTTATCTTAATAATTTCCATGAAAATTTATAATTCTAACAGAGGAAAATCTCTAATTTATAAAATTTAATCAAATCCACTTGAACCTATACTCTCTTAGGTCTCAACTTTCATATTTTGCAATACCACAACTCAAATCAAACTCTAAAATCACAAATCTACAACATAAATTTCCATAAATTCTTCACAATTTCTTCCAACTTCAAAAACATCTAATTAATTCAATTTAAACTCAAATCATCTCAAAAAAGTCCTATAATCAACTTTAAGAAGTCTATATTAACTTATAAAAGGTATAACTCAAACTAGCTCAAATTCTTGCTGAAACCAGCTCAAAAAAATATAAAATGAGCTGAAATTTTGAAGATTTTACCAAAATAGAGGTATGAAATCAACCTGAAATCTCTAACACACATTCTGACCATCTAGAAAGTAGAGGAAGTCAGGAACCTTCTATAAAAAAAATTCAGGACGAGCAGACCACGAATAGATCTTCGATCGTTCATTTGATGGTTACTACTTTGTTCTGAAAAATTCCAACAAGTCTCCCTAAACACTCTCTCTTTGTGCCCGAATTGAAGAAGAGAAAATGAAATTTTTTGGTGCTTGTTGTTTGACTTGGAATTTATATACTCCTTCAAATACATGAGATTTTACCTTTTTACCCTTCCTATTTTCTTTAATCAATTGCATGTCTTTTCCTTAACTTTCATACTTCTTTCTTTTAAACCTAAAATTACTACTAACCTTTCCTTTCAATAATATTTCCATCAAATACTTAGAATTCATTTATAATACATTACCCATCAATTAATAAGTCATAAAAAATTAAAATATAATCTCAAAGTCCTCTTATACATCAATTACATGTCAAAATATTACAATCTCGATTTAAATATCCCAATTGGGGTACTGGGCTCTACAGGTTTGTTGTTTTCAAGATCAATTTGTTTAGATTTGTCTCCACACAGTCACAATCATTGGGTTTGCATGAAGGGATATTGTTTTGATGAATGCTCTACATAATCTGGTTTTAAAATTGATTGGGGCTTTCTTATCAAAGAATTATGGGTTTAAAAACTTTTGGTCGTTGAATGCTCTACATGACTTAGTTTGTGTTTTTACAAATTATAATGTCTGCTTCAAGTGCAAATGATAGTGCTTGTGGTGTAATGAATTTTGAGAACAAGATATGCAATTGTTGTAGGTGTTCAACAGTGAAGATTTCAGAGTTTGAAAAGAACACAAATAAACTCTACTAATTCTGTGATGAGAGGAAATTTGGCTTCTAGTCTTGGTGTTTTCCAATAATGATGTCTCCATCAGTGGAAATACAATCCAAAATCCTGTAAAAAGAAAGATATTGGATAGGTGGAAGAAGAACTTAGAAATTTGAATACTGAAATCAGACAATTGTAGGCTTTTGAGCATGGGTTTGGGACCAATCTTAAGTTTATCAAGTATCAATTTAATGTAACCATTATGTTTAAATTTATGCTCTTTTTTGTGTTGGTAGGACTTTTATTTGCTAAGTTAGTCTTGGTATTTGTCTAAGGTTTGAATAAGGTTGGAAGAGGTCAAGTATGAAGTCCTTAAAAGCCTCAGCACACTAGGAGTGTGCCTCAGCACAAAGTTGGAAAAGGTGTGTGCATCAGGTCAAGCCGCAGCCCTGCTCTTCCTAAGGCCACGGCGCCCAGAAGCTGAGGAGTATATGCTCTACCCTGGGCCGCGGAACCCCCTGTTCTAGGCCGAGGCGCTAGGCACACTGATGCACACATGTGTAAACCTCTTCCACGGTTCATGAGACATGTCCAAAATGCACAGCTTGACTAAGGAATGATCAAAGACTATGGTTGATTGTTCATCTAGATCTAAGGGTGGATATTAACCCTCAAGATTGGATAAGAAGTTGGTGCACTATATAAAGGGTCACCTAGCTTCATTCTCAACAACAATATAATATAACTTGTGATCAAAAGTGAGAGAATTGTAAAGAGTGCAAAGACACAAAACAAGAGAGACTCATTTGTAAGGCTGGTTGTTTAGAAAAGTGAGTAAAATAGAAAGAGGATTGAAGGGCTTATAAAGGGAATTTTCTTGGGAAAATTCCAGGGTTAGTTCTTATCATTTTCTATTTTTTTTTCTTCTTTGTTTATTCAAAAACTTAAGCTTCTTAGAGAGGGATTGCTGTGATTTTAAAAGAACCATTGATTTAGTGCAGAGAGTTCAGAGGAACTCACGGGGATATAGGCTATTGCCGAACCTTGATAACAAATCGCTTGTCTTCTTTGTTTCTTTGATTTCTGTTTCTGTTTCTGATTCCTAATCTTTACAAGTCATTTTAGACTTGGGTGTTTAGAAGATCATCATCTGGGCATCTTATCAAGGTGATTTCCAACAGTGGTATCAAAGCTTGCACAGTTGGGTGTCAGAGCAAAAACAGAAGGTATCGGAGCAAGACTCCAAGAAACAAAGAACAAACTTCTTGGGTGATTCAAAAACAGAGTAAAGATCAAGATCAGATTGTGTTCTTGAGGTTGATTCAAGAACAGTGTTGAGATCAATCTTTGATCGTGTTCTTGAGGTTTAGAAGAAGTTAGAAAGCATTTGTGAGTGCTGCACATATCTGGGATCATTTCCACAAGATGGGTTCAAATTTCGTTGTTGAGAAGTTTGATGGAAAATGAGATTTTTCTCTATGGAAGCAGAAGATCAAGGCTGTTTTTATGCAACAGAATGTGGGCTTGGCTATTGGAGAAGATGATGCTTTTCCAGCAAGTATCATAGAGGACCAGCGGATTGAGATGAAGAATATGGCTTACAACACCATTTTCTTGCACATATCGGATAGTGTCACAAGGGAGTAAGGAGACTCAGAAGATCCCACTGTCATATGGAAGAAACTAGATGACTTGTTTCTTACTAAAACTCTCCCTAACAAGATTTATCTTCTTAAAAGAATCTTTGCTTTTAAAATGGATCATAGTAAAGAGTTGCAAGATAATCTTGATGTCTTTAATAAACTAGTTCAAGATTTGGCTAGTTGTAATATTAAATTCCCAGATGAACAATTGGCTGTTATGTTATTAAATTTTCTTCTTGATTGTTTTGATAGTTTAATTAATGCAATTGAATATGGAAGAGATACACTAACCAAAGAAATTGTGGTCAATTCTATAAAGGCTTATGATTTCAAAGCCAAGAGTAGGGAGGCATCAAGTAGGGAAAGACTGTTTGTAAGAGGAAGGCCAACAACTCGGAATGGCAGTAGCAACCATGGCAACTACCGGGAGAAATCAAGAGGTAGAGGGCAGAGCCATGGGACAGCACATTCCAAACTAAGATTTGGAGGAAAGAGGTGCTTCTACTGCAATAAGGAGGGTCACTTCAAGAAAGATTACAAGAAGAGGTTGTGGGATGAGAGAGGGAGAAGCCATACCAACAATGAAGAGACTTTGGTTACCAAAGGAGAACAGTAAGATGATGTTCTTGTTGTGTGCTCAAATGTTAGCAAGAGGCAAGGCAACGAGAAATGGATTCTGGATTCCGGGTGCACTTATCACATGTGCCCTCACAAGGAATGGTTCAAGAATTTCAAGGAAATCAATGATGGAAGAGTTTTCTTGGGGAATGACAATTCTTGCCAAGTGAGAGGGATTGGAGACATCCAGTTGAGGATGTTTGATGGAGTCACAAGGCTGCTGCGGAATGTGAGGTATCTTTCAGATTTGAAGAGGAATTTGATCTCATTAGGGCAGCTGGATTCCATGGGGTATACATACAAAGCAGAGGGAGGAAAGATCAAGGTGACCAAGGGATCTTTGGTAGTGATCAAAGCAGCAATAAAAGATGGACTCTATAAGATGATCAGAGAAATAAAAATCAAGGATCAAGCAGCAAGCTTGATGGTTGAGATGGATAGGGCAGCCCTTTGGCACACTCGTTTAGGACATATGAGCAAAAAGGGCTTGCAAGTTCTTAGCAAGGATGGTCTACTTGGAGGAGACAAAGTAGAGAAATTGGATTTCTGCGAGTGTTGCGTTCTTGGGAAGCAACACCGGGTCAGCTTCAACACCGGAGTGCACAAGTCTAAGGGCATTCTTGACTACATTCATTCGGACCTTTGGGGACCAGCAAGAACACCAACATAGGGAGGCAACTTTTACTTTTTATCTTTAATTGATGATTATTCAAGAAAGGTTTGGGTTTATTTGCTTAAAAATAAATCAGATGCTTTGAATAAATTTGTTGTGTGGAAAAAGTTGCTGGAGCCTCAAACGGGTAGGGTAGTTAAGGCTTTACGAACTGATAATGGCTTAGAATTTTGTAATAAAGATTTTGATAAATTCTGTGAATTAAATGGCATTCTAAGGCATAGAAAAGTTGTAAAAACACCTCAGTAAAATGGAGTTGCTAAGAGGATGAATAGGACCCTTATGGAAAAAGTTAGGTGCATGTTAATAGGATCCGGTTTACCAAAATATTTTTGGGGGGAAGCTGTGTCTACTGCTGCATACTTCGTAAATAGATCACCCTCTAGAGCTTTAGTGCTCAAGACTCCCATGGAGATGTGGAGTGGAAAACCTTTTGAGTTGAACAACCTTAGGATTTTTGGGTGTGCTGCATTTGCACATCAAAAGGATGATAAACTTAACACAAGGTCTAGAAAATGTCTATTTCTAGGGTATGGTGATGGGGTTAAGGGATATAGGTTGTGGTCCTTAGAACCAAAAGGAATGAAACTCATTATAAGTAGGGATGTTATTTTTAATGAATTGTTATTTCCCTACTTGGAGAAAACTAACCCTGTAGGGGCTAGTGAGCAAACCAGTCCGGAATTTATGGAGCATCGCATCAAGGAGAATTTGGTTCAGGTAGAGCAAGGAAGGCAAGAGGGTTCAGACTAGGTAGAGCCCATTGATGAAGGCCAAGCTCAGGGCACTCAAGAGGAGGCTAAACTAGAAGAGGTTGATGCAGCAAGTCAGAATGACTACCAGCTCACAAGTGACCGGGGAAGGAGGGTGGTTAGACCACTTTTGAGATATGTGTTTACGGATGCTAATGTAGCAGCTCCTTGGATAGAAGGAGGAATGGTTGAACCAGAAACCTACATGGAAGTCATGGAGTGTAAGGATTCGTCAAAGTGGTAGCTAGCTATGGAGGAAGAAATAGATTCTTTGAGGAAGAACAACTCTTAGGAATTGGTGCCCAGACCAAAAAAACAGAGAGTTGTGGTTTGTAGATGGATATAAAAGATCAAAGAAGGGAATACTCTAGGAGATGAAGTCCAGTATAAAGCTAAGCTGGTGGCGAAGGGGTTCACACAAAAAGAAGGCATAGATTTCACCGAAATCTTCTCACCGGTTGTGAAGTACAAGACAATACGGATAGTATTGGCAATGGTGGTCTAATTTGATTGGGAAATCGAGCAAATTGATGTGAAGACAACGTTCTTACATGGAGGGCTTGATGAGATCATCTACATGAGGCAACCCGAAGGCTATAAGAAAGGAAGGCAAGGAGAGTTGGTGTGCAAATTGAAGAAATCTCTCTATGGCCTGAAGCAATCACCTCGATAATAGAATAATAGGTTTGATTCCTTTGTAACCAGCTTGGGTTTCATGAGGAGCTACTATGATTCGTGCTTGTATTACAAGGGGCACAAGGTAGAGGAAGTGGTGATCATCCTGATCTATGTTGATGATATGTTCCTGGTTGGGAGCAACATGGAGAGGATAGGAAAATTGAAGTCTCAACTCAGTGAGGAGTTTGAGATGAAGGATCTTGGCTATGCACAGAAGATATTTAGGATGTGTATCATCCGAGAAAGGGAGAAAAACAGATTGAAGATCTCTCAAAATTCCTACATAGAGAAAATGATATCTAAGTTCTCTATGGAAGATAGCAAACCAATGAAAGTTCCCCTTACTGGTCATTTCAAGTTCTCCAGCGATCAATGTCTGAGATCGAAGGCGGAGAATAAGGAAATGGAAAAGGTCCCCTACTCTAGTGTGGTTGGTTCTGAAATTGTTCACCATGGTAAGCACTAGACCTAATATTGCTCATGCAATAAGTGTTCTCAGTAGGTTTATGAGTAATCCCGGAAAGGAGCATTGGCTTGGGATAAAGTGGTTGCTAAGGTACTTGAAGGGAAGCCCAAAAGTGGGCTGATTTATAAGAAGAATGGTAAGTCCGTCTATCTTGAGGGTTATGCGGATTCAGACTATGAAGCAGACCGGGATAAAAGAAGATCAATTACCTCATACTTCTTCAACTTAAACGGATATTGTGTAAGTTGGAAGGCTCAGTTTCAGCCTGTGGTAGCACTCTCAACAACCGAGGCTGAGTACATAGTAGCAATGAAAGCCATAAAGGAGCCTATGTGGTGCAAAGAGTTGTAGAAAGAGTTGAAGGTCCTAGAAGAGTAGGTTGTGGTGTTTTCAGATAGTCAAAGTGCATTGCACTTGTGTAAAAATTCGGTGTTCCATAAGAGGACAAAGCACATTGATGTTCGGTATCATTTCATTCGAGAAAATGTTACGGAATGATGCATTCATGTGGACAAGGTAGTTATGGAGGAAAATCTTCCAGATTTAGGCACCAAGGTTCTACCCCTAAGTAAGTTTAATCATTGCCTTGGACAACATAGGATTAGAGTCAGTTGATTGATGACTCAAAATGAGTTTGGATCCTGAGTTCTTTGCACAATGGTTTG
This sequence comes from Bretschneidera sinensis, assembly GCA_023935145.1. NCBI lineage: Eukaryota > Viridiplantae > Streptophyta > Magnoliopsida > Brassicales > Akaniaceae > Bretschneidera > Bretschneidera sinensis. The sequence continues at coordinate 43,769,281 of CM043702.1, read as the reverse complement.
AGTTTAAACACTTAGACAAAGGTAGAGATTGTTGGTATTTGTCTAAGGTTTGAACAAGGTTGGAAGAGGTCAAGCATGAAGTCCTTAAAAGCCTCAGTACATTAGGAGTGTGCCTCAGCACAAAGCTGGAAAAAGGTGTGTGCATCAGGTCAGGCTGCGGCCCTGCTCTTCCCAGACCGCGGCGCCCAGAAGATGGAAGATGCTGGAGGAAGGCCAGGTCGCGACCCCCCCTCCCCATAGCCGTGGCACCCCCTGTTCTAGGCCGCAGCGCTAGGCACACTGATGCACACATATGTAAACCTCTTCCATGGTTCGTGAGACATGTTCAAAATGCACAGCTTGACTAAGGAATGATCAAAGGCTATAGTTGATTGTTCATCTAGATCTAAGGGTGGATATTAACCCTCAAGATTGGACAAGAAGTTGGTGCACTATATAAAGAGTCACCTAGCTTCATTCTCAACAACAATGTGACATAACTTGCGATCAAAAGTGAGAGAATTGTAAAGAGTGCAAAGACACAAAACAAGAGAGACTCGTTTGCAAGGCTGGTTGTTTAGAAGAATGAGAAGAATAGAAAGGGGATTGAAGGGCTTGTAAAGAGAATTCTCTTGGGAAAATTCCAGGGTTAGTTCTTATCACTTTCTGTTTCTTCTTCTTCTTTATTTCTTCAAAAACTTAAGCTTCTTAGAGAGGGGTTGCTATGATTGTAAAAGAACCATTGATTTAGTGCAGAGAGTTCAGAGGAACTCACGAGGACGTAGGCTATTGCCAAACCTCGATAACAAATCGCTTGTCTTCTTTCTTTCTTTGATTTCTGTTTCTGTTTCCGATTCCTAATCTTTACAAGTCATTCTAAACTTGGGTGTTTGGAAGATCACCACCTGAGCATTTTGTCAAGGTGATTTCCAACAGTTAGGTTAGGTTATATATTGTAATTGCTCCAAACTGTAATGCTAATCTAAATTGGTTTTGTAATGGTAAATTCCTAACTTTGATGCCTTCTATAATTGATGCTAAATTCCTTATAATACCTTTAGTAAATGATGTTATTGACTCAATTCTGAATCCATTCACACAAACACAACGCAACCCATTCACAAGCACACATAATCCATTCACTCACATTCACATAGGCATTATTTTTCCAATGGCGAATACATTCATATAGAGCATGTTTACATCATCAACACAATCCATTCACATATAAACATAATGCACTTTAAACTAACAAAGTTTTTACATCTTCATATAAGATTCAAGTACATGCCAAAAACCTATTACATCATATAACTTTTAGACCTTAACCAAAAAATTCACAACATGTATAAAACCTAAGTATCCACTAACTTCGGTTTTCAAAAAATTCACATCATATAGCTTTTAAAAAAACCCAATTTTTTATTTGAGGGAGAATACAACCCTCCCTTACCCACTAACTTTAGTCTCAATCTGGGTTGGTATGCACTTTCACTCACTAGTGGAGAAGAAAAAGGTTTGCTAGTACTTGCAGCACTAGTATGATGACTAACTCTTAGTGGTGCTTGAGATAATGTTACCCTTGGTGGTGCCATTGGTGGTGCTTCTTGGAGTTGCCCTAAGTGGTGCCATTGGTGGTGTTCTTGGAGTTTCCCTTGGTGGTGCTCTTAGAGTTGCCCTTGGTAATGCTCTTGGAGTTGCCCTTGGTGGTGCTAATGGTGGTGCACCTGGTAGTGCACTTGGTGGTGCGCTTGAAGTTGCCACTGGTGGTACAACTGGTGGTATAGGACTTGGTACAGATTCATCACCAATTCTGTCTTTTTTGGATCTACTAGGCCACATGGAAAAAACCAAACACCATTAACACAAAGAACAAATAATTAATACATATAGTAAAATGAATATTATCAATGTTTATCAATATTTACCATTGCCTTTTTCTTTGTCGACCCCTCTTGACCAACTAGACCACTAGCTGTAGCAGTTGCATTAACTTTAGATCCACCATTATCACTTGAATTTATTTATCTAGGACCACTAGAAGAAGTTACATTGTCAACTCTTCTTCTCTAAACAAAGTAAACAAAACAAATCAGTTTTATAGAGATAAATAATACAATTATAAATGTACTTATTTGAATACTTTTCATACCTTTTATGCCATTTCTTGCATCATTTGACTGTCCACCCTTACTTTGACTTTTAAAATACCTTTTATTATGTCAAGGCTTACCATACTCCTTTCATGTAACAGTTCTAGATCTTGCCCTTCTAGTTGATGGGCTTGCCTCCTATGCCTCCCTTACTCTATGCTTCTTAGGCCTCTATGAGGTGGAGGTTGCATGACAGTATTATCATCTGAAGGTTCAAGGTCTTCATGTATGAGTGGATGAATTATATAACTATAGGACTTCAAGTACATCTCATTGATGTAGTACTCATGACAATAATCCTTAACATTGTACCTTCTATAAACAATGCACCCTATTACATGCTTACAAGGTAATCCACTTATCCCCCATAACTGACATGTGCATGTTCTTGCCTTCAAATCAACACAATGCTTTTTAGTGCCACAAAATACATTAAATTCATCATAGCCAGCAAACTTAAAATGCCTTGCTTGTTGTCCAGTCTTATCCAACTTTTTTAAAGTTGTAAGAGTACTTTATATCCTATATACAAGCCTCTACATACCTTTTCTACATTCTAGTCATCATCTTAATCCTTATACTCTCCAATAAATTGTAGACTGACTTATTTCTTATCTTACCTATCTAATGATTGAAGGACTCAGTCATGTTGTTTATCATATGCTCAGTCTTGGTGGTGTGATCAAACCCATACCTTGACCATTGTGTGTAGGGTTTCTCCATCAACCAATCCTACATTTCTTTATTGTGTTCCTTTAGAGCATCCATTGCATATTTCTAGTCTTTCATGTTGCTAGCTCTTGCCGCATTGCAAAAATCAATCTTCAATTACAACCCAAGAAAGTTGGTCCTAAAGTTGGCATACAAATTCCTTGCCCAGTTCCTGTTGAAGGCTTTTGGGAATATGTTTTGGACAGTATCAACTAATCCCTGCAAATGTTTTAAAAAATAGTAATAAAGCAATTAGTTAAATTACAAATATAATAAGCAACTAATAGAAAGAAAATACATAAGATAAGAACAAGTGTGCACCTTTTGTTTGTCTGACATATAAGTCAGTGGCCTTCATTGTGTCCCCTCACCAATTGCATCTGTCAAATAGTCTAGGAAATAATGCCATGCATCCTTTGTGTCACCCTCCACAATACCCACTGCCCAAGGGAACAATCCTTTGTTTACATCAATACTTATCGTTGATAACACTACCCCACCAAAAGGACCTTTTAGAAATACCCTATCCAAACCTATAAAGGGTCTACAACCTAACTAAAAACCAATAATATGAGTTTTAAAACACACAAAAAATCTCTAGAACACACGTGGATGACTTATATCTTCCCTTGGTTCATAACCAATCCTAACAAAACTACATGGATTCCTATGTAACAGTTACAAAGCATACTTGGCCAACTTATTGTAAGATGCAACATGAGTACCATCATTTCCCTCTCTCACCCTTCTCTTTGCTTTATAAAATATGTGGAAGTTAGGCTTAATCTCAAACTTATTGTGCAAGGACTCATACATGACTTAATCTCAAACTTATTATGCAAAGGTTCATACATGAAATTATAGATCATGTTTAGATCAACCTTCAACATAGGCTCAAATTCTTTAGCAACTCACATAGAATTTGCATTCTTATTGTTAACAGATCTGACACAAGTGTGACTATTGTTCAAGGCCTTCATAATAAATGTATTTAAGTCAGGTATTAAACTTGCATGAATCCTCCAACTATATCCCACACCCTCACAATAAGCTATCACCCTTTTAGTACAGTTTTTCTCTTTGTATACTGAGAACCCTTGCTTCACTGTATACTCTCTTAAACCATCACTGAAATGCTTCTTGTTCATAAATACATCACCAGCCTTAAACTCAATATCCCCATTTTCTTTTGGTCTCCATTCTTTTATAGACATTTTGAAGGTCTTATCAAAAACCCTAGTATTCTTCCTCTTTGCTGCATTATCATCTAAAGGATATCCATCAACTGATTCATCAAATGGATAGTTGTTTAACTCACCATTTGAGGCACCATATTCCTCTTTTTGACTACCAACCCTTTCTTCATTTCAATCCTCTTCATCACCATCACCTTCAAGTTCTTCCTCATCATAACTCATCCACTCATCATTTGAAGAGCCACTAAAATATATTCTTTCTCTGACAGATTTCTTCCTTTCCATCCTCCTCATCACCATCACCTTGAAGTTCTTCCTCATTATAACTTATCCACTCATCATCTGAAGAGCCACTAAAAATATATTATTCTTCTAACAAATCAACTCCCTCAACCCCATAATTTTTTTCTTGGCTCTGTCTAACCTTTCCACCCTATAAACCTCTCCCTCTTCTTCCTCTCCCCTTCCCTCTCATTGCATCCCTACTAGCAGATACATTTTTACTTGTATTACCAACTCTCCCTCTCCCTCTCCCTCTCACTCTTCCCCTCCCTTTTCTCCCAAACCTAAACTGACTCTCATTAATATAATCGCTCATATCCTCATTAACTCCTTCACAACCAACCTCACTGTTTTCCCTTCACCACTAACATCACTATTGTCCCCTTCACCACCAACATCATTGTTATTAAATTGCTCACCAACTCCTTCTTTACTGCCATCAACCTCACTATTATCATTAACATGTGGCCCACTTTGTTCATTATCACTATCTAAATTAAATATAAGAGTATGAGGTTTTCTTCAACTCTTAAGGAGTTGGACCACAAGGGTAACATGACTAACTTGCTCTAAATAAGTAGGTATTTCAGTATACCTTTCATATGCACAAAAAAAACTCTTCTAAATTTATCATCACAATTAAGTTATGCAAATTAAACCCATCATACATATCTAACAGAACATCCAGATATGAATAAGTACCAAATTCTACAGGTCTTTTCACAAACACATCATCATCATAGTGATATTTTAAAACGTATATCGTCATTTTTAATCTAAAAACAAACAATGTCATACAAAAAATTAAAAAAAAAATTAATCTAACCCATTCATTAAAACCTAGCGATTAAAGGAGATGCATCATGTTTGTTGCTAACATGTTCAACTTCATGGATTCTCTTGATGCAAAGAGTCATAGAAGATTGAAGACAAATGATTAAAATATTTGCACAAAAAAATAATACGCTACAAATTATAAACTTTGCGTACTTAATCTTATTCAGAAATCATATATCAGATTGACAGAGAAAACGATAGAAACTTCTAACGTTTCAAGCTTCTTCAAAACCAGTGGTGATGATGGTTAAACTTAAATCATGTTGTTGATCATAGTAGTTTGAGAAGAAAGGTAGAGTTTATCGACTAAAAATTGGAGATTTTTTACAAGATATTTCCGCTTGTTTGGTTGATTTACAAAGTAAGTGATTCTTTGTGTTTTGGCTCTTCTCATATTCCCATTAATTGATTTGATAGTACTTCAGAGAAGACTATTTCATTGGTGGATAGGTTGCATTAAATGAGGGGTGTCATGGTCTTTTTACCCAAAAAGCAGTTTTTTGACGATTTTTTTACTAAAGTTGACTAACCAGGGTTGGGTTTAGGGGTATATTCGTATACTTTTAAAATAGAGGGGTGGATTCATAGTTTAAAACAAACTATATTATCCTTATAGTTTGTTTTAAACTTTCCCTATTTTTAGGGGACAAAATCGAACCTTTGTTGAACTTATATCTCCTTTGACATACTTTAAATTTGTGTTAACAATACAATAACACTAACACTAATTTAGCCTTCTTGATAATACACTGAGTGTGATAATAACGTTTATAAAAGAGTCAAGACTACATGCACCAAAACTTCAAAGTGATGGGAGAAAGATTCACCTAAAGTTGGTTGGTGACTCCTTAAAGGGAAATTCTTATCTATTGTACATGCCACCCCTTTTTGTGATATCAACAACTACGATCTTAATACCCAAGGCTATTTCCTTCAAAGAATGATCAATAAGTGAGGGTGCGGATCGAAGTGGGCTGGTATATGGAAGGATTAGAGCCTACTAGGTCTAACACAGTCCTTTATGAGTAGTAATGGGATCCCATGGATGGTCCACTTTTATGTGTTAGACTTTGTATGTTCGAAATCACATTGTCTGTAGAATTAGGCCTTTTAAGGGACATTTTTTGAGGGATAATTGAGAGACTTGTCACCTAAGCACAAAGTAGAGACGACGGGTAAATTGGAGTCGTCATATGATCTTAAAGGGGCCAAATTCCTTTATCATTGGTTTGAGAGAGATTCATAGCAAGAGATTAGGGTACAAGAGAAAAAGGATTTAATGCTTACCTTATCGCCTAGGTCGAAACCTAGATCTTGTGTTCTTAGAAAAATATTTAGTAATTAATATAAACTATTATTACTACACACTAGCATGCATGCATTCTCAATTATAGTTTTTATCAAATAATTTTTTCATCCAACAATTATAGCAGTCAAACATTCAAACAAGAATTAACAATTATATATAGAGGCAATTTGAATGTGAAAAATACATCATATGAGAGAATAAAATAAGAGAATTCACCTAATAACATAAGAAAGATCTTAGTACTAAAAAGAATAAATGTAAACTATGAAAACAAGAGCGGAAAGTCACGAAACTGAAATCTTGTGATAGGTTAGCCAACTGAGTCTTAGATAGTCTTGATCCCCAACCTTAAATGGTCGATCAACAACACTGGGGCTAGCTTTTTTCTTTTACAACAATTTTAAGTTGTTTTAATTTATATGAGGTTATGTAAAACTTAATCTAAATGACATCAAAGCATGCAAAAACTACTAAATCAAATTTTAATATGATATGTGAATTTTAATTAATTATAATTGTTAATACCCGCCCTTGCGAAAAAATTACATTAAATTAATGGGAAAACTTCAATAAAAATACCCTATGGTTTAGTCATTTTAAATTTAAGTCCACATGGCTTTTTTCGTAACACTTTGGTAACGTGTGCAATTCGTTGTCAACACTATACTTTTGTGCCGTTAAAAATATTGTAAATTTTGTTAAGTTCATCACATAGCAAGCACATGATGAACAAATTGGGGAGAAATGTCGATGATTTTGGATAACAGTTAAAACCTCATTTCTCAGTTTAGTGTTTCCTTGAACAGAGACGACACCACTCTCAATCAAAGACAATATCAAAGCGATTTTTTTTTTCATTATCAATGAAATTTTTTCATTGTTTCTTAGACGTATTTCGTCTGGAGATTTTAAATTGAGATGGAGTAAATGGGCTTAAATTATTGTGCGATTTAGTTAAATATTTAAGGTTTTTTTTATATGATTGGAACATGTTTTTGGGTTTCATGTTGTGAATGAAAAATGGATTTTGATTACTTTTATGCGGGATTGCATTCAGGTTGAATAGATTATTGTGTTCAGATTATACTTTATGAGAATAAAAATTGATTTCAATTTGTTCTGTGTTGGCTTTGTATTGGGATTTTGATTACTTTTATGCCGGTTTATTGGGATTTATAAATTAATTATATGGTACTTTTTTATTTAGAAATTGAGTTGTTAAGTGACTGTTTATCGATTAGGGTTTTGATATTATTCTATAACTCTGATATAGTAATGTGTTCCAACTTTTTTATTAGGGTCTAATTTGTTTATTGTTCAATGCTTGTTTATAGTGTTATTGATGCTATATTATATTTGTCCTTGTTTATTTTGATAGTGGAGTGATTGGTTTTGTTGTATCGAGCTATATTATGAGGGGAAGTTTGCCTACAGGAATAAGATAGTTTATAATGGGGAAAATGTGAGTATTTTACTAGGCTGGACAAGGATGATATGAACTCAATGACCTTCTTGAATATATTCTTCCTCCTTCTTGGAATTTGGAAAGATTGGAGGATGTTTTACAAAAAGTTAAATTGTAGTCCAGGGAATTGGTTTGCTGAAATAACTTATGACCTTTATCATGACCTGAATCCATAAGGTTATCCTTCTAAACTCAGAGCACAAACTAAGTTAAAACATCTTGATTGTGATAGTTCATTTATAAAATACATCAGTCACACCAAAAGAAAATTTGAGAAAAATATAGTGATTTCGAGTTACACTAGATGGATGTGAAAACTACCTTTCTAAATGAAAGCCTTAACGAGGAGGTCAATTTGGTACGGCCTGGAGGTTTTAAGGAAGATGGTAGTGATCATCTTGTGTGTAGACTCAAAAAGTCTATGTACAGTCCCAGGCAAACTTCTAGGCAATGGTATTTGAAATTTAATGATATGGTAACTTTATTCATTTTGTTGAGAACAAAGTAAATCAATGTATATATCACAATATTAGTGGGTACAAATTTATTTTTACGATACCTTACATGGATGATATCTTGCTGGCAAGTAGGGATCTAGGACTGTTGCATGAAACAAAACAATTGTTATCTAAAGAGTTTAACATGAAGGACCTTGGTAAGGCATCTTTTGTTCTAGGCATAGAGATCTAGAGGGATTGTTATTGCCATATGTTGAGACTCACTCAGAAGACTTACATTGATCGGATTCTGGATAGGTTCAGTATAACAGATTGTAAACCTAGCAACGTTTCAGTTCTCAAAGGTGATAAACTGAGCTTGTCACAGTGTCCTAAGAATGATGTTGAGAGGGAATCTAAGAAGAAAGTGCCTTATACTAGTACATTTGGGAGCATCATGTATACTAAGGTTTGTACTAGGTCGGATATTGTTTTTGCTGTTGGACTTCTAGGTAGATACTAATTAGACCCTGGTCATGATGACTGGGTGGCTGCCAAGAAGATATTAAGGTACTTAAAGGAGACAAGAGACTTCATGTTGATTTACAAAAAAGTTTAGAACCTGGAGGTGGTAGAGTATACGGATTTAGACTTTGCAAGTTGTCAAGATGACAAAAAGTCCACATTGAGGTATGTGTTTATGATGGCATGATGGGAGTCAGAAAATGCATCTTAATAGTGTTTATTTGTTAGCATTTAAGGTTGATTTAGGGTTGGATTACACATTTATGCCTTAATAATTCTTAAGTGTCATTCTTGGTATACTGATTTATTTTGATGCATTTTGAGGTATTTTGGGTTTAAAAGAGATGGAAAAGCTAACATTGATTAAAGCACGAAGATTCTATGCATGTTCACAAGCATTTGGAAAGGAGTTCACTAAATTGCCAGAATTGCCCGTACATATCAGTCATTTTTGCGGATTAAACTGTATTGATTCAGGAAGAACCTGGAGATGAGCCATATATGCTTGGAAATATCCGGATGTTTATTTTCTAGAGAATTTTACGGCTCGTAAATATGATTTTTCTAGAGAAAGTTATGGCAGTTTTAGTAGATAAAGGTCAGGTTATGCGTGATTTCAGTGTGACAGATCAATCATTTTTGCGGATTAAAATGTATTGATTCAAGAAGAACCAGGAGATGAGCCATATATGCTTGGATATATATAGATGTCTATTTTCTGGAGAATTTTACGACTCGTAAATATGATTTTCCAAGCGAAAGTTATGGCAATTTTAGTAGACAAATGACAGCAGCAGAACCGGGCCTGGACAGCAGCAGAAGCACACAGCCTGAACAGAAACCTTAGGGCAAATTTTCTGTCTAGAAAGCCGTCTCCATACAGCTATATATAAGAATTTAGATTCAGAGAACAGGGGAGGAGAGTTTTTGAAGAGAGCTTCCATCTTCTTCTTATTCTTCTTCAAGGTGATCAATGATGAACTCCATGACCAACTAAACTCCAAGCAAGGCGAAAGGATGAGTTTCTAGGTGTAGTTGTTCTTATTTCTATCTTTGATTCAGTTGTATGGATTGATTGTTAAACATTTGTTTATGATTTACTCTTTGATAAAATAAGAAGGATTTGAATTCATGTGACAGTTGCAATTTATGTTCTTCTTCTCTTATATTTTCTTAATTCGGTGATCACATTCTTCTTCTCCATATAAGTCTAGTCAAGATTTTCTTATGTCAAAGTTGTTAGATGCAGTTGATTTCGGTAGATCTATCTTATAGGTTTGTCCATTACTACAGTGTTATTATTGAAATATATTGTCGCTTCTTGATAATTTATAAGATAGATCTTGTGTGTTTGAATTGGAATTAAAGAGTAATTTATGGAAATTACTTTAGGGTATTTATGTGCTTTGATTGAATATTTACCAATTGCTTGTTTGGGATGTGAAACTAGTAATTGAGATAAAACATTTAAGTCAAGATAGGAATAAGGCAACGAACTTAGGAAGGATTCCTGGAACCTTGTTATTTCTTTATTGAATTCTTCATCATATTTTCACAATTCTCTTATATAATTTCATTCGTAAAACTCAGATTTTCTTATTTGAACTTTATCGTTTAGTGTTAAGGTTTACACTTTCTCTTGTAGTTCGTTTTTCTCGTGGGATCGACACCTCAGCTATACACAATAATCGTGTGTTAGTTTGAGCGTTATCACATGCGAGGCAGTATCATGGAAGAGTGTGAAACAGAAGTTGATTACTTCTTCTACCATTCAGGAAGAGTTTGTAACATGCTAAGAGCAGCTACTCAAGCAGCTTTACTCGAGAATCTCATTTCAAAGTTGAAATTTGTTGATTCCATTGCTAGGCCCATCCAGTTGTACTATGATAATAGTTCTGTTGTATTGTTTGCTAAAAACAATAAAGATATCACAAGGTCTAAGCATATGGAAGTCAAATATTTGACAATTAAAGAATTTATAAAGAAAGGTGATGTCACAGTGGAGCATATTAGTATAGATGATATGGTTGCTGATTCATTAACTAAAGGCCTTAGCCCTAGTGCTTTTAAAAGGCACGTTGTCAGTATGGGCTAAGGAGTATCTTTTTATTTACTTGGTTAGTGGGAGGCATATTTGTCTCCATTTGTGTAATAAGGTTTTAATCTATATTTTCATATCTTTTGGTGGTGTACTAGATTATATTGACCATGTCTATTGCACGTAATTTAATAAAGTTTATGACATTACAGTTAATTTTTGCATATCGTTACTTTATATGGTTGAAATGTCGTATATATCTATTTGAAGTCTTAAGATTTGTGTCAATCTTCAGCAAAAGCTAGGGGCATTTGGCTATTAGCCTTAAGGGTATGTCTTGTGACATGTAAGGTATATCTCGAGATATTAAAGATAAAGACATATAATAAAGAATTTTCTCTAATATGCTTGTGCTACTTAAGGAAGAGAAAATTGAAAGTGACCGACAAGGGGATAACATATAAAGAAACCTGTTTGTGATTATGGAAAGTCATTTATCGCTCAAAAGATGTAGTTACCGCTATGATTTGGTGTTGAGGGCTTCATTGAACCAGATTGAAATTTAAAGTAGTCTCCAGACCAATGTTTTTCAAAAGGCGCACATAAATACTTTTTAGTTGACTTATCCTGAGAATCGTTTTCAAAATAAAATCTATTTTAGAAAATTAATCCCAAATAATGTCGCCCAAGTAGGAGAATGTTAGAATAACTCCACGGGTATGGGCTAACATTAATTAGGCTTTCGGGTTTTATAATAAACAGGCTAAGGGATTGGTCTAATAATCAGGACATATAGTGGGCTCGATAGGCTTGCAACTCTAATTGTCTAATATAGGCTAGCTAGTGTTGGCCATAGTAGACATTGGGCTTGTGATGAGTAGGCCAATGAATCACTATATAAAGAGATGGCTAGATCCCCCTTTTGATGCTAACTATCATAATTTTCTGGAAAAGATATAAAGCTTTCTTTTATTGGGTTCTATAGCTTCTCTCATCAAGGCTAGCGATAAGGTGGATCAAGAAGGGGAAATACCTACGTTTATAAGGAGGATTTGTTGTTGCAATTCCGTTGCACATTGCCGAATAGATCCCAAACAAGGGACGTTCCTAATTTTTTGTCAAATTATATTTAGGTATTCTATATTCTTTTATGATGATCCTTGTGGATTGTCTAAATTCTTTAAGAAATTCTAACAGTAAATTCATAATTAAGCCTTCCAAATTAGGAGGCCTACTATATCCCGTAATAGAAAAGTAATTAATTATTTCATTTGGGAGAAATTAGTTTCATTTGAAAAACTAGCCCGATTTCTGATGGTGAGAGAATAAGAGAGAAGGGAATATGGCTCGAATTGAGACTTAGAACAAGGTTTTGGGCCTACTGCTTGAACTGCAAAGTGAGATGCATACTGCAAGAGAAGCATTAAAATTGTTCTTGTGCATAAATGAAATCAGAACAGGGAAACTAGAAAGCAAGTGACTAACTGATTCATTCTCCTGATCATAGAGAGGGAAACTACTAGTAGAAGAAACTTGTCTTTGTGTATGGAGAAGGATTGAAGTAGGGAGCTTACAGTGGGATAGCAACCAGGAAAAAAGGTTAAACTCTAACAGGAAATAAAATTAACTTTGTGTAAAGTTGGTCGGTGCCATATGAGATTCAAATATGCATGCTTAATAGTGAATATCCCATCAAAAGACTAAGACTCCAAACAAGCTTGATCATGCATAGGAAGAGTAGGTCCAAACTGTTCTTTTCTTTGAAGACTAGTGTTTGCCTTACATCTCCACACGCCCCATGAGTACTTAGATATCTTGAGAATAGAGCATCCATCGTTGGTGGTAATCCCACATCGGAGTGGCAAAAGGTATGACTCTTGAGGGGCATCATAAAAAGAGATCGAGCTGAATGCGTTATCAAAGCATCTTTGCGTTTGGAGAAATGACGCAGCTAGTGAGGTACTAACCGAGGCGCCTCTATTGCTGGTTGAAAACTACTTCCAAACCCTTTCTTAGGCCTGCGTTTGGCCCTGTCATGAGAATTTCTAGAAGGGCTTCCTCCGCGTAAGCCCTACAATTCTTTAAGTTCCAAAATCTTTCAAAGGATTATAGCAGCTTATAAAAGCGCAGCCATTGTAATTTCATGGTAACTTAATATTTGTTGCTGCAGTCCTTCCTAGTATAAGGTCTTGTTGTCCCATGACACTTTTTGTCTCTTTTGAGGAATAAGAGGAGAATAAGTGGAATGACCAGATTTACAGGAGAGTTCACGTCAACTGATTTCATTCAATCAGATGACATGATTGTTGATACTGTCATGTAATAATGACTAGATTTTGTTTCGCAATGAAAAGTGAAACTAAAATAAGGTGATTGCTGCAGAGAATGGATGGACTTTTACAGTATTGGATTGGACTGAATTGACAAAAAGATAATACTTTAACTGTAGCATCAAACTGTACATTTTTACACTGCATGGTGAAAAGTCACCAACCTTTTCTTAGAGGTATTTGCTCATAAGTTAACAAAATAATGTTTATATCCTCTGTATATATCTCTTTCTGCATATAGAACGGGTTACAGTGATCATTATTCCAAGCTTACTTGACGCAATTTTATGCTTTCTCTTTAATTTCTTCTTTTTCCTTTAATCTCTCCTGCATAAATTAAATATCAGTTTATGCCTTACACAATAATGTTAATGTGCTCAGGAATCTAGCCTAGAGTGCTAGAAGACAAAAGATATATCCCACATCAGTAAAAAAATACAAGCCACGACAGAGACCTCTATATATAAGCATATATCAACAATCAAAATTTATGAAATCATGCTGTGAGCACAAAGCGAATCCTTTTACTAAAGAATACCGTGTGCTCACCGCTACAAATGGCATACGAAATTTTTTGAAGGGGTTGCTATTACAAAGTACAACCCCCTCTCAAATCTAGTTGAATTGTTAATGGAGCATATTTTTATTGACATTGTTCTTATCAAAATGGGTCACTTACTTGTTTAATGCTAGTCTACATTAAAGGTTAAGACAAGTCACATAGAACTTATTTTATCTTGACTTAGGTATGAGTGTTAGACACGAGTACGTGTTCGAGTGTCAGATTTGTCTATTTTTTATAATTTTTTGGAGTATTCAAATGTCATACTTTTATCCGAGTGTCGGAGGTCCGACACTGGTACGAAGGAGTAAAGTGAAGAGTTCATATAACATAACATAGAACGAAACAAAAACTAAGATGATCATTGTTAAAAGCTTGTGCCATGTTCCTCGCATTTCTACCTGTATCTAGGAGTGTACTATTTAAATGGGACTGTATTATTTAAAATGGAATAAAAAGATGGAAAATGTTAAATGAAAGAAGAAAGGAAAGGGAAAGGAAAGGGAAAGAAAAGGCCAATAGAATAAACAGTGAGAGTAGAATTTTTGCTTTTGTCTTCAAATTAATGAAGTACTACAAAATCCAAACATTGCATACATATTTGTAGCTAGGTAGTCCAAAAAGAAAACAAATAATATCTAAATTTCATATACTTTCCTTTTCTTAGGTTAAGCTTTCAAAAGTATGTTAATATGAAGATATTTCTGTTCCGACATAGCAGGAATATTTCATTTCTTTCTCTCTTTTTTGTTTTCTTTTTTGCAAATGTTTTAACCTTGAATTTGATTTATCCACTTTTCAGCCATCTTGGACATTGACTTTGTTCACTACAAGAAAATTGACATTTGCCAGCGCTTTATTTCCGACGCTTCATAAAAACGCCGCAATATAATAACTGCCGACGCTTCTTTTGTGGCGCTTTTTTGAAGCACTGCAATATTCAAAGAACATATAGCGGCGCTTCAAAGTACCGCTATATGTGAATCTTAATACATATAGTGGTGCTTCAAAGCGCCGCTATATGTGAATCTTAATACATATAGCGGCGTTTAGAAGTGAATATGCTTTTCTCCATATTCCAGCGCTTCAAAGCGCCGAAATATGCTCCATTTCATATACCGGCGCTTCAAAGTGCCGAAATATGAAATAGAGCATATTCCGGCGCTTTGAACCGTCGGTATATGCTCCATTACATATTATGCTAAAAATTTCATATATAAATTAGCTTGCTGCGATATGTTTTTTCCCAAAAAAAAATTTCCTGCTCCCTTAGCTCTACTGTGCCATTTCCTCCAAAATTTCGGTCCTGCGAGCTCCCCCGCCATAATCTTCTTGTTGCTTCATCTAGCTGTCGCCCTTAGCTCAACTGCCATAATATTTTCTGGTAAACTCCTGTAATTGTTCCTTTCCTTTTTACAATGTTGTTTTTCCTTCTCTGAAGTACAATGGAACTGCTCCTATTCTTTGTCATACTATTTGATTATTTTTCTGTTACTAATATTTTTTGCTCTGTTACTTACATTATGCCTTAATATCCATCTCTGAATTGATTGAGCTATACTACTAGCCAACCACTGCGTTGTTGTCATGTGTTTTTTTTTTCTGGTCATGTTTTGGGACTGGCTGTATTGACTACTAGAGCAGTTGTGTAATAGCTCTTGAGATGGTTGCTCTTTGGTCAATGCTATGTATCATATATTTTAAAGATAGATGAGAAATAAATTTTCTTGCTCTTTGGTCAATGTTATGTACAAACATGGATTAATTTTCGCTATTCTTTTTTTTGGGGGCGGGGGGGGGGGGGGGGGGGGGGGTCTAGTTAACACAAGGGTTATAGTTTTGGATTTTTTGGATCTAGTAAGTGGTAACAATGGGCTGTAATTTTGGTTTTTGTGGCTATTTTGTACTTGTATGCTGCGTTTGGTTGCCGAGGAAAGGGAGGAAAATGGAGGAATTTTTTTTTGTTTTTGCTGCTTGTTGATGCAGTGGTGGGCTGTGTGGAAAGAAGGAAGTTCACGTGAAAGAAGGGAGGAGAGATAGAAGAGAGATAGGGTGTCTATATAAGTAGGAGAAATGCCCCACTAGAGTTATTTCAGAATCACACTTGCTGGAGTTGTTATGATTGATATTTGCAATCTAATGTCCTTGTTAAACCAAGATAATTGAAAAAAGACTAGTATTCTCAACACGCTTTTAAGATCTATACAGTATATTAAATTCTTCAGTCAAATATTTATTTGACTATCTTTATCCAAAAAATGGTTATTCGACTTGTTTTGATGTAAATTTAGGTATATTTGTGTTGGATCTATTTCAAATGCTATTAGTTTTAGCATATAAATGAAGGCTATAGTTTTCAGCTTCTCTGACCCTTACAAGTTGTTAAGTGATATCCCTCTTACAAAGTTCTCCTTTCCATTCAATGCATTCAGCCCCTGTTCCTTGAGTAAAATTGTCTAGTTGAATTTTCTATAGGAAGGAAGAAAATTGAGGCTGATTAACATTGATAACAATTAAAGTTCTTGTTTCTCCCTTTCTCATGATCTTTCGAAGTATTTTAAAGGTCTTTATATTGCAAAAATTTGCCACCTGCCTTTTATTAGAGAGGTCTGCAATGGTTTCCTTTTTCCAGGATGATGATCTGGAAGCACTAGGTGGTGGTGGTGGTTTAAGTTTTGTTTTGTTTTGTTTCCATTCTTTCTAAATGAAGGGCATGACTTCTCTTGATTTCTCTTCTGTATTTCCCCCTTTTGTTGCTCCTTTGGCACTACTGAATCTCAAATGATATATAAGATACATGGTTTCTTGTGATTTACTACAATACTACCTCTATCCTAGATTTTTTTGTCTCATTTTCTCATTGACTGGAAGGCAGATCAGCAAAAAGTAATAATTCCTTCAAGTCAGCATTTATTACTTTTGTGTTTGATAAAATGAGGTTTAAAACTTTAAATTAGTCAAATGAGGCGTAATTAGGATTTGGTGAGATTTTCCTTTTCTTTCTAAATTTTATTGATAAGAAGGAACTGGGATTGGGATTTATAGGGAGGAATGAAAAGATGGTTGAGGCGTGTGGACTTTCAGTCAGCTGAAGGTGAGAGAATGATACTGCATTGTAGGTTTCTCATTTCTTCGTAATCCTTTTTATTATTAAAAAATAGTAAATCAATATATTTGTATGAGAAAACAGATAAGTAGAGCCTTAGAAATAAATGTAAGTCATTTAATTTTATAAGAGTAACTTCCATAATTTTCTAACAGTAGCTTCCATAGTAGAAGAACAGCTACTTCAGTACATGGATAACTGCAGTATAACAACTTCTTTGGAGATCCCTTAGAACAACATGTGTATGTATATATATATATATATATATGTATATATGTATATATATGTATATATGTATATGTATATATATATATATATATATATTAGTATTTGTTGTTGGACAAAGATTTAACCCGTATTTGTTCCAGTATTTGGTTTTATGTAAGGATGAAACTATGTCTATCAATGATGATTCAAATGATAGATGGCACTGTAATTGGGTTTATTTCATAAAATGACTATTGTCTATTAGAGAAACAATGATCATCTAGGCATTAATTTGCTTTTGTTCTTTTAATGATTCTAAGGAATATTTCTTGAAATGTTTTTAAACAAAGGTCGCAACAATAGCTGTTCAATTGTAATGGATGTGTGTAGTCAACTTTTATGAATTTTTATAGAGGACACCCTTTGACAGTACTAACACCACCTATGGATTATATACTATGCACCAATGCCAAAAAGTACTTATGGATATTTAAGTGAGACCACTGTTATAAATTAGAACATATACAAAGGGAATGAGTCAAATTAGTCACTTATAAAGCATCAAATTCTAGAATCATTTGAAAACTAAATAGCCTCCAAGAAAGATAAACTTTCTCTTCTCTTTTGTTAATAATGTCAGAAGATCGAATCTATTACAATCTCTAGTTCTTAATAAATAACTTTTTTTTTTCTTGATGATTGTTGTTAGCTAAGATTTGTATTTCAGATTCATTTAAAAGTTCTAATTTCTTTTATTGTTAATAGAATATATTTGGTGTTCAAATGAGGGGGAAAAACTTAACTAAGCGGAGGTAAATTTTCAATTGCAACCCTTATGGCATGTCAGATTACTCCCTTTTTTTTTTTTTTTGCCTTTATGGTTCTCAATAGATGATTCATTGTCGAAGACTAAGTTCAAAATTAGTTCTATTGTATCATTCAACATATGGTTCTAGCTTGCTTGTTGTGTGAACACCAATTGCAGCAAGTCTCAAACCGGCACGACTCCTATACAACAAAATTGAGACATAAATTGTTTTTGAAATGGTATATGATAAAATAATAATTGAGACATAAATTGTTTATTGTTTCGTAAAACATGTTTGCGAGGCTCGACTGACACAAATTCAGTTACTTACTTATAAATATAGATCATTTTATAAATTGCTTTTAGAGGTATTTGATCTAATTTTTATATATTAGACTTAATTAACACAATTAAAACCATTATGATTGAAATAATAACATTAAGATTTACTTGTCTTTACATGAATAGTTTGTTGTTTTATTGGGATACTTTGTATATAATATTAAATACAGATTCTTTGAAAAGATAAGTATAAATTCATATGGTGATTGATCTTAGAAACGGATTTAGGATTGTTTTTTGGTAGGTCAAAGTATTTACTCAATTTGTGGTTATCAATTTCAGTTCATCCACTTACCAATCAAATCTAAGTTTGTGATTATGCCTTCTTTTGCCAAAAATATTTCAATTCTGACTTTCTTAACATTGTTTTAGGAAAATCTATTGGTGTCATCTAAAAATGGATAAAAGTTAGATAGATAAACCGAGGTCGAGTAAAGTCTATATGGATGGTATTGCAAACTTCATTATATTTGCGTGTCAGAAAGCTTGTGGTCGTGGTAGTATTGTTTGTCCATGTAGGAGATATAGTAATTGTTATTCATTCGAATCAAAAATTGTTCAGGAGCATCCATTGTATAATGGATTTAGTCCAGGTTACACAGAGTGGGTTTTTCATGGGGAGAAAGTCTCTCGTATAGACCACACTCACACTAGTTTATAACCCACTAGTGTTCCAGTTGGCTTCATGGGACGAGATGACGTGTTGGGTTTGCTCGGAGGTGCCTTCGAGGTTACTTATGAAAACCCAAACAATGAACCATTAAGTTTAGGAATCGAAGTTGGATCTTCAAATGAGCATGGTGAAGAGCAACAAGCTCATGGTGGGTTTGAGTTCAATAATTGTGGTGATTCTTCACACGTCGAACATCCAGTTCATTCTGCTATTGATGAGACGACTCAGTATCGCAATTTGATGAAAGATTATGATAATGAACTTTATCTGAGTTGTTAGAATTTCACAAAGTTAAGTTTTATGTTATATCTACTACACCTCAAATGTTTGAATGGGTGGTCTGGTAAATCTCTTACTATATTACTTGAGTTTATCAACGTGGTATTTCTGATGTGTACTCCATTTCTATCAAATTATTATGAAGCCATGAAGATTATCAAAGGATTGGGTCTTGGCTATGAGAAGATTCATGTTTGTCCTAATGACTGCACACTGTATTGGGGTGAGCATGTGAATGATGAATTTTGCCATGCGTGTGGTGTGCCACGGTGGGTTAAAAACAATGCTAATGAGGTTCTGTTGAATGAGATGGATGGTCAATCTAAAAAGAAAAAGCCAGCTAAAGTATTGCGTTATTTTTCGCTAATACCAAGATTGAAGATGATATATATGTCATCTAAAACGGCTTCGTTGATGAGATGGCATGATAAAGATCGAAAAAAAGATGAGATTTTAAGACACCAAGTGGATGGATTAGCCTGGAATGAATTTGATACTTTTTATCCCAATTTTGCAGCTGATTCTCGGAGTGTTAGGCTTGGCCTAGCTAGTGACAGGTTCAATCCCTTTCGAACAATGAGTTCAACTTATAGTACATGGCCCGTTCTTTTGGTCCCATACAACTTGCTACCGTGGCTTTGCATGAAGCGAACATCCTTCCTCCTTTCAATGGTTATTCCTGGTGAGAAAAGCCCGGTAATGATATTGATATCTTTTTGCAACCTTTAATGGAAGAGCTTAAACAATTATGGAATGGTGTTGATGCGTTTGATGCGTCCACCAATAAAAACTTTAAACTACGCGCTTCTCTTCTTTGGACCATTAATGATTTTCCAGCATATGCAAACTTATCTGGTTGGAGCACCAAGGGGCAGGTTGCTTGTCCATGTTGTGGGGAATCTACGCATTCTACATGGTTAAAGCACTGGGGAAAGTTTTGCTATATGGGTCATCGTCGATGGTTAGCAGAAAACCATGAGTTTCGTTTTCAAAATGATCAGTTTGATGGCACCATAGAGTTGGAATCTGCTCCTGTTCCACCATTTGGACACGATGTTTTAAGACAACTAGAGGGTGAAATCTATATCTATGGTAAAACCTCGAAGCCTTCTAAGAAGAGGGTAAGAGAGGATGTTGGTACCTCTACGGGGCAAGTACTAGTGGATGAAGTTGATAACCTTTTTAAGGGTGTGGACAATTTCCTAGAAAATGTTGATTATGAAGATCTTCCCATGGATGAGGGAATTGTAGATACGTTGTGGAAAAAAAGAAGTAGTTTTTTTAGTTACTGTATTGGAAAGACAATCTAATGCGTTATAATTTAGAAGTGATGCATATAGAGAAGAATGTATGTGATAATTTGATTGGAACAATATTGAATATAGATGGTAAGACTAAAGATAATAAAAGGCACGTCGTGATCTCGAGGAAATTGGTATTAGGAAAGACCTCCATTTAGTTGTTCTTCCTAATGGAAAAGATCACTCGCCTCCAGCATGCTACACTATGTCCACGAAGGATAAGCATAATTTCTTGACAATTTTGGCAAATCTTAAAGTTCCTGATGGGTATGCATCAAACATCTCGAGATGTGCCAACCTAATGGATCGTAAGCTGTCAAACTTAAAGAGTCATTACGGTCACATATTGATGCAAGAAATCCTTCCTATTGCCTTAAGAGCATCTTTGCCTAGACATGTTGTAGCAGTTCTTTCTGAGTTATCATAATTTTTCAAAGTTTTATGCTCTAAAGCCCTTGATCCCCATAAGCTTGACATATTGGAGTCGCGTGTTGCTTTGACACTCTGTCACTTGGAGAAAATATTTCCCCCGGGTTGCTTTACCATTATGGTTCATCTTATCATTCACTTAGCCTCCGAGGCTAGACTTGGTGGTCCCGTACACTACAGGTGGATGTATCCTGTTGAGAGGTTAGATGTTCAAATCTAATTTGTGCACCTTTTTTTATATTATTGGCTACTAAATTTATATTTAATTTTTCGGCTTTGCAAGGTATTTAGTGCGCTTGAAATCTTACGCACGTAATAGAAGTCGACCCGAGGGGTCAATTGCTATAGGGTACAATGGGGAAGAGTGTCTAGCATATTTCTCACAATACTTCAAAGGTGTAGAGACAAAATTCAACCTTCCCCAAAAGAACAATGATACTGTAAATTATTCGGATGAATACATGTTTTCCTCAGGTGGACGGATAATGGGAAAGATTGTAAGTGTAGAGCTCGATGACATGTCATTGGCTCAAGCACATCGTTATGTGTTGCTCCATAATTATAAACTTTCTAACCTTCGTAGGTTAGTATCAATAAAGGAACTTAGTAATCATGTGCTTAAATTGAGTAGTTATTATCTGTTGTTATCCCTATGATGGCTAATAGTTAGATAAAAACACCAATAATTGCAGTGAATTTTTGGCTGCTCAAAGACTAACCAACCATTCCAATCGACCAATACAAAGTCTCAAACAAAAGTGATTGGTTGAGAAATTTCCCTCATGGCTTATGAGACGGGTTAGGCATAATATCAATTGTCTTCGAATGTTATAAGTGTTTTCTATAAAACATTGACTGATGTTGTCCCATATTAATTGTTGAAAAATGTTTAGGTGCCATAGATGGTGGATAACAATTATTCAAATGAAATAATTGCCTTTGCTCGAGGTCCGAATAATGTTGTTAGGAGATCTAATGGATTCAACATCAATGACTTTAAATTCCACACAAAGGAACGTGAGAGGTTTAGACGATCTCAAAATTCGGGAGTTATGGTTGAAGTAGATGATCAAATGTATTATGGTGTGCTCAAAGATATCATCGAGTTAGATTACTATGGGATGTTTAAGATTGTGTTTTTCCATTGTGATTGGGTGGATATTAATTCACCCAGAGGTTTAAAGAAAGATGCAAGTGGGTGCATTCTCGTGAACTTGAATAGGTTCATACACATTGGTCAGTTATTGAAGGATAACCCGCTCGTCATTTCATCTCAAGCGAAACAAGTGTTTTATGTGCAAGACCCAACAAGAAAGGAATGGTATCATGTTGTGATCACAAAGCCAAGGGACCTATATGAAATGGGGGAAAAATGCAGGAAGATGATGATGACACTTACAATCAGTGCATGCCTTCTAATGTAGTGGTAGACGATCAATTAGATTGTATCTCAACTTGCCCTAGGATGGAAATTGACGACGATACCAACTAGTTTTATGTGCATTTCCATGTAGTTGTATTTGGATGTGTATTTATGTGATGTACATGTGTGTCAACGAGATTTGTAATGTTTTATTCTATTCTTTCGGGTTACTGTTGCTTTGTATCACACAGTTCAAGAGTCTTGAACTTTTTTGCCTACAGTTTGTGGAATGTTACTTTAGAATGTCGTAAATTTCTGTTTTAGTTGTATGATTAATTATTGCTTTTTCTTTAAATCCTATTTAAAGCACTTATTTGTTCATTTGCTCACAGGTACTTTGAAATGCTTCCTGCATCAGCTAGTCCTCGAGGTTTGTATTCTAAATTGTATTTAGAATCAAAATAATCATTAACTTATTGTTATCCTAAGTAGAATACACAAAGTTATTCATCCACTGATCTATGGAAAAAATGGATAGTCCCATAGAATCAAAAGTTATTGATTGTTGCATTTGCTACGAGCCCTTGACCATTCCTATCTTTCAGGTGTAGTTCTTCTAATTCTTGTTAACTTTAATGCATTCTTGATAGTGTGAGATATAATCATTTTTATGTTTTTATGTATACAGATTGCAAGATGTTTAGGTCAAAATATATTCCTCCCTCAATCAGAGATAATATGTCAAACCAGTCTCCAGCTGGGTCTTCACACTATCAAGAAGATATTGACCATGGCATGAGTATCACCTTGATGATAATCATGACATGCAAAATGATTATGAGAACGAGTCAATAACAACGGAAAGTGAAAACAATGATAGTGAACAATATGAGATAATTGGTAATTTTTGTATAATTATACATTCTCTTTATAACTAGTTTGATATCGATTGTTATACTAATTATAAAATTTATGTTTTCAATGTATAGATTCTGAAGAGAGGATGAGAAAGCAAACACTTGTCATGCGAACCTCACAAATGTGGTCCTTGGAACGTGGGGAAAAAATTGTTGTCCACTTCAATGCACGTAATCAACCTATTAAAAAAGGTTAAGTAGCTGGTTGGGCAAAGTTGCAAAGAGAGGGAACCTTTGTCCGCTTCGTTACACGGATTGGAAGAAGGTGCCTTCTAACTATAAGAACGACCTTGTTTTATTGATTCGGGTAAGTAACAACAACTTATTTTTGGGTTTTCTTTCACTTTTTTTGTGGTGTTGTACATGCATATAATCCCTAACACTAAAAATGCTTATTTGACATCGATTTCCTTTCATTGTGGTAGAGGAAGTTCCATTATCCTATAATTGAGGCGATAGACAAAATTTTATTGAGGATGATCGGGAAAAAATGGAAGGACTACCGATATGTGCTTAAAAGGGACCACATGAGGAACAAAACAAAACAACAAGTTTTGAGCAATAATGTTCCCAAAGGAGTAGATCAAGACCAATGGAAGCAACTGGTGAACTACTGGTTTTCTAAGCAGAGTGAGGTTGTTTTTTCATAATTATGTTGATTTGGATTCTCATTGTTTATATTTTCTTTTAATGACTTATTATTCAATTGGTTTATTGTTGGTGTAAAAATATTCTACTATAGGGACAACAGCACGTGAAAGACAACAATGTCCTCACACAACCGGATCAAAGAGTTTTGCTAGAAGACGGGATGAATATGTGAGTTGATTTGCTTCATTCATCCAATCTTTCATTTGAGATGTAGTGTTTTGAGTCACTGTTTGAACTCTTTTCATAAATGGTAGGAGATGAAACATGGAAATGAGCTCGGGTGCGTAGAGTTTTTTTGCTGAAACTCATAAATGCAAGGATGGAACTTTCATTGATGAAGCACCACGACAATTTGTGGTAAGTTCACTTACGTATACGATGGTTTTATGTATGATAGTTAAGAATAGTAATTAACTTACTCTTATCGTTGTTGGAAAACATCTTGTTTTGATGCATGTTTATTTGTATCACTCATTCAAATGAGTGGTGTTGGGTCCTTGTGGGAAATGTTAGGTATGGGTGGTTATTCTATTATTTGATAGAAACTATGAGTAAAAGAAAACGGTACATCTTCATATTTTGATAGATAATACTTATGCTTATCTTGTCATTGGTTTTCTTGCATTGACTGAATACTGATTGACTGATTTGTGTTATAAGTATTGGGGTTGAGATGGTTTATCTAAAAAAGTTAGCATTAAAATGTGCCTAAGGTTCACAGTTGCATTATCTTAGTGTTCTTGGATGTTACTTAGTCCAGTTTTTGAGTTCTAATATGGCTCTTTTGCAATCAAGTAGTAAAATTTGCACTGGCGGCACCATAATCTCTCATATCCTCTCTTTCCATTCTCTCACAAATTCACCTTTATGCCTTGCATTTTTTCCAAAGTAAAACAACAATGGTCATTTTGACCATATAGATCTTAAATGGTGGGTTGCCAAGTTCCCAACCCAATGCTTATCTGCATTTTTGTGGAAAATCATCAACCTAGAAAAAGTTTTTCAGATTTGCCCATAATAATCAATCCATAAATTATTAGTCAAATCTCGAAGGAATAAATTTACCTGTTGTATCTTCTGTGGAACTTTTTGTACAAGATAACTCTCTCTGATCTACTTCCCTCAAATCCTTGCTTCGTGTACATTGATCAATTAATGCTTGACGTGGGAAAGGGTGAGTCCCACCGAGAATAAAAGAGAATTTCTCGAACGTCATTTGTGCAGGTTGACAAGAATCTACCCGCTTAGTGTCTGCTACCCTACTCATCATTGACTTATGATCATAATTTGCATACTCTGGTGCAACTCTTACCATGTTTGTCGCTGGCAATCGATTTGCTTGGTTGTATAAAACATTATCCTTAGAGTAATTAGGTTGTATATTATGCTTATTCATTATCTACTTCTCTGCATCGTTCCACTTGGACGACATAGGTCTTGGGAATGATCTTGAAATTGAACTATGTACCGATCTTTCCCCTTTGTGGAACTCAAAACTCGTCGAACTAGCATTACTATCATAATCAAGATTTTCATCTTCTAGTGTTCTCATCGGGTGAATTGCACTTGAATTTCCATTATCACCGCCTTTTGAAAATTGATGCATTTGAACACGACCCACGTCATCATTTTCCTTCAGCAGCGTCTCCTTTGGCTGGCATGAAGCCTTATCACCTAGGCTAAGGTTTAACACTGCCTCACCAGGTACTTTTACCGCTGCAACATCTAAGCTAGGAGCTGCAACTGAAGCGCATATATCCAAATCAATCAACACAATTGACTTGTTTATTTCCTCATAATGTAACCAAAGTCAAGATCAAATTAAAAAAAACAGCTACACTAAGCTGAGTTATGATCATGTAACATATACATATAAACATATAGGCTATGATTGATAGAGAGAAAAAACATAAGGATGAAATAGGGAAAGGAAAGAAAAGTCAGAGGATTGATGGAGGAAAAGTCAGAGGATTGATGACAAATAAAATAAACACACCTGGTTTATTATCAAAATTAAGATTAAAATGAGGTAACAACTTCTTACATAAAATTCAGGCTCAAAGACATATACAACTTTCACTAAGTTATAGATTGAAAAACAAGATGAAAGAGAGTAACAGACCTTCCTCATCGAAATCTCCATTGGACGATAATAAGATGTTCTTGACAAACTCAGTATCCTCAAGCTTGGAAAGAGATGTCCTTGAAGAGTTACTGTTTGATCCATCCTTCTTACTGTGACCCATAAGCCTCATCCTAAGTTTTACTTGGTGATATTATACCAGCCTGTAATTAAGTAAACAAAGAAAAAAAAATTATATATAAAATTAGGCCTAAAATTCACAACTCACATAATTTTTTCCCTAAAAGTTTCTAATTTGTGTGGAATCAATTGAAATCAAAGCAAACCCTATTAGTGCAAAGATGAATTATCAATTTAATGTAGAGATGAATTATGAGATGGAAAATATGACTTCTTGTACGTTAATTGACAAAAAACCTACCATCTCTTTCTATACACACACACGTCACTTAAATCAAATTCTTAGACCCACAATTTGATTTCACATGGTAGCATATATTTATATATTTTTACTAATTAATTTTAATTCAAGGCCATGTGCATATATTGGTGTGGAGAATATATTTGAGTTTTCAAGTATTCTTGTCAACTATGCTTTTTAATTGGTAGGCTGTTTGAGGTGTTAGGGACAAGGTTACCAATCGTTGGTTGCATCACTTTTTAGACTAATCTTGCCATGTATATATGGATTCTTGTAATGGGATGACTTCAAAGTCCTAGTTAATTAGCGGCATAATCATCCTCAAAGAAAATTGGTCAAGTCTTTGCATTTGTTGTTGGCATTGGCTATTTGATGAGTAGAGCTAACTTTGAGTTATTGGCATTGGCTTTGATAAGCACAACTTCGTTGTTAACTTATTTGTCAACACGGCTTTGATAACACTACTTGCGTGAAAATTTTTGTCCACGTCATTAAAAAAATACATGGTACAGAAGATTTTTATCATAAAACATTATGAAAAAAGATAAATAAAATAAAATATTATGCAGATAAGCATTAGACTGTATTTTTATTTTTCATTTGTAGGAGGTTTTATGGAAATATAGGGGAAATTTTGTCTGTTTTTCTATAAAATCTTATAAGCAACTTTTCTTTTATGAAACTTTCGCTGCATAATCTTTGGGGGAGTTTAATCTTTATTGTTTCGTAATTGTAGGTGACAGCTGAAGCTCGTGTTACCTAATTTGTTGCAGCTTCAGGAACTTCTGATGCTAGCAATAATTTAGAAATACAAAATGAAGTCTTCACCAAGCTTATAGGTGAAGAGAGTTCTGGTTGTGTCCGAGGTCAAGGGTTTGGAGTTACACAATCTACTGTGCATAGACTTTCAGCTCAAATTAGGAATGATATGGGATACAATGGGGCTTATGCTGAAGAGATAAATAGTTTGAGAGCACAAATAGAAGAAAACAATCAACAGCATGCGCATCAGATTTAAGAAATAACAGCGAAGCATGATGATCAAATGAACAATATGCAATCCCAAGTTGATGAGTTGAAGTATTTACTAGAACAGTTGGTTAATAGAGGACCTCATAATTGATTTTGTATGAATTTTATAAGTTAACTATGATTGTTTTTTGTGTAAATGATATGACTTTTGTATTGATATTTGAATTTTTATAGATTTGATGGTACATTTTATATATTGAAGAACATTTGAATTTTTATGGATTTGATGGTTCATTTTATTTATTGAAGGGTGAATAGTGTTGATATTTAAGCCAAAATAATGTAAAAACACACTTAACCCACTCTATTGCGACGCTTAAAAGTACCGCAATATGCATAATATGTCTGCAATATAACGGCGCTTCTAAGCACCGGTATATTACGGCGCTTAAAAGGGCCGAAATATACTGGCGCTTAGAAGCGCCGAAAAAAAATGCATATTGCGGCGCTTTCTTTAAGCGCCGGTATTGGCGCTTCGATACCACACATACCGACACTTTATCCAGCACTTGCCATAAGCGTCGGTATTGCATATTGCACCATTTTAAAGCGTCGAAATATGCTAAAAAAAGTGTCGGCGTTAGTATTTTATCTTGTAGTGGTTCAATGAGATTATTATATAATAACATCGGTCATTTATTATAAATTGAAAAAAAATTGGCAGACAAAACATATCTTAATGTCATTTGGACAATTATATATTATTTTTGGTAATGACAACTTAGCGTCGTTACCAAAACATTAGACTTGGGAGGTACGTGCAACAGTTACCTAAGTTGTCATCAAAAGTGTTGGCAATGAATGTGACTTTGGTGATGACTGTTTTCGTTGCTAAAAGTGACTTTTCTTGAAGTATATGCCCTATTTCTTTACAATTCCAATAGCACTGTTGAGCTCCATTTTGGTCAAGTTACTTTCCCATGGTCTATCCAGTGACCTGAGATTAATATTTTAAAGAGTCAAAGGAAATTTTGAATGAAATATGCACCAAACTTCAAATGTTTGGGTGCAAGAATAGTTCTATCAAAACAAAAACATATGGCTCACATATAACGAAAGAAAAGAATTAAAACAGGGAGAGTTTGGGTCAAGGAACGTATTTTTCATTTCTGTTCAGAGAATAATTAGAGTGGAGAATGCAATCCTTGAACCCAAAAGGGAATTAAACTTGATCCGTCTCTTCGCCACATACAGATAAAATACACCCAAATCCACTCCAAAAGGGATGAGATCAACGAGGCCCACTGGGATAGGGATTTTTGCCATCCTTTTTGAAAATAACACTCAGAAAGCAATATTCCTAACATTTAACGAGGAAATGCAATATGCACGGTTCCATAGAAGCATATAACTAACAAATTAGACAAAATTTACATAAATGAACTCAAATAGCTTAATCTACCATAAAAATGTGTGATTTTATTAAACAGTTCTCAATGTAATATATGCATATAAATTGATTAAATTGTAAATTTATAAGGGCTAGAACGCTATGAGATTATAATCAGATTATAAGGGTTTAAATATTCAATTATCGAGAATCTAAACACATCCTTATTATGTTCGATGACCAAATTCCAGTGATCTGGACTCTTCAGTGGACACTCTCATATGCTATATCACAAGATGCTTTATTGCAAAATCACTTAGAGAAATCCCTTCTATTTTATCTTTACTTTGTCCAATGCTTGAAATGAGAACGAGATATTAATAGAAAAATTCTTAAGAACTAAATGATGCTTCTAAAGTCATGTCCATAATATATGCATATGTTATAATGGGTGCCCCAGAGTTGCTTTAAAAGCAACAAAATTGATATCCTTCCTATATGGACTCCATTAGGAAATATCCCTCCTATACTAATGCCAAACCTTCAAAAAAAAAAAATAGACGTTTTATTTTACTACTTGGACTGAGATAAAAAGTGATAAAACAAAAGCAGATAACTAAAATCAACATCTTTACTATGACACTGAAAAGCTCAAAGAGAAACCAGTACTACCTCAAAAGGTTACACTTTTGCTTTTCCCGAGGTAGTTTGAGTATCATCTGTACATGCATCGTCAAAAAGTGCAATTTCCACTTGAAATCCTTGGAAAGATGGCAATATTACCAATAGCTTGCCAATTATCCCGACCAGAATAAATAAAAAATAAGGTTGCTTTTTTCAACCCTAGCTACACTAATTCTATTTTTCCGTTTCAAATGTCAAGCCTTCCACATAAATGTTACAATTATCAAATTAACATACTCAAATTTTAATACTCTATCCTTAATTGTTGGTCCTAATTTGACTCTCACTAGTTTTATGGAACAATTGTGCTTAATCTTGTGTGGAACTCTTGTTGTCCAAAGCCAAGGTACCTACAAAATGAAACATAAAATCTTCAGTTCAAGAATTAGGTAGAGGTCGAGAGGAAGAAGAGAAAGAAAAGAGAAAATTTATTTATTTATGTATTAAAAGATAAAAATTACAATAAGTTGGCGATGTAGAAAAAGGTAATAGGCAAAGAGGGAGAGAGAATATACATGATCGCCATTGCTGGAAGCATAATTCTGTGGTTTAAGTGAAAAAATATAAATGTCATTGCATTCAAATTACACCACTGAAATCGGTTCTCAGTGCAAAATCCTCTCATATTTTGGCTGTTATCAAGATCCCTAAGTTACTCATCAACAATTTGCCTTCAAAGTTTTCGTCATTTCTTTGGAGTAATGACAGTGAAGCTTGACACCATTGGGTGTCCTGGGAGTGTATTTCTTGCCCAGTTGCTGAGGGTGGTTTGGGTGTGCCTTTATTGCATGCAAATCTCATCTGGAGTTATATTAATGGGATCATTGTGGGCGAAAGTTATGGTATCTAAGTTAGTATGGGCATCCCGCTCAAGACAAGATGTTGAGTCCTCCTTTTTATGCCTCACACTCTTGGAAAGTGATGCATCCGCTCATTGATCAGTTATTTCAGATTTCAGTGTGAAATATTGGTGATGGCTCTGTTTCCTTCCTCCATGATAAATAGCATAGTTCCTTGACTGATCTGTAGTTCACTAATGTACCAGACATTTCGTTTGTGGCAGCAATTGTGCCTCTAAGCTTCTTACAAGCCATTTCGCATCAGTTCACTAGTGAGCAAAAGATTTTCTATCTTCGGTATCTCTTGATCAAAATCCATCATCTTGCTTGTATGTCATCCTTCTCAGTTTTGGAAGCTGATTCACCATTGTAATAACAGTTTTGTGTCGCACCATCAATTATGTAACAAATGGCTGCCTCCACGAATTGCATTCTTCATTTGGCTTGTCTGTAACGATGCCCTCCCTGTGGATAGCCATCCTGCTGCTCATCAGAGGGAATTGTGCCACTTTTAGGTTAGGGAAAAGTCTATTTATAACAATAAAACGTCTGAGTATAGCTTTGGCGTCAAAATGCAACTGCTTTTGTGTGCCTACAGAGGAGACCTTGATACACCTTTTCCTTGCTGGTGAGCTTGCTTCGGTGGTCTGGTGTTACTTTGACAGGCTGCTCAATGTTCCTATGGTTTATACCATGCACGGTTTATTGAAGGGTTGGTTTGTGAATGAATCTAATAGCTCTCAATTAAGTTTTGTAAACCGATGCATTTTATGCTTGGTGTGTTCGGAGTTATGGCTAGCCCATAACTCTCGCATTCATGACACCATTGTCATAATTCCTCTTGATATTATCCTCAGGCTAACAAAACAGATGAGTGATTAAATGTTTTCTTTTACGTGATTAGTAGAGATTATGAAAAACCAAAAGAACAGAAAATAGTTATCACCTACCTTTGTTTAGTACAGTAAAAAAATCAGAGCAATAAAAATGTAATATTATTATTATTATTATTATTATTATTTCTTTCATAATATTAATAGATAATAAAAGAAAAATGTTAATTGAAGATTAATTGATAAATTGATATAAACAATTACTAAATATCAGTTTTTTCGGGTTAACATATATTCGAAGAATTGCAATGTTATAATACTACAGAAGGTTTGTCCTCCTTCACCTACCCTCCTCCTCCTCGCTTGGATTGCTGTTGCTAGTGGGATAGTGGGTTTTATTAATTTTTTAGCTGCTTGCTGCTCAATACAACTGTAAAATTACATTTTGGGTTTTGTTAATTTTGCAGCTGCTTGCTGCTCAATGCAAGTGTAAAATTACATTTTGGTTAAATTTTCTTATAATAAAAAAATTTGGTACCATCTCTTTTTTCTCTTTTTTTGCTCTCTAATCAGAATTTAAAATATTATAATTTATACAGTAATAAAAAAAACCTATTTCTCTTATACTAAACAAAATAAAAATTCATTCCACATTTTTTTCACATATTTTCTTCAATCATTTTTCTTTTCTACTAAAGAGAGGGTCACTAAGAAAGAACTCCATATACTCTCTCTCTCTCTCTACATTGCTACTTAGAAGTTAAAAGACGACAACAACCCAACTTTCAAGTACTCTTAAGAAGGAAAGAGTACTAAAAGTAGATAAAAATCATAAGATAGCCTTCGTATCTCCGTTTTATGGTACAATATATATATATATATATATATATATATATATATATATATATATATATATATATATATATATTGCAACTTAGAAGTTAAAAGACAACAACCCAATTTTCAAGTACTCTTAAGGAAAAAGTACTAAAAGTAGATAAAAATCATAAGATAGCCTTCGTATCTCTGTTTTATGGTACAATATATTGCTTTTTTTTACTTCTACTTTTTCTATTTATAAATACATCTTTCCGCTCTAGTCATGACAAATGGGAGCCATGAAATGTCAACTCAATTGAGTCAAAAATGTCTACGAAGCTTCTTAGTTGAAGGGATTTCCCGTGTCCTTTGTTCTGGATACTGTAACTGTATCAGTTCTCCCGCTGAAACTGGTGCCTGACCATAAAAAATGCTCTTCTAGTTTTCCTCCTATACTATTTCCAGTCATTCCACCCGCTAACCCGATTTGTAATATTCTGGAATTCAAAGAACAAGGCAATGCAGAATGTTGGAGCTAGCCAGTGGGCATCCTTATCCGTACTGTACAAAGGTTCCCTCCAACTATGATTCAATGGAATTTTCTCCAAATCAACGTATTATCATACCAGCTTCCCCAGTGGACTACGATCACTATTTCATTTGAACCCCAGCCGAGGTCATACACTGAGATATGTGGCCGCCCAGATGAACACATACCAAGTCGAAATATGCGTTCCACAGATAGTCCTGCTTCTGCCACTTCAGGATACCTCAAACTGCTTACAAATTTCACCACATGAAAAAGATCAACAATCAACACATGATTGTTTATGCCAAAAAACTGTTAAAAAGGAACATTAATTATATAGCCCAAATACAAACAGACAACTTACACGTGCAAAAACATTGCTCCTTCTGGTGTATCTCGAAAAGCACTGATAATGGATACAGTTTGCATCGGTAATAAGGTACAGAGGGGTACTAGTTTCTTTTAATAACACCATTTATCTCATCATCAAGATGCATTTATGTATCTCAGACAAGAAAGAGTACTTCAGTTATTATGATTTATGTTTTGTCCCAAAGTGGAGGCACTAGCTCAAACATTTTGATTGAAATGCTTCAAGGTCACTTGTCACACCATGATTGAAATCTTGAAAGTGCAGATATCTAAGATTTACTGAAAGGCTATTTTAGGATACAATTTGTAGTTCACAAAACTTCTATACTTCAGAAGTAATCTGCATGGGTGGCACCAATTCTCGACTAATTTCAGTAGAGAATGGATAACTAGAAGCCTGAGCATATCAACAAATCTATTATCCTTTCACATTAAGTCCATATAACATTTTAAACCAAGAAATAACGACCATGCCCAATTCAATTGTGCATGCATAAGAGCGTTAGCAATAAGCAAAAAATTAACAGACAAAGCATAAAAAGATTACCTTTATCATACCAGCTCCCTCTTACAAAGCGGTAGGATTACGATCTTCATCAACCTTTCCAACCGCCTCAAGTATTGATGAGTAAGTGATGACATCATATTCGTAACCCTTTGCCTTCATCTCTTTCATCAGCTTTGCAGCCTCCTCAAACATTCCAGCTCGGCTGAGACAGCCAAGAACAGTATTATAGGAGACTGCATCTGGTTTAATCTTAGAATGCTTCATTTTTGTTAACATATCCATAGCCCTCTTTGGGCCACCTATCCTAGCCAAGCCATTTAGGATAATATTATGCGAATTTATATTCAGAGTGCATCCACTTTCCTCCATGGTTCTGTGCAAAGAATGGGCTTCACCTATCATGCCAACCCTTACCATCCCTGACATAAGGGCATTATAAGCATAAACATCAGGATTGCATCCAAGTTTCTTCATCTCATTGAAAAGATCTACAGCCTCACTGAGACGGCCACACTTTCCAAAATGTTTGATCATCACAGCGTACACTCGAGCACTTGAATACCCACAGTTCTCTTTCAATTCCTGAAATAACTCATTTGC
Organism: Bretschneidera sinensis; assembly: GCA_023935145.1. Taxonomy (NCBI): domain Eukaryota; kingdom Viridiplantae; phylum Streptophyta; class Magnoliopsida; order Brassicales; family Akaniaceae; genus Bretschneidera; species Bretschneidera sinensis. The sequence continues at coordinate 43,735,331 of CM043702.1, read as the reverse complement.
AGCTTCATACCGTTTTGCTTTTCCGAGACTGTTGATCAAGCTGCAATATGCAGCTGGACAAGGAGGAAAACCCTTTTCATCCATCTCTTCCAGAAGCAATAAAGCCTTCTCAACTCTATTTGTTTTGCAAAAACCATCTATAAGAATTGAGTAGGTAAATGAGCTGGGAGCAATATTATTTGCCTTCATCTTCTCAAACCATGAAGCTGCCTCATAAGCTGGAGCTTTCGATTCAAATAAAACTTTAATAATGGTGTTATAGGTAACCACGTTGGGTGTACACTGCCAAGACTCCATTTCATTGAAAATCTTAATAGCATCTTCCAAACGACCTGCTTTGCCCAAAATGTTCATCAAATTGTTTATGAGCACAACGTCAGGCTTACAACCCTCTTTTAGCATAATCATGAATATATGATATGCCTCTTCGACCCTCCCAGCTTTACCAAGGCCCTTTATCAACTGTGTGTAAGTAAAGACAGTTGGGACGCAACCCTTCTCTTTCATCTCCTCAAATAGGCCCAAAGCTTTCTCAACCCTACTCAACTTAAAATATATTCCCAATAAGGTTGTATATATTTTTGCTGTTGGCTGTAAGCCATTCTCCTTCATCTCATCAAACAATCTAATGGCAGAATTATCACGACCCAGTTTCCCAAACGCTGATATAAGTGCACTGTACGTTACTGTGTCTGGGAAACAGTTACCCTCAGTAGACATCTCATTGTAGAGCTCATGGACTTTTTCATGATAACCTTCTTTCATCAACATCAAGATCACTGAGTTATATGTACTTGCTGTTGGTTTGCACTTGCGACCTTTGATCTGGTAAAAGATGGACAGTGCCTTGTTCACCATCTTCGCCCTTCCCAATATTTTCACAATTTCAGACAATTCAGCTGGATCGATGATACATGTACTACGAACCATGTCTTGGATTGTCTTCCACATATCACCAACAAGCCCAGCTTCATCCAAACAATGGATTAAAGCCATGTAGGTGGAAAAATCATGCTCAAAGTTTCTTCTCTTCTCAGCCCACTTGAAAAACTGAATTTTAACAATGATCTCAACATCTATCTTCAGAACCTCACGAACCAGTCGATGATCCACTTTCAGCTTTAGCACTTCCAGAGCCTTCTCCGCATCAGGCCCCCACTTAAATATTTTCAAAATCCTTGTGAATCTCTCATCCAATATCCGGACTGAGAGGTCCTTCCTCGAAAACTTCTGTTTCATTGACAAGGTTTCCACTTCTTTATTCGGAGTTGGTAACTGAAACATTTGGACTATCTCATTTTCTGCCAAGGCCAACCAAATAAAATATCAGTAAAAAGAATAACCATAGTGTGACTTTGTTTCATTCGTTTTTTCAGTACTATTTTAGTTCCAAACTGAATCAATTTAACTGCACAAAACAATCAAATGTGAATGCATCATACAAAATTAAAGACAGAAATTTAAGAAAACCTTCATAGAAGATCAAAGCATTTTTTTCATTGTACTATAATAATAAATCCATTATGAGTACAAAAAACCAGAGGTGAATTTCTAATCTCTTAGTGTAAGGCAATGAAGCATAGAATTACGAACATTACCTGTTTGCTTAATTCTCTCAGAGAGGTAAGTCAAAGTTGTTATGGGTCGCTTCAAAACAATTGATCTTACAATCATATTTGACATTTTCTACAAATTTGCATATCAGATTACACTTCAGCTGGTGCAAAGCGACGTGTAATGCTCAAAGTTGAAGATGTAACTACATTAGCTGCCAATAAAGTGCATGCTAGCACTCAGTAATTTACACAAGTGAACAAACATCAAGATTGAAACAGTTGAAACATTTCCATATCCTTAAAAGATTAAAAAAATTAAAATAAACCTCTTGAATTGCACCACAATATCGAAGAAAATGAACAAGTAATAAAAAAAACTTGTTCTGCATCTGAACAATTTCAATGTTGTTCTTACTGGTCTTAATTTCCATAATACGTACTCAACCAATGAGTATCCTAACAGTGTGTTTGGTTGCTTGGAATTTAAATTGATTTTGAATTCTAATTCTATGGAATTACAATTTCAAGAATTAGAATTCCAATTCCGTTGGTGGGATCCACTTTGGAATTCTTTCGGAATTCAATTTATAAATAAATATTTCAAAACAACTAATGTATTTGAAAATTAGAAATAAATAATGTCCTCAAACGAAAAGGAGTATAAAGGCAGAAACTACAGAGAAGCTGCATCCACAGGATTATATAAGACACCGAATATAATGTAACAACAAAGACAATTGATACAATAGTTGCATGTGAGGAATGTGCACAAAATTTCTGAAACTAATCAGACAATTTTCATGTGAATTTACTCCTACGATAAATTTAAAAGAAAAAAAAGGAGAAGTTATGCATGTAATTTATATTGTATGAGTAGCAAAGAAACTAGCAAGCAGCATTTTCCACCATTATTATCAAATTCATTGAGATGCTTTACAGCCTTAGCAATTTCCTCTTGATTTTTTTCATCTCACTTTTTCTTTCCTTCATTCTTTCAGTAAAAAAGAAATGAAGGTAGAAAAGATACAAATAATTCAATTAACCAAATCTAGCAAGGTTTTAAGATTAAAAATGCAGTTAACAGATTCCAACAAATGGACGATGACAACAATTATGGTTACCTTCAAACGAGAAGTCAATTGTCCATAAATAGCTCATACACCAATTTACAACCCACGTGCCAATCACCAGAAGGGTTTTTCCATGAAGAATTAACAATCAGAGAAGCCCCTTTTTGAAATTATTTTATCAAACCCAGAAAACGAAATTTAAGAAACAGAAGTTAGACACATACATTAGCAATACCATCGAGCAGCTTAAGTTACTTGCACTTAATGACTTATCCAAAAGAAAAAAGGTTACTTACACTTACTCAAGATTAATCTAATATAGGTCATTGAATATTTTACTCAACAGGACCCAAGACCATGATCTATTATTCTTTCCAAAACATAATGCATCTACCAGAGGTCATTTGATGAGGCCTCATGAGCAAATAGCATAAATGATACCCTGAACCTAATGTTGCAGCACTACAGAACAAGGAAATTCCACTTATAATCTCATCAATAAACCATGAACCATGTGTATGTTACAAAGAAACCCATACCAATAACGAACCTGATCCAATCTAAAACAAATCAACCAAAACCCATAAATTACAATAATCCATGAGAACACATCAGGACTCCACACGCATGACAAACAGTTAGGTTACAACTTCGGTACCACCTAACGAGACAAGATCCGAAAACACCGAATCAACAAGACTGAGTTTTTGTTTTTTTTTTTTTTTACTAACTTTGACTTTGACTTGAATGAGTCGCAATCAATGAGTCAGGAGCATAACAACATCAACACAAATTGGATCGGGTTAACAACTTCAACATGCATGGATCAACAACATCAACATCAGGGTGAGGAACTCTTCTTCAAGAACAGTCAAGAACTATTCTTGAACACTTCTTCTTCTTCTTGAACTCTTCATCTTCTTGAAGAGGAAACACAAGAACACATAACAAATATTTTTTTTTATGTTTTGTCTTCGCTTCGTTATTTTTTTTTAACAGAAACAAAAACAAAAAATAGATGGAATTATGCAGAATCTCGCCAAAAAACAGAAAAACAACCTGCTGAGGAAAAGAAGACATACCAAAGAAACGTTGGAAAAATTATATAAAAAAAAAAACAAAACTAAACAGAAACTAAAATAAAAACATATTCTAAACTATATATATATAATGGCCAAGCCACTCACAAGAGCTTTAAGGCCATGGCACAAGCTCACATGTGAAGACAAAAACACTTAATTGTATAATTATTCCTTATATGACCTAGTCTTTAAAGTCAATACTTTATTTAATTGGCTTAATAATTTATATAGTAAGTTCATATTTTAGCCAATAAGCTCAATATTTGTTGCAAGTAAAGCATTTTAAGCCCATCAAATTCATTTAAGGAAGAAATGTATGTATGGATGAGGAAAAGAGAGAATAGCACCCCAGAGACTGATTTTTAGGTACTATATATGCTTTCTTCAATTTTCTTTTCTTATGTTTTCAATGAAAATTTGTGTTTTCTTCTATATATAACTGACATAAGTGCTTTTCTATGATCATTGTTTCATCTACCAAATATTTAGACACAAATATCTTCAATTAATTTTTTGTGACCCTCCTTTATAGGTGACGAAGGCTTACATTATAAATTTGATATTTAATAATTTCTTAAATTGAGTTACAATTTTGAACTCAAAATATAAATACGATCTCTCTCTCTCTCTCTCTCTCTCTCTCTCTCTATATATATATATATATATATATATATATATATATATATATATATATATATAATGGTGTTTATCTTATGTCACCACCAGATCCCAAACCAAACCATGAACTCTAATTCCATGTTAACCTTTGTTTTTAGTGTTTAGACACAGATTAGGGATAGAGAGGAAATTGAGAGACAATGGGCAGTAAACTGGTTAATTTGAGTTAGTGTTGGAATTCTGCTTTTTTTTAGCTCTTGTAACTGAAGGAGAGGAATAAGCGAGTTTCAGAGTAGGCCGAACCTCAGTTGATCGACGATTGGGTGAGACCGCTTGCCGAACGCTTCGCACTGTGCCCTTTTGCCCGACCTGATCTTCTCTTGTTTGTTCTCCGCCCTGCTCACGAGTTGACTATTCCAGTATTGGCCGAACTCTTTGGCTGGCTCACACTCTGTCCATGGAACCCGTAATCATATGCATAGAGAATTTAATTTTATGAAATTACATCAATACCCGTGAAATATAATACTCTTAACACATTTAATCAAACAGTCCCATATTTGGTCAAATTTCCTCCATTTTTATTCCGGCGGTATGCAGGGGCGAAGGTGCATTACGAGCGGGTCTGGGCTGAAGCCAGGGCTCAAATTTTCTTTAAAAAAATCCAGTTGCACATCCCAACATCTCACGAAGAAAGAAAGAAGGAAAAAATAATTTAAAAAATCAGGTTGTAAAAGAAAATAATCTAAGCGGCAACTTGGATCCAAGATCCCCAACCATATAACGGCAGTAAATAAGCAAAAGAGGTAGGAAGAAGATGTACCTGTGTATACCAAGAGCAATTGACCTAAATCCCCTAAACCAAGCACCAATTACAGAAAACCAAAAATTCTAAAGTGGAGACTTTCTCTAAAATACCTAATCTCTAGATTCTATTGTTCTCTGAAAATCCCTAGCTTCGCCACTGAGGGGGCAGATGAGAGATCGCTCAAAGCGAAATCTTCTCTCTTGGTGGCTGTAAAGTGAGTCTACGGATCTTTCGGCAGAAAAAGAACTGTTTAAATATCCGGGTTAGAAATGGGTAGGGAGTTGATCAAATTGGTCTGGGTTGAACCGGGTCTTTGGCCCAATTTAATTAATTAACTCAAAGTGCTTAGGTTGGGTTTCAAAATTTTAAAAAACGTTAAAATTTAAATAATAAGAGATTTTGAGTTCAACTAATCGGTAATGTTTAATGGTTTAAGTACTAATCTAAAATTAAATGTTCAATGAGGTCTATAAACTCAAAAGAACATTCAATTTTATGACAGTTGGGTCTAATATAAAATTATATTATTTTTTTATTTGGTTAATTTGTAGATATTTCATCGAATTTAGCAAATCTTAATCATTTGACAATAAGTTTTAAGTCCAAGAAAGCTATAAGTACAATTTTTTTTTATCCATTTGACTTTTATTATTGAATTGTGAAGAATGTTAAGTTGATTTGTATATAATAAATGATTGATCTATTTATTTGTTTATATTTTACATGAAGATTATTTCAATTAAATTTATTAATGTTCAAGTTGACTAAAAAATATGTTATATTTTATTATTTTATATAGAAAAAACAATGGTTAAATCTGCGTTAGATTGCTTAATTGGAAATATAGTTTGATTGTTGTATTTGAAAACATCTCTCTAAATGAATTTAAAGTAGTCAACAAGATAATTTTCATCTTTTCATCCATTTGGAAAAAGGTTGTTCTTTAGCGTTCAAGAACAAATGTCCTAATAGATTTAAATATGAGTAAAAAGGATAATTTTCATATGTCAATCCACTTGAAAAAATGTTTTTCATGTGTTTCATTTATAAAAGTATATATAAAATTATTATGTAGTAAAAAAATTTATATTCTTTGTGAACTTAAAAGTAATTACTAAACCATTAAAAAAATATATGATGAAGTGTATTTATAATCAATCATATATTCCAACCCTACCTGAAAAAAATTTCTAATTTCATGCAACCACCCTGCTCAGTGGCTGGAAGTGGCCCCATTAAAGGAAGTTTAGGAAAGGCTAAGCATAAATTGTTTAGGCCCAACAAAGGCCATGGCAACAGCTACCTCACCAAATACTGAAAAAGATGCTAACTGATAACAGGTCCGAAATGGCAAGCATAGTTTTTTCAACCTTTCCCAAGGCTATTACCCTTAAGGTAACAATGAAGATTTTTCTGGACAATCGTCTAAAAATAGAAAATCACAGCACTATATAAGAATTTGTTTCAAATGGAAGAAGACTGAGAGGAAGAAAGAGTGCTCACCGATTGCTGGAATCTCCGCCGTAACTTGGTGAGGAAATGAATGAGAAATCACGAACTGTGTCTGGCAAAGCAAATAAACAATGAAACAAAAACCCATAGACACGGTGAGCGAGAGCGAGAGAAAAATGGAAGAGGGTGAGGGGTTTTAATTAGTGGGCTGGGCCAGATGGGCAGGGACCCCTAAAACGTCTAGGCATGCAATGCTAAGTCTTAAGTGCTAAGGCTGGCCCACTGAGAAATGGACCTCAAGCTAACTACTACAGTCCTGATTGCTAGGTTTTGTTGGTAGTTTTGTTTTTTTTTTTTTTTTTTTAGAAAAATGAAATATCTTGCTTTCATTTGCTTTTCAAATCTTTAAGAATGAAAATAAAATGATTGATAAGATTATGTTTCATTTAGTCCCTAACTTTTTTTTATTTTCATTTGAATTATTTTGTCAATATTTTTTTAAATGGCAAAAAAAAGTGTTGAAATTAAATTATTACTATCAAAATGATCATAAATGGCATGGGAGATCTATTACTGTTCTTTAATGTTAATTTTTCACCCTAAATTTACTTAAATAAATAAATTTCAATTATTAAAACAAAAATTAATAAATCAATCAATTTTTATAAGATAATTATAGTATATACTACCTTTTAAGGTTTAAAATAACAACAGTAAATATTTTAATAATTATATGTTAAGTTAATATAGTACAAAATAACTAAATGAGCTAAATATTAATGAATAAATTAATATTCACTCAAAAAATTACTAAACTAAATTCATCATAACATATTAGAAATAATATTATTAACTAAATTAACTGAAGCTATAAAGAAACTAAATTGAACTAACTATTAAAGAAACTAAATGAGTATTTATAATTCCCATAAAAAATTGAATATTTATAATTAATATTAGGATCTAAATTAACCATACTTTTTCATAAAAAAAATGAATCGTCATTTAAAAAATAATAAATAATTTTACTTCCATCCCTATAGTAAAAAAATAAAATAAAATATAACCGAGACTAAATGTGAATCATCCCTGCTATTGACCATTAACGTCCATTGCCCGTGAAGAGCCTTGTTGGTGAAATGGTCATTAGAGAAAGAGAGCGCGCGAGAAAGAGAGAGAATCTCCATCTCAGTGATCCCTCCACTTTTAATTTGCATCATTTTGACCTTCCACTCTTCAATTTCAGTAATACTCTGTTTGAAACCAAATCAAAATGAAATTAATTACGTTTTTAAATAAATTAAAAATAAAAATATTTAAAAATATTTTTTATGAATTTTATATTTAGTTTTTTTATGTTAATTTATAGAATTAATTAAAATTCTTATGTATAAAATGTTTGGAATAAATGAAGAATTTTAAAAGGGAGGGAGAGAGAAGACAAAAAAAAAGAGAGAGTTTGGTCAATATAACTTTTATTACATAGAATTCATTTATAAATTATATCAATTTCAATAGAATTTGTAACAAATTAACTCAATTTTACAATAAATCCATATCAAAATAAATTTCATAATTTTTTTCAAATATAATAAATATAGAAATATAACTCAATTCCATAAAATTTATAAAATTAGTGAATTCTAAACAAATTATAAATTTAGTCCACTTCTCAAATTGAAGCAGAGATTCAGTTTGTATTCAAATAAAATACATATGCAAGTGCACGTGTGCCATAGCCCATCAGCCAAGCCAAATAAGGGCAAAACTAGGATTAACTATTTGGAACTGAATCGTTTGCACTTAGAGTTCATTGCTTTTGTTTTTTTGTTCCCAAATTACAACCATTAAGGCTTCATTTCCTCTGAAAATCAAAGCGACTTTTCTCTCCCCATTTTCGAACTTCACCTGACATTGTTTGTAATAATTATCACGTTTTACTTAAAAGAAGGTGGTATTGATTGAAGGAGATCATCTACGGTGCGATTCAACGTTTTTGTTGCAATGATTAGAGGTGGATTCGAGCTAAGTCGAGTCCGAGTTGAGGGAAACTCGAACTCGACTCGTGAGTAAAAAATTTATTTGAACTGAGTTTGAGTTAAGAAAATTGAACTCGAGCTCAACTCGTAGATAAAATTCAGGTTCGAGTTTGGCTCACGAGCTAATTCGAACTCGAGCTCGAACCAAGCTTTTCGAAATAAAATAAATAAATTTGGTATTTATGTTTTTGAAATAAAATAAATAAATAAATATATTTTTTATAATATATATAAAATAAATATAGTATATATATAATGTTTATTTAATTTATTAATTAAATCGAGTTGGTTCATGAGTTTAACAAACCGAGTTTAACATTGTTCAAGCTCAGTTCGATAAGCTAATCGAACCAAAATCACAACTCGAACTTGAGCTCAATTTAATTGAGTTTCAAGCTGAGCCTCTCGAATTGAACCTCTTGAGCGAACTAAACTACTCGACTCAATTTTACGCCTATATATGATCATGACTTATTCACAATGATAAAAGTTTGAAATTAATTTATGTTTTTTTTCTAACATGTGCCTTAAAGCGTAGGTTAAGAAGCATTGAATGAACTTATTTTTCCAGTAACAGTAAATATTGTTTTCATTTTAAAACTTCTTTTATCAAAAATATTTTTTATTAATGTATTTTTTTAGTAAGACAAGATTATTGTCACAATTAAAATGATTAGTCAAAGCCTAATTAAGTATTATGACAAAACTACCCTTTATTCAAAGTCAATTCAACTCCTCTCCCTAAAATCTGTTTCCCCAACTGCTAATATGGTCGTGTGTAATTAGTTTAGCCATCTTCATGGATAACAAAAAGAAAATTATATGGGTTCATGCTAACTAGCTTAGTTGATATATTCGTTTATCATTGTACTGGAGATCAAAGAACAAAATGTTGAAATTATTTGTGTATAAATACTTTAATTCTTGTTACTAATAATTAAACATAATAGTTAAGAAAGATAAGGATAAGAAAACTTAGCTATAGAGACAAGCAGAAGCGTTGTCTTTAAAGGTAGATTTCACATTCTCAAAGTCTTTGATTTGGCATGTATAGTCTCAACACGTTTACCCTCCAGGATTCAACTATAGAAATCTTTTGTATGAACGCGCATCCACTAAAAACACTAAAAGATTGCTACCGAAAATTTATTGCCATTTTTCACTCACAAGACTAGATAAAATTATATATGGAAGAAGAAGAGAGAGATAGGTAATTGTTCAATATGTGTTTTTATAGGCTCTTGGACTTGAGAGTTATAAACCAACTAAAAGGTAAAATTATAGGTCAAATAATGATCAATAATGGCCCAACAGCTAGTGAATTAATGGTCTAACGGCTAGTGGATTAATGGTCCGCTAGTGGCTTAAATGTGACTTAAAAGTTTAGGTGTTTTGAAACACTTTAAAAATAAAGCTAACAATCCACCATATGTTTCAAAACACTCAGAATGACAATAGTGAGGAATACAAGGAAGTTACGCATTAGTGATAGTACCTTTGTTTGAACTTCACCTAGAACGAACCATTTTGGGACCATAAGAAAATGGTGGAGTTAAACTCATTTAACCAATTCCTTGAATGTGATACGACCAAGATAGTTGTTCACATAATATCCTCAACCAATAGCAATTCCAACAGTTTGGCACTTTTATAATGATGTGCCTACTTGGATTTTCATGAGTGCTCTAGCAACTTGCTCAAGTCACATAGGGAGCGGTTTAACTACCACACTTGTATAGGTGGCATCAATTAAGAGTATACTGCGATCAACACGCCATCCAAATTCGGACTATGGACTCATTAAGAGCTATAAGCTAATCTTCATACTAAGCATAGTTGCATTGTCATACACCATAGGGAATGACTCTTACCAATCATCTCATATGAAAGGCGTATAATTAAGTGACAATTTCGTACGAGACTCTAGTGACTTCGTTCTTCCCATTGAACCTCATTCATGGGATCTCGAATCACAAAGGTTGGGTATCCTTCATATAGTCTCACTAATAGGCAATAGTCTCATCCCCCTTGATGACTCACTCACTAGCTCTCTTATCAATGACTTAGTCAGTGAATTGGTCAGATTCCTCTTTGACCTCCCAAAGTTATTTTTAATTCATATCCTTCAGTGAGCAGCAATACAACATCAATATACCCCTCAACAGCCCCATCATAATATAGCGACACCTATCACTGAACCAACCACAATAATCGTACGCCACTTAGCAGGCCAATCAAGATACAATAAGAATTTTATTTTTAGCATAAGCATTGCCGCTTGGCAATCACAATGAAGAGTCATAGATATGATCGATCTCCTCTACAATAGAATATTCACAAATAACTGTGTTAACTATCTCCAATGCCATAAACTCATATTCCATAGTGGATCTCGCAATGATAGTCTACTTGGATGATTTCCAAAAGATTGTACCACCTAATAGCCAAAACAGTCGTATCTCAGTTATTTAGGTCAATGGCACACGTTGTAAGTAGAACACTCCATATTTTCCATACAGGAGTCATGGTAATCACAAATGATGACAATTGAATGTTCATAAATCTTTTAACCAAAAAAAAAACTTTATATCATATTTATGGCTATAGAATTCACTATATCTCTCTAATAAATTTCTCTTCAGTTAGCCACCAAAAAAATTATTAGAAATATTCTACTAGTATCATAATAAAAAAATCTCTCATTAAAATAGATTAATGCTATCATAACAATACAACATTTATTAAAACCAATGTTATATATCAACAATAGATATTTTCAGTTACCCACACCAAATGAAGACATTGCTTTTAATTTTAGAAAGCGTCTCAGGCACATAATTAAATTCTTTCTTAGTATTCTATTTCCACAAAAGATATTTGAGACTCAAGTAAACACATATAATTAGCATGCATCTGCTCGTGATTTTTGAGGCATTCTTATGTCATATATCAATATATATTGTTGATTCTATATTGATTTTGATAATGAAAAAATATATTATTGAGCAAATTCTCTTTGTCTAGTCTTATTTTAATTTTAAGGATCAAGGCAAGCACGTAAGAAGCAATGCGCAGTCAATGGAACTTTGAAGTTATTATGAAGACATAGAAGCAAAGTAAGAGATTACTAGTTTAGTATATGTTAATTCATTGTTAATCTTTCTCTATGCTCCTAGATCAATTATAGCTCAAATATTTTATAGTAAAAACGTTTTAATAAAAGATTTCAAGCAAAAACTAAGTCTTTTTTAAATATCGTAGTCAACTACAATGGTCTTAGTCAACTACAGCTTGTTGTAGTTGACTATAGAATGATGCAAATTTTGTCCAAAGGCTTCTTGTAGTCAACTACACCTTGTTGTAATCAACTACAAGGTCTCCTCTTTTCCAGATATTCACTTTAAAAAGGCTGTAGTCGACTACACTTTTCTGTAGTCGACTACACTAGTGCAGTAACGGCTATTTTACATAAAATCTTACGCAAATCTATTGCATTTAATGCTTCAAACGGTCATATTTTATTTCAAACTGATATTTAGTGATTTTGCTATAAATACCCAGCCATTATAAGCTTCAACAACCATCTTGAACATAAAAGAACTTTTTTTTACAAGAATCAAGCATTCAATTTTTCATATTGAGTCATTACTGAGCTTTAAGCTTTAAAGAGAGAAATTTCTGAATTGTAAGCATTTATTGTACACTCTCTCTTGTTCTAAATTAATTTATTCATTCTCAAAGTGTAAAAGAGTTAGTGTAACTCATGCTTGAGGGTTTAGGTGTTAAACTCTTATTGAATGTTTAGATGTTAAACACTTCTGAGAGATTTCTAGTAAGAGAAAATTCTTGTAAAGGTTTAAGCAACACCTTGAAAGTTACTTTTTTGATTTAGTGGAAACCTTTAAGGAAGATACTTGAAGAGAGTGGATGTAGGGTCGGAAGCGATTCCAATATTTTTGAACCACTATAAATCGAGTTCGCACTTTTCTTCTCCCTTGCTCTTTTAATTTACAACAATTCAATATTTATTGTTCTTGTTTGATTTCATAGTTGTATATACTTATTTGTTTTGTGAAAAAAAAATTTAAAACCCAATTCACCCCTCTTGGGTGGTACTTTGGTTAACAATTGGTATTAGAGCTTAGTTATCATAGTAAGGCTTAAAATCCTTATATAGATCATATGACAACTAATAATTATAATGAAGGTCATTCTTATACTAGGCTTCCTTATTTAGTGGAAAAAATTATAACTATTGAAAAAATAAAATAAAAATCTTCCTAAAAGGTCATGACTATAGTTTATAGAGAATTATTAAAGAAGGACTTAAGATTCCTATGAAGAAAGTAAAAGTTGGTGAGGTAGAAGCTATAGTTCCTAAAATTAAACAAGAATTTGATGTTGATGATGATTGTAGAATGATGTCCTTAAATAGTAGAGCTACTAGTATGCTTCATTGTACTTTAGACATTAATGAATACAATAAAATTTCTGCTTGTGTTTTGGCCAAAGAAATTTGGGATAAACTACAAATTACATATGAAGGAACTAATCAAATAAAGAAATAAAAAAAAAATCTATAAATTAATATCTGGATATGAAGCTTTTAAAATGTCCTCTACCGAAATCATTTCCGAAATGTACACTTAATTTACTAATATTATTAATGGTTTAAAGCTTCTTGGTATATTCTTGGAGAACTATGGAATTCCAATGGGAAGGAAAAACCATTAAACTGGTAGGTGACAATGCACCTGGAGCATCTTTGGTCAAACACACACTAGATTGAAAAAAATGATGAAGGATGGTAGTTCATCATCTTGTTTCATGTTACTATCTCTAGACACTTCAAATAGTGTGGCTTCAACCATCAGTTCTGTTCTTTAATTACTGAATGCTACCAAAGAACTAAACCCAACCATTGCTAAAGTTCTCCTTACTTATAGCAAGGTTTTCAATGAAGTACAGTCTCTTCCTCCTCACAGGAGTACTGACCATAAGATACTTTTGCAAAATAATACTCAACCTGTAAATGTTAAACCCTACAGGTATCCACACGACCAAAAGAATGAGATTAAAAAGCAAATCAAAGATATGCTTGCTAGTGGAATGATTCAACCCAGTACAATCCCCTTCAGTTCTTCTATGCTCTTGGTAAGAAAGAAGGATGGAACTTTGAGGCTATACATTGATTATAAAGCTTTGAGCTCAAGTGCTAAGTCACCTTCTACATCATGAGTTGTATGCTAAGCTATCTAAATGTTCCTTTGCAAAGAGTTCTATTAATTATCTAGGGTATTTAATCACTGCTTAAGGTGTTGAACCTGATGGCACTAAGATACGTGCTATACTTGACTAGCTAATCCCTACAAATCTGAAGCAACTTAGAGGGTGTTTAGGCCTCATAGGGTATTACTGAAAATTTGTTAAAGGTTATGCAGCTATTGTAGCTCCATTAATAGATTTACTAAAAAATGATACTTATGGATGGATTGATGCAGCAGAACAAGCTTTTAATGCTCTTAAATCTGTAATGACTCAAGCACTTGTCCTTCAATTACCTGAATTCACCAAGGCATTTTTAGTGAAAACTGATGCTTCAGGTTTTGTAGTTGGAGTTGTCCTAATGCAAGATTGTCACCCACTGGCATACTACAGTAGAAAGCTCAGTGCTAGGATGCAATCAGCTTCCACTTACACTAGGGAGTTATTTTCGATTACTTTCTCAGTCAATAAATGGAGGCAATACATGTTGGGGTCCCAGTTCTTCATCTATACTGATCAGAGAAGTCTTAAAAACCTCATGGAGCAGCTGATTCAAACACCTGAGCAACAACATTATATTAAGAAGTTGCTAGGTTATAAATATGTGATTTATTATAAGCATGGGAAGGAAAACAATGCAGTTGATGCTTTGTCTAGAATACCGAGTGCAGAAGACAATACTTTCATGCCCTTCACTATGCCATCATTTGATTTCCTCTCCGCACTCAAGACTGAATTAATTCATAATCAACTTGCTCAACAACTTGTTTATGATCTAACTACACAACCTACTTCATTCCTTCAATGGTTTTACAGAAATGGTTTGCTCCACTACAAGGGTAAAATATTTCTTTGCTCTAGTTCTCAATTGAAATTGCAACTACTTAAAGAGTATCATGCATCTCCTATAGGAGGTCATGCCGAGGTTTACAGAACTTATGCCAGGATAGCAAACATTTTTTACTAGAAGGGAATAAAAAAAGATGTCAATGCTTATGTTCAAAAGTGCCTCATTTGTCAACAATACAAGTCCACTAATGTTGCTCCTTATGGACTTCTACAAGCTCTACCAATACTTGAGCAAGTTTGGGAGGATATCTCTATGGATTTCATCACCAATCTTCCATCTGATCATGGCTTCACTGTCATTATGGTGGTCATTGACAGGTTTTCAAAATTTTCTCACTTTGGATGTTTGCCAAAACATTTCAATGCCTCTAAAGCTGCTGAGTTATTTGTCAATCTAGTGTGCAAATCTCATGGATTTCCTAGATCCATAGTAAGTGATAAGGATCCTATTTTCATGAGTTAGTTCTGGGCTTAAATGTTCATTCTGCAAGATACTGAATTGAACATGAGTTCAGCTTATCACCCCCAAATAGATGGATAAACAAAGGTCCTTGTTGGAAATCACCTTGACAAGATGCCCAGGTGGTGATCTTCCAAACACCCAAGTCTTGAATGACTTGTAGAAAGAATTTCAGCAATCGAGCACAAGAACAGAAAATCAAAGAAAGAAAGAAGACAAGTAATTTGTTGTCGAGGTTCGGCAATGTGCCTACGTCCCCGTGAGTTCCTCTGAACTCTCTGCACTATCTCAATGGTTCTTACAAAGTTACAGTAATCCCCTTCAAGAATCCAAGTTCTTGAAGAACCAAGAAGAGAACAAGAAAGTGATAGACCTATTACAATGCTTTCTATCAATTCTCTACTAACCTCTCTTCTTTACAACCAGCCTCACTACAAGAGTCCCTCTTGTGTTTATGTCTCTCACACAATTCTCTCTTGTGTTTACAATGATCTCACAATGTCACAACCTATGTGGTTCTCTCACACACCTTTTTCACCACTTGAAATGAGGCTAGGAAACCCTTTTTATAGCCTCTTAATTCTTGGACAATCTTGTGAATCATTCTTGACCCTTTGATCATGTTCTTCCTTTAATCTCAGCCCTTCATCACTCTCCAAGTGATGCTGAGTGTTTTGGTGTGGTGCTGTGTGCTGCGGCGTGACCTGATGCTGCAGCCTCCTGATGCTGTGCGCACACCTCCTACCTGTGGGCAGAAACTTCCACAGCAGTGTGCCTGACCTTCCCATGCTCAAAATTGAAGCACACACATGTGTGCAACCTTATAACTTGCTGAACTTTGATATCCCACAATTGGTTTGGACATTAACCAAACTTAGACCATGTTTGGATATGTTTGAAACTTAGACAAATAACAACAATCTCTACCTTTGTCTAAGAGTTCAAAAACCTGAACCATTGTGCAGAAAGCTTCGGGATCCAAACTCATCTGGAGTTACCAATTAACCAACTCTAATCCTAAGAAGTCCAAGGTAATGATTGGACCTTCTTAGAGGTAGAACCTTGGTGCCTAAATCTGTAGGACTTTTCTCCGTGGTCTTCTTGTCAACATGAATGCATCCTTTCGTACCATTTTCCAGAATGTAATGATACCAAACATCCATATGCTTTGTACCCTCATGGAACACTGGATTCCTCCAAAAGTGCCCCGCACTTTGGTTATCCAAAGTTACCACCACCTGCTTTTTTAGGACCTCCCACTCATCCAACAACCTTTTGCACCCCATAGCCTCCTTTATGGCTTCCGTAGCCGCTATGCATTCTGCCCTGGTTGTTATGAGTGCTACCACTAGCTGCCACTGAACCTCCATGTACCTCAGCAACCACTTCATCCCAAGCCAACGCTCTTTTCCGGGATTACTCACACATTTTCTGAAAACATCAATTGCCCAAGAAACACTTGACTTGTTTCTTTTCCTTTCCCGGATGATTCTCCTCATCCCAAGAATCTTTTGTATAAGGTTGAGATCCTTCCTCTCGAACTCCTCACTGAGTTGAGATGTAAACCTTTCCATCCTCTTCTTGCTGTTCCAAACTAACAGCCCATCAATGATATAGGTGATGATACTCACCATCTTCTCCACCTTGTGTCCAGGTGAGAAAGTTTCTGTGAAACCTATGTCTTCTCTTCTTGTGAACCCATTCGCCACCAGCTTAGCCTTGTTCCGAACTTCATCTCTTGGAGGGCACCCTTCTTTGATCTTATAAGTGCACTTACATTCAACAACTTTCTGATTTCCTGGAATTTTCACCAATTCCCAGAAGTTGTTCTTCCTCAAAGAATCTATTTCTTCCTCCATAGCTAGTTGCCACTTTGATTACACTCCATGGCATCCGTGTAAGTTTCTTGTTCACTCATCTCTCCTTCTGTCCAAGGAGCTGCTGCATCCGCAGCATCCGTAAACCCACATCTTGAAGGTGGTCCGACCAGCCTTCTTTCTCGGTCTCTTATGAGCTGAAAGTCCTTCTGACTTGCTGCAGCATCCTCTTCTTGTTCAACGTCTTCTTGAATTTCTTGAGCTTGGCAATCATCCGAGGGCTCTACCTGGTCCGAACCCTCTTGCCTCCTTTGCTCTACCTGAACAGAATCTCCCTTGATGCTATGCTCAACAATTTCTGAATTGGTTTGCTCACTAGCTCCTGCAGGGTTAGTATTCTCCAAGTAGGGAAATAACAATTTATTAAAAATAACATCCCTACTTATTATGAGTTTAAATCCTTATTTTTCTAAGGACCACAACCTGTACCCCTTAGCCCCTTCCCCATATCCTAGAAACACATATTTTCTAGATCTTGGGCTAAGCTTATCCTCCTTTTGGAGTGCATACGCAGCATACCCAAAAGTCCTAAGGTTGTCCAACTCAGGCGGTTTTCCACTCCACAACTCTTCGAGAGTCTTATGGTATACAATCCTAGATGGTGATCTATTAATCAAATATGCAGCTGTAGCTACAGCTTCTCCCCAAAAATATTTTGGTAACCCGGATCCTATTAGCATGCACCTAATTTTTTTCATAAGGGTCTTATTCAATAACTCAGCAACTCAATTTTGCTGAGGAGTTTCCACAACCGTCCTATGTCTTAGAATGCCATTTAACCTACAGAATTGATCAAGTTCTTGGTTAAAAATTTCTAAGCCATTATCGGTTCTTATCCCCTTAACTACTCTACCCATTTGAGTCTCAACCAGCCCTTTCCACACCACTAACTTATTCAATACATCTGATTTATTTTTCACCAAATAAACACACACTTTTCTTGAATAATCATCAATTAAAGACAGAAAGTAAATGTTACCTCCCTGTGTTGGTGTCCTTGCTGGTCCCCAAAGGTCCGCATGAATGTAGTCAAGAATGCCCTTAGACTTGTGCACTCCGGTGTTGAAGCTGACCCGATGTTGCTGCCCAAAAACACAGCTCTTACAGAAATCCAGTTTTTCTACTTTGTCACCACCAAGTAGACCTTCCTTGCTAAGCACTTGCAGGCCATTTTCGCTCATGTGTCCCAAGCGAGTATGCCAAAGGGCTGCCTTGTCCAGCTCAGCCATCAAGCTTGCTGCTTGATCATTGGTTTCTATTTTTCCGATCATCTCATAGAGTCCATCGTTTCTTGCTGCCTTGATCACTACCAAAGATCCCTTGGCCACCTTGATCTTTCCTCCCTCTATCTTGCATGTATAGCCCATGGAATCCAGCTGCCCCAATGAGATCAAGTTCCTCTTCAAATCTAGAACATACCTCACATTTTCCAGCAGCCTTGTGACTCCATCAAACATCCTCAATTGGATGTCTCCAATCCCTCTCACTTGGCAAGAATTGTCATTCCCCAAGAAGACTCTTTCATCATTGATCTTCTTGAAATTCTTGAGCCATTCTTTGTGAGGGCACATATGATGAGTACACCCGGTATCCAAGATCCATTTCCCGCTGCCTTCATGCCCCTTGCTCACATCCGAGCACACAACAAGAACATCACCATCTTGTTGTTCTGTTTTTGCAACCAAAGCCTCTCCATTCTTGGTATGGTTTCCTCCTCTATCCCTTGTCATCTTCTTGCAATCTTTCTTGACATGACCCTCCTTATGGCAGTAGTAGCAGCTCTTCCCTCCAAATCTCAATTTGGAATGCATTCTCCTATGGCTTTCTCCTCTACCTCTGTCCCAGTAGTAGCCATGCATGCTGTTCTGCACTCTCCTATGGCTCTCTCCTCTACCTCTATCCCGGTAGTAGCCATACATGCTACTGTGCCTTCTTCCATGGCTCTCTCCTCTACCTATGTCCCGGTAGTAGCTATACATGCTGCTGTGCACTCTCCCATGGCTCTCTCCTCTACCTCTGTCCCGGTAGTAGCCATGGTTGCTGCCATACCAAGTTGCTGCCCTTCTTTTAAAGAACAGCCCTTTACCACTTGATGCACTCCTTTTCTTGGCATCAAGATTATCTTGCAACTCTTCCTTAGGATCAAATTTAAAAGCAAAGATTCGTTTTCAAAGATACCTCTTATCCGGGAGAGTCTTGGTAAGAAACAACTCATCTAGTTTCTTCCATATGACAGCTGGATCCTCCGAGTCTCCGCACTCCCTTGTGATATTATCTGACATGTGCAAGAAAATGGTGCTGTAAGCCATCTTCTTCATCTTGATCCGCTGGTCCTCCGTGACACTTTCTGGAAAAGCATCATCTTCTCCAATAGCTAAGTCCACTTTCTGCTGCATTAGAACCGCCTTGATCTTCCGCTTCCATAGGGCAAAGTCCCCCTTTCCATCAAACTTCTCCACACAGAAATTTGAAGCCATCTTTGCGGACAAGATCCCAGATTTGTGCACTAACCACAACTGCTTTCTTCAACCTCAAGAACATAGATCGAAGATGGATCTTAACCGTTCTTGAATCACTCTCAAGAACACGACCAGATCTTGATCTTTACACCGTTCTTGAATCACCCTCAAGAACACGATCAGATATTGATCTTAACACCGTTCTTGATTTACTTCAAGAACATGATCAGATATAGATCTTAACTCCGTTCTTGAATCACCCAAGAAGTTGATCTTTGATTCTTGGAGTCTTGGCTCCGTACCTTCTACTTCTTGTTCCGATAACCAGCTGCTGTGCTCTGATACCACTGACCAAAGCTTTGATACCACTGTTGGAAATCACCTTGACAAGATGCCCAGGTGGTGATCTTCCAAACATCCAAGTCTTGAATGACTTGTAGAAAGAATTTCAGCAATCGAACACAAGAACAGAAAATCAAAGAAAGAAAGAAGACAAGTAATTTGTTGTCGAGGTTCAGTAATGTGCCTACGTCCCCGTGAGTTCCTCCGAACTCTCTGCACTATCTCAATGGTTCTTACAAAGTTACAGCAATCCCCTTCAAGAATCCAAGTTCTTGAAGAACCAAGAAGAGAACAAGAAAGTGATAGACCTATTACAATGCTTTCTATCAATTCTCTACTAACCTCTCTTCTTTACAACCAGCCTCACTACAAGAGTCCCTCTTATGTTTATGTCTCTCACACAATTCTATCTTGTGTTTACAATGATCTCACAATGTCACAACCTGTGTGGTTCTCTCACACACCTTTTTCACCACTTGAAATGAGGCTAGGAAACCCTTTTTATAGCCTCTTAATTCTTGGACAATCTTGTGAATCATTCTTGACCCTTTGATCATGTTCTTCCTTTAATCTCAACCCTTCATCACTCTCCAAGTGATGCTGAGTGTTTTGGTGTGGTGCTGTGTGTTGCGGCGTGACCTGATGCTGCAACCTCCTGATGCTGTGCGCACACCTCTTACCTGTGGGCATAAACTTCCACAGCAGTGTGCCTGACCTTCCCATGCTCAAAATTGAAGCACACACATGTGTGCAACCTTATAACTTGCTGAAATTTGATATCCCATAATTGGTTTGGACATTAACCAAACTTAGACCATGTTTGGATATGTTTGAAACTTAGAAAAATAACAACAGTCCTAAACAAATATCTGAGCAATATCCGAGATGTTATATTGCTGACAATCCTAAACAATGGTACAAGTTTCTATGTTGGGTTAAATTCCATTACAACACAGCTCAACACTCATCCACTAGGTTGTCTCATTTTCAAGTAGTTTTTGGTAGGCTTCCTCATACTATTCCAGTGTATTATAGAGGTCAAACTAAATTGACAGCTCTAGAACAAGACTTAATGACAAGGACTGAAGTATTACAATAAGTTAAAGATCATCTTCAAGTTGCAAGCTCAAGTTGAAGTTCAACACTGACAAACATAGAACTGATATTGAGTTTGAAGTGGGAGATCTTGTTTTTATGAAGCTAGAGCCCTTCAGGAAATCTTCAGTAGTTGATAGATCCTACCAAAAACTAAACAAAAAGTGCTTTGGTCCTTTGAAATTATTAAAAGAATTGAATAAGTAGCTTACAAACTTAAGCTTCCTGACCACTCCAAAATTCATCCAGTTTTTCATGTTTCCAATCTCAAACCATTCCGAGGTGAAGCTCCTTCATCTGGTTCTGCCTTCACCTTACCCCCTCATAGCTTTGACAACCATCCTTTATACATCCCATTCGCCATTGTTGGGGAAAGAACTACTCTCAAACAGAATCAGAGGTAATAAGAATACTTAATCCAATGGTCGGGACTCACATTAGAAAAAGCTTCTTGGAAAGATAGAACTGTACTAATGCATCAATTTCCCCACCTTAGGGACAAGGTGTCTTCAAAAGGGGAAGGAATATTACAATTTTTTTTGAAAAAGCTGGAACTCAATAAGAAATTGATGAAACTAAGGAAACTGGAACAAAAGTATAAGGTGAAATGGAAGCTGAAGAATGAATTGAAGCTAGAATTGAAGAAGTTGGACCAGAGGAAAGGTTCAAGAACTTAGTTACAAGAACTGATATAGAAGGTACTGATACAATAGCTTCAACCTTAAGAAAAAGTGTAAGGGGTAGAAGAACTTCAACATGGCTCAAATATTTTTTGCACTAGAAAGCACCATAAAAGAATTAGTTAAATAACAGTTAGCTTAATTACTTGTACTAGATCCAACTGTCAATGGATGATTAAATGCTTAACTAATTAGTTAAAATATAAGTTAGAGGAGTCTGTTAGCTTGTTACATGAATTTTGATGCTAGTAGCCATGACTTGGCATTGTATGAGAGTATAACTAACTCTCCATTCAAGAAGATAGGTATGAATAGACAAATTACTCAAATTTCTTTTCTTCTCCCTTTGCATTCTCTGTAATTTCTTAGGAGTCTGCCTTGAGCTTGAAATCAAGGTGACATCAGCTCCCAAAACATATATCACGAGCCGACATGGAGGATAGTAATGGAGCTTACCATTTTCGGCCTCCAAGTTTTTTCTGTATGATTTGTTCCAAACTGGTGTTTATTTCTTATCCTTTGTGGAGCTATTGTGGGGTGGGGGGTGGTTTGGCTGATATCTGCCCCTCTTTGTACTTGGCATTTTCGTATATAATATTTCCTTTCTCTTGAAGAACAATGATTGTTAACTACATCGTTTAATCTAAATTGGTTTAAAATTAACTTTTTAATTTTTTTTGTAAATTGTTGAAGAATATTAAATAAAGTGGTCATAGTACAATTAAAATATCGATGTATTATCTAACCAATTATAACTTGTTTATAAATACCTTTAAAGTACCTGCAAGGTAGGTTAACCGTTTGGTATCAAAATAAGACCAGAAAGATACTAAGTGACATAGAATTGGGTTCTGCAAGGTAACACTCTAATGTGTAAGTCTGTAACTTATAGAAAATAAATTTAATCGACTTAAGTAGTAAAGGTGTTTAGGGAAAATATTTTGATCCTAATTAGGAAACTATTAATGTTGAAAGATCTAGATTTTTGATTTGGATGGCTGAGATTGAATCGGGGATTTTAGCGTAGTAATTGCATATTCACGTTAAGGTAAATAATTATCGATTAACCTTTAGAGGTAAGATGATTATTTTGCCCTTGATCATCCCATGTATCATCCTCGATTAGATGGTGGATTTTTGTCCACATATAAGGTCCCCACTTCTTTGAGTTACTCAAAGGTTATGGAGTAGTTGTCGGCGTGACGTTTCAGGTGTTCACATCTGGGACCTGGCAGGTAGATCATGTCTTTTGAATGTGAAGTTTTCCCACCTTGTTAAAGGTGGTTTTCATCCACCTTTGGACAAGGTGGTCTTTTTCCCCCTTAAATAAGGGGGTCTTCTTCTTCTTTAAGAAAACTGTGCTCTTCTTCTTTCTTAGGAAAATGTGGTCTTCTTCCCTTTGGAGAAAGGTTGTCTTCTTCCACCTTGTGAAAAGATAGTATTCTTCTACCTTAGGAAAATGTAGTATTCTTATTCTTAAAGGAAAGTGTTTTCTTCCACATTAAGGAGAATGTAGTCTTCTTCCACCAAAGGAGAAGATGTTCTTCCACCTTAGGAAAATGTGGTATGCTTATTGACCTCATAAATTGGTCACATAGATCTTGGAGCCCCCCAGGGTGTTAAGACCGAGGTTGGAGCTCATTCTCTCTCTTAAAAGAAAAAACTTAAAAAAAATTCGAGCTCGAACTCGACTCGAGCCGACTAGGATGCTATTGACCTCGGGAGGGCGGCTTAGAGCCTGGTAGGCCACTTCGTGCAAATTTGTTTTCGAAAAATATTAGAAAATTTTCAATCTCAAACATGACCCCGAATGATCAAGATGTTACCTGCCCTTGGAGGATGATGCAAGGCCAGCTAGGTTGGTTTGTATAATTTTTTTTTTTTTTTTGAAAAAACATAGAAAAAAATTTGGACTCAGATCTGGTTTGGGCCAACCAGGGTGTTATTGGCCCTAGAGCCAGTTATGCTGGGTTGCACAATATTTTTTTCTTAAAAACAACAGAAATATTTTTTGGACTCTGGGCTGGGTAGACCGGCTAGGGTGTTACTGAACCCGAGAGGGTGGCTTCTGGACTGGCTAGGCTAGGTCACGCAAAAATTATTATTTTCGGAGAAAACTTAGAAAAAAATTTCAGAATCGGACTTGGCTCAAATCGACCAAGGTGTTGACAACCCCAAAAGGGAAACCTAAGGGTTAAGTCATACAAAAAAATTGAAAAAAGATATAGGGGGGAGGGACAGCAAGAGGGACTCACAAAGACTTTTGGTGAGTTCTCTTGAAAACGCAAACAAAAAAAAAATTGAAAAGGTTTTGGAAAGGAATTGTTACTTGCTCTGATTTTTCTTTTTTACGCAATGTGAAGCCATTGAGTTCATGTTTCGTTCACCTCTCCATGTAGCTTGTAGTATTTTTGGAGGCCTGATTAAGGATATGGTCGAATCTATCATGTGGGAGTCGATTGGGCTGGTTCTTAAGCCAGTGGACGTCGATGGTCTCTTCAACTTGATGTGTTGTTACTTCCATCCTTTTTATTGTGGAGTGGAATGAAACAATCAAGTGAGGTGACCATGTGACAAGGTGACTTCGTGTTGAGTGATAGACAATTGGGTGTCGGGAAACTGGTGACTTAGTGTTGAGCTCAGCTTACTAAGAGGGGACATCGTTTAGGAAGGTACATCGTGTAGGAAACTGGGCTCTGATAAGAGTTGGTTTTCTTTCATTTGTTGTTTCTAAGCCTTTCTGATGACCTTAGCTCACTTTGTACAGAATATATAAGACTTTTTAATGCCGGGTGTCTGGTGACGAACGACTTGGAGCAAGTGTTGGCCAACCTGACACCAGGTCATTAGTAGTTGAGTAGTAAACACTATATGGTTATGTGCCCAAGCGGTCTGAGGACAATGTTAGATAACCAAGTGGCTAGATGGCCCAATGGCGACTTTAGATAACTAAGTAGCTAGACAGTTTGTGGTGGCATCAGATAGCTAGGTAGCCTTAAAGAGTTTATGCTTTGTAGGGTCATAAAACTTCTCATTTTGTACTTCTACTAGTGCTACACCTTATGGTTTGGTTTATGGTATGGAAGCATTGTTGCTTGTTAAAATTAAGGTGCCATCATTAAGTAGTTGTGGAAAAAAAAGTGTTTGAGGAAGATGGGTTACGCGTTAGATATGAGGAATTTATCTTAATGGATGAGAAGAGGTTGAAAGCTATACATCAGTGCAAGGTTACCAAAGGAGAATTGCTAGAGCATTCAATATGAAGGTAAAGCCAAGGAATCTTAAAGAAGGAGATTTGGTCCTTAGAAAGTTTCATTTGCCCAATTTTGATACAAGAGGAAAGTTCAAGCCAAAATGGATTGGTCCTTGTGTCACGACTCAAACCCATAAGATTACCCTTATGAGTTAGGGACATATAATCAATTTAATTATTTTATTTTACTAGGAGTTCATTTTTCTCATTTTCATTATTAATAGTTATCTTAATAAAAACCTCAAGTTTTCTATTTTCTTTTATGGATAAAAGATATATGTAAAATCCATATCAAATTTATCAGACTTTTACAACATAATCAAAAATTTATTACAATATACAACAACTTAAGGGGAGGATGCCAAAGATACCACCTAAGCCAGAAAATGCTCCTGATGAGAAAAAGGACGTCTAACACTCCTCGAAACATAGTCATTTTAACAAAGAAACGATAAGTCAGCTTTCAAAGCCGATATGAGTTTAAACTTCCAAAATTCAATTCTCATACATCAAGAACTCATATTTGATATATAAATAAACACATTTAGGAATCATTTAAAATATAAACTTTTCAATTGATCCAAAAACAAATCATTATTCATCATTTCGAAATAAATTATCATAAATCAATACTGAAAGTCATCAAGCACTTCTTTTCATCATCTTAAATCTCATAGGAAATCAATTCATCTATTTTCTTGGGCTGTTTTTCAAAGAATAAGTATATACAAAATCAACATATATAAATGTGCCATCATCTTGTATCCCCATCCAGTAGGATACATATGATAATTGTCCCCATCCAAAAGAACACATATCCAGATACAAAAATAGACTACAGCTGAGGGCAGAGTAATCTCTAGGGCACACATTTTTTATCATATCTTATTCTCATCTAGTAGGATACTCGTATCCCCATCCAGTAGGGTATGTATATAATACAATATAATAAAAGTCCTCATCCGGTAGGACACTTCTGTGTACTATTACAACAGCAGTACCTTGCTCATTCTCATTATTTCAATAACAAATCCCATTCTTAACTCTCTTTTTATAGTAAAAAAATCACATAAATATTTTATTTCAAAAAATAAAACTCTTCTCACAAATTATTCAAAAATGATGAATTATATCAAATCAGAGATAAAAGTCATATTTCTTCACAAATCATTTCAATTGTACAAATTTATCTTTTTCTCAAACAGTTCATAAATTCAAGCACAAAACACAGTTTTATCACATAAAAAGCAAATGAGAATTTATATATAATTTAGTAGTAAAAACTCACATAATGGTAATTTTATCTTTTAATCTATGTGATTTCAAACTAGAACAAAACATGATTTCAAGCATTCTTTGCCATAATTCAATATATAATTTATTCATTAAATTATAGAGAACATAAAGAAACACGATTCATGGTAGAAACCTTACCTTAACAAAAAAATACCATAATTTCTTGAAATTGAACAGGTAAGAGTGTCGACCTTTGAGAATCTAGCAATAATTGTGAAAAAAGTTCATGCAACTGAATTCTATTTATTCTTCATGATTTTTTCAATGAATTTTATTAACATACAAACTTCCTCCATTTTTCTCTCTCTATTATTTGTTTTTCTTTCTTTTTTTTCTCATTTTTATTTTATTTTAAGGTTTATTTGAAGATATATCACAATATGGTTGTGGGACCCACTTAAGCGGCTCTCTAAAAGGCTGAAAATCCTAGTCATGCTTGACATATGTCAAGCAATACATAAATCAATCCCAAATGGGCTAAGCCCATTAAGCCCAACATCACTCAAGCCTACTCAAATTCATTACCAAATCTAAACTAGTCATAGTTCGCTCTTTGTTGATAGTAATTCAGACAAGCCCTTAACACACTACTTACATAAGTAATTCTCATACATATTCTATTGTATTATCATTTGTGTATGAAAGTTCTCGGTTCTCACATCTGTAGCTTGTTGAGAATGATAACTAAAGAGCTTCTTGTTCGCCTTCATTGAGGAACCTACTATATACTTCTTTAAAGCTCTAACCAAGGTGAAAGTTTCGTTGACCTTCTCTATATGCACCTAAAAAGGGATGGATTGTATGAATAATAATTTTTTGGTAATAGAAATTAAAGGACATGGGTAATTTGGTTTAAGAAGCTCATTGAGTTAACATGAGGAGGTAAAAGGATATGCAAGTGCTAAGGTGTTAGTTTAAAGTGTCACACTAACAATGTCATCAGATTTAAGTTCAGGTACTTGAAGGGTCCAATGTATAGGAACATTGTGACTTGCACGAGAGTGGCTAGCACGAGCATCGAAGACATTAGAAGTGGCACCCTAACCCAAATTTTATTTTTCATGTTCATTGCTTCTTGATTATTGCATTTTGGGGCTTTATTAGCTTGATTATTGACTTCAAATATGTTAAGATAATTTAAGACTTACAAAACAACTAATGATGCATGAAAAACATAGAATCAAAAAAAAAAAAAAATCATTGTTACATTTTCTCAAATAGTTGGTGTGCCATTTTATGCTTATGTATTTTCTTGAATTACTTGCATGGATATTGAAGAAATAGAAAGAACATGGATTAAATAATGCTTACCTCTTCATCATTGATTGAAATATGGTTATTTGGATCCACTAGAAGGATGCTTGGATTAGCTTTTCTCCTCATTAGTACATGCTTTGAATGCCTTTTCAAAATTGGTCCAATAGGATTTCATTAGGAAAAGTTCTTTTTCTTGAATGAGAACTTTGAGCCATTGATTTTTGTAAAAGATAGGAAGAAATTTGAGTGTATTTGGTTAAGAATTGAGTTGGTAATGATAAGGATAAAGTGTAGATAAATAGAAAAAAATGGGTATTAGGAATGAAAAAAGACAACGACTAAGTGTGGTGGCTTATGCCATGTCTTATATAGCCTTTGGAGCATATGCGAAGCACATTCTTTTAGATTAACGGGCCTATTTTATTACTCTTTTGATATTAGATAGGAAATTTATTTATAAGACAAGGAAGGATTTTAATTAAAATATGTTAAGGAAGGATTAAGGTAAGGATTATGAACATTAATTATTTTGGATCATGAAAAATAAAAAAAGAAAAAAATCAGAAAAATGAAAAAATATATAGGATAAGTTTGATTTTATAGGGATCTTTGGTGATATTATGTTTTTATGGAAATTGTTGTCTTCTTAATTGTTTTATCATGGGTATGGAAATTACTTTGGAAATTGCTTTGTCATATTTTTTTTAATTGCAAATTAGAAATTATTTTGAAAATTGGACATTATTTTGCTATGGAAATTATTTTGCTATGGAAGTTGTTTTGCTATAAAAATTATTTTGGTTATGGAAATTGTCTTGCTTAGGAAAATTATATTGAAAATATTGAATGAAAAACTGTCTTGGAAAATGATATGGAATGAAAAGTTCTTTTGGAAAATAATATGGAATGAGAAATTTTCGTGGTAAATACAAGTCAAGAAAATTATTTTGATAAATGAATTGTCATGAACTAGCATACTGGAATATGTGTTCAGATTAATGAATTGTCATGAACTAGCACACTAAAAGATGTGATCAAATTAATGAATTGTTATGAACTTGCACACTGAAAGGTGTGGTTGGATTAATGAATTGCTAAGAACTCGCAGGCTGAAATGTATGGTTGGATTCATGAATTGTTAAGAACTCGCAGGTTGAAAGGTGTGATCGAATTAATGAATTGTTAAGAATTTGTACACCAAAAGGTGTGATCGGATTATTATTATGAACTCGCATACCAAAAGGTATGGTCAGATTATTGTTATGAACTCACAGACCGAAAGGTATAGTAGAATTATTGTTATGAACTCGCATACTGAAAGGTATAGTCGGATTTTTGTTATGAACTCATATACCGAAAGGTATGATCAGATTAATTGTTATGAACTTGCCTATCAAAAGGTATGGTTAGATAATGGATATGGATAGTTATGCTAAATGAAGGCATATGTAGAATAGATATGGACTAGTGTGTCAAATAAAGGCATAACTAGAATGGATATGGACTGATGCATAAGATGATTGTGTTGTCATAAATGAATTATGGATTGAATCACTACTTTGCTCATCCTCATTCCTCGACATGCAATTGATAGATTCTTCAGTTACTCAAGTATGCAATGTCTTTTAAATTTGATAAGTTCAAAGAAAGGTTCTGCCTTAAGTTGGAAATAAGTGTTTTCCCCAAGGTTGTTAGACTACGCTTGGTCTAATACTCACTAGGGTACGTAGGCAACTTATGTGTTGAGTGTGACCATATTTATGCGTATTTGAGTGATTACATGTATATATCTTGTATGTTTCCCCTAATTGTTAATTACAAAAGAGCAAAATTAATGTCTTTAAGGCTTTGAATGATACATACATGGTCATGTATACACCCTCAAAAGAGGCAATTGTAGAAACCTAATTTCGCACCCTTTTATAATCAACAAATGATTTCTCTTTGGACCTCAATGAAAAGAACAAAGATGATTGTTCGATTGTTTGATTGAGGTATGATCTTTTTATAGTTCGACGATTTCTATGATTAATAGGTAATTTAAAAGAAAATTAAGAAATGAATTAAACTTAGGAATATAAAAAAAGTCCAAAATCTCTTATTTTGAGTGTTTGTCTTTCGAGTTTAATAAATTTTTTACTCACAAAGTCTAAGACTTTATCATTTTCCTATGGGAATTTTTCTAATATGAGCTGAGTTATGGCTTATTTATTTACCGAAAAAGGTCTGAAACTTATCAGTTTTAGTGCATCAACTCTCATTAAAAATAAGTTATGAATTTTGATAATAAACCAATTTGGATTGAAATTAGACTCCTTAATATTTCTAGGAAGTAGAAACATATCTCCTAAGTCATTCGGAAGAGTTTGCATGGCCCGTTTGAAGTTAACGTCTTCAATTTGGAAATTTTCCTATTCAAAACATGAATTCAATTTTGGAAATTGCCTCAATTGAGGTTCCTTTTCCCCCAAGTCGGCCAGATCTGATTCCTAACCCTAATAAGATCTCATATACCTTTTAAATAATCCCTTATAACATCCTTGGAAGGACCTTTGGCTGAGCATGCACTGAATATTCGGATTTTGAGAGAATTAGTGAGAAAAAATGCTAGAAACTTAAGTTTTAGTGAAAGAAACCCTAAAATCTTAAGCTAAGCCCTAATACTACTTCCCTAGAGTCTGAATTTTATGGTCTAAAGAACAATCTAAGAACAAGTATCTTTGATCATAGCAACAAAAAACAAAGTGAAGAATTGTTCCTGAATTGCGAATCACTCAAGAACGAGTGTCTTCTTTAAAGTAGCAAGGAGATCGCCCATCCCCCCTATTCGAAAAAGGGGGAGAAGGAGAGGAGTTTTGTGATATTTATCATCCATGCTAGAATACTTAAGGAAGATCCTAGAATGTTTATTTGATCTCTGCATGCATCCAATCATGCTTCGAAGGTAGAAATCTCTCTTTTCTTACAAAGTTCTAACTTTTCTTAATCTTCATATAATTCATCTTCATAAATCAATTCCTTGTTTGATTGGGTGTTTTTATATGATTTCATTATTTAATATTGATAATATGTTAGTTGAGAAGATAATTTCATGTTTATATCATTCAAAACTCATTAACAATCCTTGGAAATAAAATAAAAAAAACTATTTGAAGTTGAAAGAGGCTCTGATCTAGATTTGTGTTTTGTTCTTCGTTTGCTTCCAACGCTTGATTCACATGCATGAATGATCCCAAACTTGTATGATTCAAATAATATCTCTAAAATATTTAGAAACATGTTTTATTATTTTAAATCATGAATTAATATGCTTTAATGATCATGAACTAGAAACCCTTTGATGGCATGCTTTGATGTTTATTTTGTGATTTATGATGCTAGAGTATGTTTTTATTGTTTATGGATGTTATATGAAGATATAAGCACGTTAAAGTTTCTGTATTTGGTATGATGATCACTCTATGGTATGATTTTATGATAATAATCATTCTCTTATGTCCCTACTTTATGTCTTTCTTGAACTATATGTGTAATAAATGAGATATCCATGATTGTATGATAAATTTGATATACTATGATGATGTGATTAAGTTTTTGTTTTGATTGATAACATGTTAGAACTTGAATGATTATGAGATTAACGATTGCTTGGATAAGATAACATTTTCTTATTGATGAATTGATGCTTCATGTTCTCGAGTGAATTATATGCTTGGATGATTGGATTAGTTATCGTTTTATATAGTTTGTTCATGGATGATTTCAATTATTTATCTTTATAGTTTATGGTTGATAAATTTAATTATATATTGCTATGGGAATGGAGTCAATTTAATTTTCTATTTAATTGCCATTGATAGTTTTAATTACTTGTTATGGATGGTTTATTTATCTCTCTATCTAAGTTTTTTTTTATGATTTTGGGAATGTAACTCGTGGTTAAACTCCTTTTAAATTATTGCTATTTCCTTATAATTTCAGTTATTTTATTTTATTTTGGAATGTAAGTTGTGGGTGGGCACATTTATTTTTCTCGTTATTTTCCTGTAATTTTTTCACTTTATTTTCTCTCTATTTTATCTACTTTATAAATTGTTGTGGATTAATGCATGCTATTGTATGATCATAATATTGTGGGAAAATTTTCATTATCTCATATTGTTTTATGCATGTGTGATCATTGAAAAAAACTAATTAATCTATATTCATTAAAATGAACCAATAATATACAAGAGTATGGGTTAAGCCCATCGAGGCCTAGCTGCACTTGGGGTGTTGTAGATACCCAATTTTGTTCTAAATATTAGAATGAATCATGTGTGGAGCCCGATGATAAATTTTTTGTCCCATTAAATTCTAAGTGGATAAATATATATTTGAAAATTAATTTTGGACAATAATTGATCAATAGAACTTGAACCAAATCAAAATAAGGCGAAATGGAACGAAAATTAAAACTAACTGGACCAAACCAAACCAATCAACTAGGCCATGGGGTTGGCTGGTTCGGGCCAATGGAAGATAGATTGGGTTTTGGACCCGATCTAATGTGCCACTGCATTTTTTCCCTTACGCCTCTAAACCTTCTAGAACCTAATTTTTAGACTCCGAAACCCCAAAACTAACGTGAAACCCTAGTTTTTCCACCTCCCTAAGAAACCCCGGACTTTGTTGGAATAAATCTTGATCGTTCATCAATCAAAACTCTAGATCCAATTTTTTAAATTTTTTTTTATATAAATCCCCTCTATAAACACAAAAGCAGAAGCCAACTATTTGAGACAAACTGCAGAAACACCAAAAATCTCTACAAAAACCTTAGCAAAATTCCTAGGAAATATTTTCCCCTCTAAACTCCAAATTCCTATACCTTTTTCATAAACCATAGCTTGCACCACAAAAATCCCAACATACAAACCCTAACAAAAAATCCTACTTTTCCACACCAAATTCTTGCTATAGTTTTGCAATCCTACTTGCATACATCTACTAAGTACAACAAATCAAAAAAATATGAAGGCAACACCACTACAGAAGAAATCTACAACAAATCTAGTATTAGTTTCATAAATTAATCACTTCACTACATGCAAAGAGATTGAATCTTACAAGGTAAGTAATTTATTTCTAGTAATTAAATTTTATGCAACCATGATTTTCTATTTTGAACCTCCATCGATTTAAGATAATAAATGGATTCACATGTCATGTAGATTCAACTTATAAAATATGCTCTAGGTTGCATTCAATTTGCATATGTCATGTAAATTAGATTTCCTTGCATATAACTTATAGATTAAAATTATGTCACATAGAAATAATAATTTAGGATTATTTTCATATCAATATGTCATATGTCATTTGGATTAGGATTTACATGATTTTTCGTTGTTAAAATTGCATCTGAAAACAGTAGAAAATAAGTGTTTTACTAAAATTCGAAAATTCTCAAATCATTATCAGGGGACCAGCTAGTTCTTCACTGGGGTCAGTCAGACTTGTCCTTTGATCGACCTGTTGCTTAGTCTGGTTGGTCAGTTCACCTGCTGCTAATTTTTTTAATTTGTATTTCTTTGGTTTTTGTTTAATTTAAAATGTTTATTTCATGCTGCACTAATATGTTTTCTTTGTTCTTAGATGTGTTTTCTGTTTTTTTAAATGCTTCATTTTATTTAATTTTAATGTACTTTAACTTTATTGTCATGTATACTTATTAACTCTTGTTTTGTTAAAATCGATGTTTTGCCAATTTGTGTGATATAACTACTATTGCATATGATCTTATTCTAGTGTGTAGTAATAATAGTATTATTTAATTAATAAATATTTTCTCAAGAATACGAGGGCTAGGATCGACTTAGGTGAGAAGAGAAGTTTTAATTCTTTCTTCTCTTGTACCCCAATCTCTTACCTCGAATCTCTCACAGACCAATAATAAAAGGTTTTGGCTCCCTTTAAGGTCAAATGGCGATTCCAACTTACCCGTCATCTGTGCTTTGTTCTTAGATCACACGTTCCTTCAAAAAATGTCCCTCGGTAAAGCCTAGTGCCAGAAAAAGTAAGGTAGTTACTAGTCTAACACTTAACATTGCACCTATCATGGAGGCCTCCTTACTACTCATAAAGGGTTGTTTTAGATCTAGTAAGCATTACTTTTTCCATATGCTAATACAATTCTCTCTGTACCTGTAACGACCCATCCTGAGTTGGCTACCCTTGAAACAATGTCATCACATTTTGGCAGTAGGTGTTGCCACCTACTGCCACGTTTTCAAAATTTTTTTTAAGAAAACTTTTTTTTCTTTTGCTGGACGTCCTAAATTTTTTTTGAATTGCTTTATTCCAATAATAATAAACCTTTCACATATATTTTATTTTAATTCCATGCCATATTTATTAAATTACTTCTTTATCTTTACTTTACAAATACAGGTATTACAATTCTACCCACCTTACAAAAATTTAGTCCCCGAAATTTCCTTAACTAAAATCAAGAAAAGAGTGCTCCCACGTAACTTCTTCAACATCTTTATTTCGCCATAATACTTGAATCAAAGGAATGACTTTATTGCGCAAAACTTGTTCCTTTCTGTCTAGGATTTTGACCGGTACTTGCATAAAAGTCAAATCTTCCTGAAATTCTATTACTTGATTCGAGATACTATGGGATTCATCGTGTAAGTACTTTCTCAGCAATGACACATGAAACACATTATATTATTCCTTTAATTCTAGAGGCAAATCCGAATGATATGCTACTGGTCCAATTCTCTCGATCACCTCATAGGGCCCCACAAAT
The DNA here is from genome assembly GCA_023935145.1 of Bretschneidera sinensis. Classification (NCBI taxonomy): domain Eukaryota; kingdom Viridiplantae; phylum Streptophyta; class Magnoliopsida; order Brassicales; family Akaniaceae; genus Bretschneidera; species Bretschneidera sinensis. Next base: position 43,701,074 of record CM043702.1, on the reverse strand, counting down.
CTCGGGCTCAGCTTTCCCTTCTTTTCAAAACTCAACACTCCCTTCTATGGTGATTTCTTAAAAAATATCCAATCACCAACTTGGAACTTGAGAAGTCGTCTTCTATTATCACCATATCCCTTCTGTCTGTTTAGGGCTGCTATGAGGTTCTCCTTAACCAGTTTGATCCTCTCAGTAGTCAAATTTATCATTTCTATGCCATATATCTTTCTCTCTCAACTTCTTCCCAACATACTGGAGTTCTAAACCTTCTACCGTATAAAGCCTCGAAGGGTGCCATCCCAATACTATTTTGATACTGATATTGTATGAAAACTCAATCAAAGGCAAATAAGCATCACAGCTCACTGAGCAACTCAATACACTTGCCCTCAGCATATTTTCTAGTATTCTGATGAGTCTCTCCGTCTACCCATCAGTTTGTGGATGAAAAGCTGTGCTAAACTGTAATTGTGTACCCATAGCATCTTGGAAACCCCTCCAAAATCTGGAGGTAAATCTAGAATCTCTATCTGATACAATACTCAAGGGTACTCCATGTAATTTTACTATCTCTGCTACATACAACTAAGCTAACTTTTCTGGACTCTAGGTAGTTTTAATAGGAAGAAAATGTGAAGTATTAGAAACTTTATCCCCTATAACCCATATAGCGTCATGTCCCCTCTGGGTACGAGGAAAACCAGAGACAAAATCCATGCTCACGTTTTCCTATGGCCACTCAGGTACTGGAAGAGGTTGTAATAAACTTGCTAGATGTCTATTCTCAGACTTCACCTGTTGACAAGTCAAACATCTAGAAATATATTCTGCTACATCTTTCTTCATCCCTGACCACCAATAATTCTGTCTCAATCCCCTGTACATCTTATTATTACCTGGGTGCATAGAATATACAAAATCATGAGCCTCCCTTAGTATTTATTTTCTCATCTCCACATCATTGGAAACACAAACTCTATACCCCAATATTACTATACCATATTCTCTAATTCTAAACACGATTGGCTTCCCACTCAACACTTCCTGCCTGATCTTCTCTATCCCCTTATCTCCACCCTGCATCTATAATAAACGATCAATAATAGGAGATTTTATCACCATATTTGCCATCAATACTCCTCTATCAGCGACACTCAACTGTATCCTCATGCTTCTTGATTCTATCATCAAGCTAGTATTATGACTCCCCATAGCAGCTAATCTCCTTGTAGCCTTTCTACTCAATGCATCAGTTACTACATTAGCCTTTCTTGGATGATAGTGAATCGTACAGTCCTAATCACAAATCAACTCATCCACCTCCCCTGCCTCAAATTCAACTCCTTCTGGGTCGGTAAATGCGTCAAACTTTTATGATCAGTAAAAATTTCACAACTGGCTCCATATAGATGATGTCTCCAAATCTTCAAAGCAAAAACTATGGCAGCCAATTCTAAATCATGGGTCGGGTAATTCCTCTCATGGTTCTTCAGTTTTCTAGATGCATAAGCTATAACTCTCCCATGTAGCATCAACACACATCCCAACCCTTAATGTAACGCATCACTATAAATCACAAATCCTTCATCACCAGAAGAAAGCACTAATACCAGAGTAGTAGTCAGTTTCTTTCTCAACAGTTGGAAACTTCTTTCACATTCCTCTGACCACCTGAACTTCACATCCTTCTTGGTTAATTTAGTCAAAGGTCCAGCAATCATAGAAACTTTTTGGATAAATCTTCTATAATAACCAGCCAACCCTAAAAAGCTTCTAATTTCAGTTAAACTCGTGGGTCTTTCCCAATTCAACACTGCTTCTACTTTTTGTGGGTCAACTGCTATCCCCTCTCCCAACACAACATGCCTCAAGAAAAATATTTCGCTTAACCAAAACTCACATTTAGAGAACTTTGCATATAATTTCTCTCTCATCAAAATCTCCAATACTATCACCAAATGTTGCATATGCTCTTCCTCATTCCTGGAATATACCAAAATATCATCAATGAACAAAATAACAAATCTATCTAAGAATAGTTTAAACACTCGATTCATAAGGTCTATAAATGCTAAATGAGCATTAGTTAACCTAAATGGCATCACCAAAACTCATGATGGTTATAACGTGTCCTAAAAGCAGTCTTAGGAACGTCCCTCTCCGTTATCCTCAATTGGTGATAACCCGATCTCAAGTCTATCTTAGAAAACATTCTAACTCCTTGTAACTGCTCGAATAAATCATCTATCCTGGGCACTGGATATCTATTCTTGATGGTGATCTTATTCAACTGTCTATAATCTATACACAACCTCATTGTCTCGTCCTTCTTATTAACAAACAACACAGGGGCTCCCCAAGGTGACATACTAGGTCAGATAAATTGTTTAGAGATAGTGTAGAGAGTTCGGAGGAACTCACAGGGATGTAGGCATATTGCTGAACCTCGATAACAAATTGCTTGTCTTCTTTCTTTCTTTAATTTTCTGTTCTTGTGTTCTATTGTTGAAATTCTTTCTACAAGTTATTCTAGACTTGGGTGTTTGGAAGATCACCACCTGGGCATCTTGTCAAGGTGATTTCCAACAACCCTTATTATGCTTATTCCTAAAACACAAAACCTAGACCATAAGACCCGACTCTGACAAATTAGCCTTTGTAATGTCATATATAAGATTATTGCAAAGATGCTGGTAAATAGACTAAAAACAGTGCTTCCATGCATTATATCGGGACCCAAAGTGCTTTTGTTCGAAGGCGTTAGATCAGTGACAATATTATCTCTGCATATGAGATTATTCATTCTTTGAAAAATAGGATACAATGTAACAATGGGTTCTGTGCATTGAAATTGGATATAGGCAAGGCGTACAATAAGGTGGAATGGGGTTTTATTAAAGCCATGATGAATAGCTTGGGGTTTGACAGTAGATGGACTAAATTGATCATGTCATGCATTACAACTGTAACTTATACAGTTATGTTTAATGATGAGCAGTGTGTATATATTAAGCCTTCAAGATGTATCCATCAAGGGGATCATCTTTCCTCTTATCTCTTTTTAATTTATGCAGAAGATTTATCAGTATTGTTTGTGGAAGCTAAACTGAGAGAGTCTCTAGACGCAATGTCGGCTAGCAAGAGGGGTCTTTATGTTTCCCACATTTTTTTTATAAATGATAATCCACTTTTTGTCGGAGCTACAATTCGTGAAGGAACCAAATTGAAGAGAATTTTATCAGTCTATAAGATAGCTTTAGGTCAGAAGGTAAGCTTTGAGAAGTCGACGTTTTTTTATAGTCCAAACACAAAGGAAGATAATAGACGAGTTGTTCAACATATTTTGCACATTCCTACAATTGTTCATTATAAGAAGTACCTTGGACTACCTACAATGGTGGGTCGCTCAAAAAACTATGCTTTCAAGTCAATTAAAGAGAGAGAGTGGAAGAGATTACAAGGTTGGAAAGGCAAGCTCTTGTCAATAGTAGGTAAGGAAATACTTATCAAAGTGGTTGCATATTCGATTCCAACATACTCGATGAGTTTGTTTACCCTTCCTCGCTCTCTTTATTCTAACTTAGAGAAGATGATGAAACCTTTTTTGGTCTTGTCAAGGCAACAATAATAAGATCCATTGGCTCAAGTAGCAAAGAATGTGCAAGTCCAAAAAAGATGGTATGGGTTTCCAAGATCTTATATCTTTCAATTAAGCTTTGCTTGCAAAACGGGGTTGGTGGATTTTAAAAGAACTTGAGTCACTTTTCCATAGGACTCTGAGATCCAAGTATTTTCCAAATAGAGACTTTTTCCAATGCTTAAGTCATTACCCTTTAATTCCAAAGGTATGTGGATTCAAACCCCCAAAAATTTAATTTATGAAATGGTGCATGATACTGATAAGAAAGTGTTGGGTTCGAATGTGATTTTTAAGATTGATATGTCCAAGGCTTACGATAGAGTGGATTGGAATTTCTTACTTCGTGTGTTGGGTAAGTTGGGTTTCTCTGAAATTTGGTGTGGTTATATTTTCCGTTGCTTATCTAATGTTTGGTATACAACAACTTTGAATGGTTGTCAATATATAATCTGTTATCCCCTTTGCTTTTTATTATGGCAGAGGAGGTTTTCTCCAGAAATGTTAATGACTGGATTAATAAGGGGCTGATTGGTAAACTTGTCGTTTCAGGTAATACTTTGGGCGTCTCTTACCTATTATATGCAGATGATATGCTTTTATTCTTAAATCGTAGCAAGACTTCGGTTAATTCTTGTACCTGGTTATTACATATTTATGAAGAGGCTTAAGGTCAGTTGATAAATTGGGAAAAGAGTTCTTTCATTGCTAGTACAAAATGGTGTACAGGTCGAGAGGCTATGATACGACGATGGACTTCTTTTAAACGGACTTATCTTCCCATTCATTATTTGGGAGTCTTGTTATTCTAGTGCAGTTGTGTGGGGTGTTATTTTGTGTATTTAGAGGAGAAAATTCAGAAAATAATGGTTATATAGAAGGAAAAATACCATTCTACAAGTGGGAAATTAACACTTTGAAAGAGTGTTTTAAGCTCTATTCCTATTTACACCTTAACGGCAATTGCTATCTTGAAAGGTTTTATTCCATCTTTAGAAAATTTGTTAGCCTCCTTCTTTTGGAACACAATTGACTAAGTTAGGAGGCATTGGATTACTTGGGATAAAGTGTGTAAACCTTTAGATGAAGGGGGTTTAGGGGTCCGTCACATCCTTGAAGTTCATAGAGCTCTTCAAGCAAAATTAGCATGGCATTTTTTACAAGGGAATTCTCTTTAGGTGAGGTTTATGAGGAAAAAGTATAGAGAGCCTTGGGTCATTATGGGTGTTCCTTGGTTCACCTTGAGGGGATGGAGGCTTTTAGTGCCTTACATTCATACCATAATGGAGAACTCTACATTGGTGATGGGTAAAGGTGAGATTAGTTTTTGGAAGACTAGATGGCATCATGAAGTTGTCCATACTGGTGTAGTACCTTTTGAACTCAGCTCTATTGTAGAGGTTTAAAATGATAATGAGAAAATGGTGCAGTTGTGGGATAATTTTCTAGTTCTATATGCGGCATCTTTAAATATTTGTTTGAAATATAATGCATGAAAAATTGGTGTGGGATCATTCAGCCTCGGGCATTTTCTCCTCCAAAGAATATTGGGACCTAATTCGGGTCAAGAATCCAAAATTCAAATAGGCTAAGAAGCTGTGGAATAAAGGGGTTCCCCCAAAAATGGCTTGTTTTATATGGAAAAATCTGTTTGGGCAGTCTCTTGGACAGTAAGGTTCAAAGTATAGGAGTTTCTTTGGCATCAAAATGTGTCTGTTGTGCTCATCGAAAGGTAGAAACATTATAGCACCTATTTGTGAGCAGTGACTTAGCAAAATTAGTCTAGAATTTCTTTGGATCAAGGCTGGATGTTGAGGTTGCAGGTTCCTTAAATGTGTTGGCCCAAAGTAGCTTCATAAGGCTCATTTTAATTCTCCGTTGGGCTTTCTTAAATGTTCAACCCCAAAAGTGGCTATTGTTTCATCACTGATGGAGTAGGGTAGTTAATCTTTGAACAAAGACTTGGTGAGAAGAATATTCAATACTCAAGATGTCAATGCAATTTGTTCTATTCCATTGAGTCGAAACTGAATGCGAGCAATGGAGAGGAAGGGGATGAGGACTAAATAACAAGGGTAGTGTTGAAGGTACTGAAAAGAATCCGGCAAGCTCAGTGATCGGTGCGAAACTGCAAGTGCACAATATCGTAGTTTTATAGTAAAGTGATAAGAAAAGTCTTGTCCTCAAGGATTGGTAACTTACTTCTAAGAAGTACCAAAATTACACTCATCTCGATTTTATTTAGAAAAATCTACTTTTGTTGTTTGTAACTGCAATATGAAATAAAATTAATTTAAAGGAAATAATCAAAGGAAAATAAAGTTGTTTTTCGAATATCAAATTAATAAGAGAAAGAACTTCTAGGAAACCTATTGCACTTAATTTCTCACTGTGCTTAACTCATCTAACTAATTAAAATTAATTCTCTCTATTTGTTAGAGAAATCTCCAACTTATCTAAAAGCCTATTTTGATAGTCAATTGGAAATATTCTTATTCATCATTCTACACAAGAGTATGCAAATTAATAAAACAAGAAAGCATTAAGACTAACGACTTTTTTTTAGACTACACAAGTTCATATAAGTCTTTTGATTCTTATATTTACCTATGCTGAAATATCCAAGTTCTATCCTGTAATTCCTTCTTTCGACAACAAATCATAAGATCAAGATCATCTAATTAATGGCCAGTCAATTAGAAGCAATACATTCAAAATAAATCAGCCAAACATAGAAGATAATTATTGCAAATCAGCATAGAAAAGTCAGCATAGTTTGAAATTAAATTACATCATTTTCCTAGAATAAAGAAAGTTTAGTTCGTACTGAAAATTAAATTTAGTAGCAACGAATTCACCATAATTCCATAAATCAATGTACGTTCAGCTGCTGCTGCTGTGGGCGGCTATTGTGCGATCAAATCAGCTGCTGCTATAGAGGATTGTTGCTGGTTATGGCAAGGAGGCGAGTGGAGGCTGATACTGTGATCAGCGTTGCTGTGGAGGACTGCTGCAATAAGCGCTGGTATGAAGAGTTGCTGTGCGATCAACGCTGGATATTGAGCAGGGGGGCGAGGTAAGTGTTGGTTGTGAGGAAGCAGTTGCTAGAGGCTGCAGCTGCTGGTTCCGGATTAGGACAACTGCTGCCGGATAAGGAGGAGAGGGTTGTAGGCTATCTCCCTTAATTAGGGTTTCTCCCTTTCCTTTATATAGGCTCCCCAGTCTTCAATTAAAATTTCCTTTTTTAAACAAGAGAAAGAGTCAATTGACGATAAGACACTAAAATTTCTATATTTCCCTTCTTATAAACCTGAAATAAATTAAATGACAACAATGAAGCCTAAAACCAACAAAAATCAATAAAATTGGATTAAAGTTAAAAGTTAAGACGTGATAAAAATAGGAAATTATGCACGACATCAAACACCCCTAAACTTAAAACTTTATTTGCCCTCAAATAAAAATAAAATGAACCCATAGAAAAATCTCATCACTCACCAAGCCATGATCTGAATTTAGATTTCATTACTAGCATTATACTCTTTTAATATCAAGGATAGCAGGAAAATCAATAAAAAAATATTAGCAATTTGTCAAGCAAAAGTTAAGAGACTACTTCAACCTGAAGCGAAGTCCTTGAGTGTTTGTGTGATATAGTCAATTTAACTCCAAACCACCTGCAAACTTAGATAAAAGTAAAACAACTAAAACCAGATGAATTCTCTCAAAAGTTAACTCCATAAGTCCAATTTTCAAAAACCCTCTCCATTAATGTAGTCAACACCAAAATCAGAGATCAAAAGGTCTTTAATCAGGTTGTAATGACAGGCCACGAGGTAAGGGCTAAGAAAGATATAGATAAAGAAAATTAAAGAAAACTGGGAAAATACTGGTTGAAAGAACAATAAAAGAGATATCCATAGGTTTCAAACCATAACTCTTTCTCGACTGCATGCTCATACTGGTGACATTATTGTTGTTGTGCTTAATGAAGCAGTACCAAGTACACTTTTAACAAAATTTGAAGTGATATGCACTCCATTCATTGAGTTTTATCAATTTTATGCTTCCTTCCATGATGGATAAATCACCTTTGGGCAAAAAACAAACCTAGCAAACATACATCTTTTTTTTACTATACACTTGGATTAATCAAAGCATAATTTCCTTTGAACTAACTTTCTCTTTAAATGTAGATTCCCACCAAAGTATTTTCTCAAACCATAAAAGGTAAATTCATGGTTTTTCAATATTAGAACGGGAATGGTTAATATAATTAAAAGAAAAAATAAAAGCTTAAATAAAGTAAGGCTCAATGGGGGTTGACTATGGAAGTACACCATGCAATGATGGTATGATAACTAGGATGGCTGGGAAAGCTTTTTGGTTATGATAAAAAAATTCCTAGATCATTTCTCAAATATTTGGTGTCAACTAAGAATTTTGCCTCAAAGATCCATCAACGGATTCTAGAGTAAAGCAAGACGGAACTCCCCCAACCCAGTTGAGTCTACCAATTGTCTTTGTTAACAAAATGGAAATAAATAAGAAAAAATGACTATGTGCTCAATTATGTTCAAGGACAAAGTTTTAAATCAAAGTATCCACAAAGGTCAGCTAAACATAAAAAGAAATTTTCAAAAAATTTCTCAATCCTATCCTCAATCACAAATTTCAGATTCATAGAGAATTTAATCATACCCAAATGCATGCTTGGTAAGAAAATTCAAAAACTCAAGACTTATAAAATTACAAGTAAAATAACCAGCAATCAAGAGGACAAAAATGACTATAGGAGTTTACACCCCCACACTTAAACTCAATAATGTCCTCATTGTGATTCAAATGAGAGAGAGATTGAAGAAATGAAAGGAATTTCCCTGGTTTCATGGTGAATCTGCCATAGTTCGTAATTTCCAGCTCTTTATTCTTGCTAATAAACCTGCATCAAATCCAAATTATTAAAAATAAAAATAATAAAAGAAAGTTCTATGGACTGCCTCCTAGTAGCGCTTGTTTTTAAGTTTATAGCTAGACTTTTCAATTTTCCTTAATTAGGGCCTCCAAGAGGAATATGTGCACAGTTCCTCTCAACTTGTTCCCCATAATAGTGCTTCAATCTCTAACTGTTAACTGTGAATATATTCCATATCTTGTCCTTTAAGTCTATTGCTTTAAAAGAGGAAACACTGTTAATTGTATAAGGACTTGTCCATCTTGATTTTAACTTGCCCGAGAAGAGTTTGAGTCATGAATTGAAGAGTAAAACTTGCTGTCTTGGGGAAAACTCATGCCTAAGAATCTATTTGTCATGCCACTTTTTTGTTTGTTCTATGTAGATCTTCGCATTTTCATAAGCATCATTCCAGAACTCATCCATCTCATTTAATTGTAAGAGTTGCTTTTCACCTACTGCTTTTAAATCAAAATTAAACTTCTTTACAGCATAATAAGCTCTATGCTCCAACTCAACAGGAAGATGACACATTTTTTCAAACACTAATCGGTAAAGAGACATCCCGATAGGTGCTTTGAAAGCTGTACAGTATGCCCACAAAGCATCATCAAACTTCTTTGCCCAATCCTTCCTATTGGTGTTGACTGTCTTCTCGAGGATGTTCTTAATTTCTCGATTTGAAATTTCAGTTTGGTCATTAGTTTGAGGATGGTAGCCAAGTTCTATCTTGTGCTTCACGCCATATTTAGAAAGAAGGTTGGCATACAACTTGTTGCAAAAGTGGGCCCTTTTGTCACTAATAATAGCTCATGGAGTGCCAAATCTTGTGAATATATTCTTATGCAGAAATTTGAGCACAACCTTTGCATCGTTTGTTGTTGTAGCAATTGTTTCCACCTATTTTGACACATAATCCACTACTAACAAGATATAGACAAAGCCAAAAGAATGAGGAAAATGACCCATAAAATTAATTCCCCAAACATCAAATATCTCAACCTCTAAGATATTTTTCAATAGTAGCTCCTGACACATTGAAATATTTCCCGTACGTTGGTACCGATCACAAGTCTTCACCAAAGTATAACTATCAAAAAAGATAGAAGGCCAAAAGAAACCACTTTGAAATACCTTAGCTGCTGTTCATGTTGCTCCAAAATGACCTCCAAATGATGATGAATGGCAACGATGGAGAATGGCTTGCATATCTTCTTCTGGTACACATCTTCGAATGATTTGATTAGAGCATCTTTTGAACAGCAATGATGGAAGCTTAATCTCACATGCAAACAACTACTCATCAGGGAATGCTTCTTGGATCTCTGAATTTGGCCTTACTTCCTCTTACTCTAGCTGAGAGAGATGATCAGCAATTGAATTTTCACTTCATTTCTTATCTGGAACCTCCAAATCAAATTCTTGAAGAAGCCAGATCCAATGAATCAGCCTATGCTTAGCATCATTCTTGCCAAACAAATAACAAATTGCTACATGATCAGTGAACGTTATCACTTTTGTAATACCCGTATTCGTAAAGTAAGGGTAAAGAAGTAATTAAAAAATATAACATGAAATTAAAATAATATATATACGTGAAAGAATTATTATTGAATAAAATAATTCTCTTGAAGAAAAAAAACTGGGCACGCGGTGGTGTAGTTACAAAGAAAAAAAGAAGAAGAAAAAAAAAAGGACCTGTTCAGTATAGGTAAGAAGAAGGAAAAAAAGGTTTAAAAAAATGTGGCAACACCTGTATTCCAGGTGTTGCCAAAAGAGAAAGTGTGATATGTTGTGTATGTATGATACACAACACAAAAGGTGAATAATGGGGGGGAGGGGGGGCGCAAAATTTGCATATATATATATATACACACACACACACACACTTTGTCTCTTTATTTTTTCATACTTACCAAATCCTGATTGGTTTTCTTCCTTTTACAATTCAAACTACTCTATTTCTCTAAACACTTAGGGACCGAAAGAAAGATTAAAAGAGTAAAATTTTGAAGGGGTTTACGGGAGAATTTTATAGAGAGTCACAGGAAGCTCTAAGAAAAACAGAAGGTAATAACGTGAGTTTTATTTTTGAGATCTAGCATACATGAAATTTCCCGGAATTCAATGTGAGAATTTTCAAAGGATGTGAATTATGAAGGAATTGAAGAATAAATTAGAAATTTTAATATAAATATTATGTCAGGTGTTGATGATCAGCAACCAGAGAAAATTGCTGAAAGGAGCAGGAAAGGCAACAAGTGCTACGTGGTAAGTTAGATTTACTTTAAGTAATCAAGATAAATATGAAATATATAGTGATAGTATTTGAATAAATCATTAACTTATGATTTCGTGAAAGATGAAAGTTGGTTGGTAGGTATGATAGGAATAGTGGATGTGTAGAGAATTATTTTATGAGAAACAATGTTATTGGAATAATGAGTCAATTTAATAATAAAGACGATAAGTGAAATTCTTGATGAGCTATGGTTGATGATTTGATATGATTTATAAGGAGATGAATTTAGTACAATTTTTTCAAATAATAATTTAAGAATAATCAGGATAACTAATTTGAATGTTTGAAGACATGCTTGTTTCTATATTATTGTTCATATATGTATTTCATATCATTATTCATATGCATATGCATGAAATAAATGAACTCGAAAAGTAGCTGGTCTAAATGAAAATAAAAGAACTGGGAGGGCAGCCGATCTAAATGGGAATAAAAGAACCGGGAAGGCAACCGGTCTAAATGAGAATAAAAGAATCGGGAATGCAGTCAGTCTAAGATAAAAACATGTCGACATGTGGGAAGGTGTTCCTAATTAATAATTCATGCATTGCATCTGTTTTAAATATCGATTTTATTACTGAAATGTTAAAGTGTTGTTCTTGATTGTAAAATTATTAATAAATGAATGAGTCTCACAGAAAGACAGATTTGGTGGGAAAGAAATATAAAAGTATGATATGATAAGAACTATCTAAGTGATATACTATATGCTGTGAACCTCATAATGAGGTAATTATGAGATATAATTGATGGTCTCATTGTAAATAAATATATGAGAAAAAGAGACTGATAAAGAATAGGGATTATGATATGAGTAGTGATAATAGAATGCTATTATCAAATTTTATGAGATATAGATGAGTAAATATTGGAAGACTACTTATATAAATTAAATACTTCTAGTAAGTTTAATTCACTAAGCTTGTGAAGCTCATTCCTCATTGTACAATGATTTCAGGTAGCAGACAGGCAGATAGTTTGGTGAGTTAAGATTCAGATGAAGTCATTATCTATAAGCCATGTGGTTCACATCTTCAGACTAATGAGAAAATAAAATAAAATTTTATTTGTAAATAATCTTGCATATTATGTTGTATAAAATGTTTAAGTTGAGATCTGAATAATATATCTCCCTTATTAAGGGTTGAGGATCGATGTAAACAATTACAGTTGTATTATTTTTATTGTTGCATATATGTGTCGTGCTGGGATTTCAAAAAGTGATGACACCATTTCCGGGGTGGCCAACCCGAGATGGGTCGTTACAATTTTTGGTATCAGAGCATTAGGTTTTATGATTCTATAGACTGCATAAAAAGTAAGAAAGTGGAAGATTAAAAAAAATTATATTCTAATAAATAGTCTAAGGATGACACGTGGACGTGCTAGAGCTAGAGTTAGAGTTGTTGATTTCAGAGGGCATGGTAGGCCCCCAATATTTTGACAAGCCGAGGTTGAGTCTGAATCTGTGGTTCCTAGAAGGGAACATGTTAACAATATAATTGATATTAGTAAAGGTGTGAGAGAATATGAAGTTGAAAGAGATGAGCTAAGATAAGCTCTTACATATGCTCTTGAGAAAATGAATGTAACAGATGATAGAGTTGATAGCCTATAGCATAAACTTGATGAATAAGCTAGAGCAGTGCCTGATGTTGATGTAAATCTAGTAATGGTAAATGTTCAAAAGGGGAAAAGTGTTTATGCATGAGATGTAGAGAGATTGTTTTTGTTAGATATATTGAGTTGAATGCCTTGTTATTTAAAGGATCTATAAATCCTTCTAAGATTGAGTTTTGGGTGAAATATATAGAGAGATTATTTGGTATTTTACCGTTAACTGACAGGCAAAGGGTTGCCTTTGCTTCGTTGGAGTTAGAAGGAGAAGCTTTGGAATGGTGGGAGGATACTCTTCCCAGAGTAAGTGCATATTTTGATATACCCTTAACCTAGAATAGGTTTAAGGAGGTGTTCCTTGATAAATATTTTCCTTAGACCTTTAGAGCCCAACAAGATAAAGATTTTATTTACTTAAGGCAAATGTGTTGAATGTGGCTCAGTATGATAGCAGATTTGTGGTCTTGTCAATGGTTGTACCGAAAATGGTAGACCTAGAGGAGAAGAAGTGTAAGAGGTTCAAATATGAAATATGTTTTAAGATTTGATCGAAACTATCTTACATGAGACATATGAATTATATCAAGTTGGCGGATATAACACTTCAGATTGGAAAAGATCTTATGGAGTTTAAGGGAAAGAGAAAGAGTGGTTAAAGAAGCTTAGACATGAATGTTCTAGAGGTAGTGGTAGTATGAGTGTATAGGGTGAGAGACCACCCCAAATGGGGCGTTCCTTATCACAAGGAACTGTAGTTCAGAGTCAGAGGCAAGCAGGATCTATTCCTTTTGTAGCTCAAAGTAATATTGGTGGGACCCTTAGATTTGAGAGATAGCTTATTGGAACTGGAAGTTATGGTAAAGGTGGGAGTGTACTACCTAGAGGATGTGATAACATGATAAAAATACTAGAATGTATTATAGATGTAATCCGATAAGATATTTATCCCAGAATTGTCCTAATTTGAGGTGCCTTGTATATAGAAAATGTGGAAATATCAATGTTGGTTAATCCTGGAGCAAAGCATTCTTTTGCATCTAATGTATTTATGAAGTTTATTGATGCATGTATTTGTCATTTGATGCATAATAGTATTGCTGAAATTCCCACTAGAGATAGAGTGATAATCATATATGTTTACAAGGGTTGTGTGATTTGTATCAGTAATAGAGAATCTGAAGCTGATTTATTATCTTTGAATATGTTGATTGTTTTAGAAAAAATGTAGTGTTCAAGATAAGGACATGAAGAGTTCAACTTTCAGGAAGAACATAAGATACTCTGGAACTATCTTATTTTGCTCGGACTACTAGTAGATGATTGAACAAGGGTGGTTAGGAGTATTTGGCATACATAATGGATTCTAAAAAGGAAAATAGGAAGTTAGAAGAAATCTTAGTGGTGAAAGATTATTCAAATGTATTTCTTGATGACTTGCCTAATTTACCTTCTAGTAGAGAGATTGAGTTTTCATAGATGTGATTCTAGTTTCTGAACCTATTTTAATAGCACTCTATAGAATAAGACCTGATGAATTGAGGGAACTAAAGGTTCAACTTTAATAATTGTTAGAAAAATAATTTATTCAACCAAGTGTGTCACCATAGGGAGCCTTTGTATTGTTTGTGAAGAAGAAAGATGGAATGATAAGGTTATGTATAAATTACAGACAGCTAAATAAAATAACCATTAAGAAAAAGTAAATATATCTTTTGTCCAGAATGGATCATTTGTTTGAACTGTAGTAGAGAACGAGGGTGTTTTCAAAAATAGACTTGAGATCAGGTTATCATCAATTGAGGATAGAGATGGGAGACATGCCTAAGACTACTTTTAGGACACGTTATGGTCATAAGTTTCTTGTGATGTCATTTGGATTGACTAACGCTCCAGTAACATCCATTGACTTGATGAATAAAACGTTTAAACCATTTCTTGATAATCTTGTGGTTGTATTCATTGATAACATCTTGGTGTATTCTAAGGCTAAGGAAAAGCATGTAAAACATTTAGAAATTGTGTTGGAGATTTTGATGAAAGAGAGATTGTATGCTATAATTTTCTAAATGTGAATTTTGGTTGAATGAAATAACTTTCTTAGGGCATGTAATATCTGGAAATGGCATAACAGTTGATACACAAAAGGTAGAGGCAATGTTAAGTTGGGAGAGACCAACTAATGTGACTGAGATTAGAATCTTCTTTGGGTTAGCTGGTTATTATAAAAGATTATTTCAAAAAATTTCTATTATTGTAATACTGTTGACTAGATTAACCAGGAAAGATGTGAGATTTGTATGGTATGGGAAGTGTGATAAAAATTTCCAATTACTAAAGGAGAAATTGACTACAGCTCCAGTATTGGTGCTTCCTTATAGTGATGAAGAATTTCTGGTGTATAGTGATGCATCGCATCAATGGTTGGGATGTGTGATGATGTAACATGGGAAAGCTGTGGCCTATACTTCTAGACAATTGAAGAATCATGATAGAAATTACCTCACTCATAGCTTAGAGTTGGCTGCCATAGTGTTTACTTTAAAGATCGGAGACATCATCTGTAAGGAGCCACTTGTAAGATATTCATTGATCATAAGAGTTTGACATACTTACCTACCCAGAGAAAGTTGAATTTGAGGCAAAGATGGTGGATGGAGTTGATTAGTGACTCTGATTGTATAATTCACTATCATCTAGAAAAAATAAAGGTGATAGCTGATGCATTAAGTAGAAAATCTACAAGAAGATTGACTGCTATTGAAAGTCGTGATGTGTAAATAATGATAGATTAAGAGAGATAAGAATGAAGTTGAATATCAGTGATAGAGGATCATTGTGAACAAATATGGTTGTACAGTCATCCATAGTAAAATGCTTGTTAGAGATGCAAGGTAGAGATAAAGAGATAGAAAAGATTTAGCATTGAGTGCTTACTAGAAAGCAATATGAGTTCAAAATTTGAAATGAGGGTATTTTGGTATTGGAATGTAGGATTTGTGTCCTAATGATACGGAGTTGAGAAAAAAGATATTGAGAGAGGTACATGATGATGTATTTTCGATGCACCCGAGTAACAATAAGATGTACAGAGGGTTGAGACAGAATTACGAGTGGTCAGGATTGATGAGGGATGTAGCTGAATATATTTCTAGATGTTTGGTTTGTCAGTAAGTGAAGTTAGAGAATAAATATCCGGGAGGCCTACAACAGCCTCTTCCTGTGCTTGAATAACTAATTGGAATCCTAAAAAGTTGGTTGAACTGTATGTAGCTAAGATTATGAGGTGGTATGGAGTACTATTGAGTATAGTGTCATTTAGAGATGCTAGATTTACATCTTGGTTTTGGAAAGGCTTTTAAAAAGCCATGTGTACACAATTGCAGTTTATTACAACTTTTCATCCTCAAACAGTTGAGCAGACAAAAAAGATTATTGGAGTACTAGAAGATATGTTAAGGGCAAATGTGATGAGTTCTCAGTAAGTTGGGATGTTTTCTTGCCCCTGATTGAATTTGCTTATAATAATTAGTATCAAACTAGTATTGAGATGGCACCATTTGAGGCCTTATATGGTAGGAGGTGTAGAACTCCAGTATGCTGGGAAGAAGTTGGAGAGAGAAAGATATTTGGTCCATAAATTATTGAGTTAACAACTGAGAATATCAAACTGGTTAGAGAGAACCATAAAGTAGCACAGAGTAGACCGAATAGCTATGCTGATAATAGAAGAAGATCTCTTGAATTTCAAGTAGATGATTTGGTGTAATTAAAAATACCTCCATAGAAAGGTGTGTTGAGGGTTAAAAGAAAGGAAAGTTGAGTCCAAAGTATGTGAGACCCTATGAGGTTATTGAGAAAGTTGGGCTAGTTGCAAATAGCCTAGATTTGCTCCCAAAGTTGAAGTAGTTATATAACATATTTCACGTTTCACTTTTGTATAAACACTTACATAGTTAATCTCATAATATTTCAAGTCAAGCGGTAGAAATTCAAGAAGATTTGACTTTTATACAAGTACCAGTCCGAATTCTAGGCAGAAAAGAACAAGTCTTATGTAATAAAGTAATTCCATTAATTCAAGTTCCATGATGGAATAAATATGTTGAAGAGATTACGTGAGAGAATGAGGCAACTATGAAGAAATATTATTCACAATTGTTTCTTGAGTTAGGTAAGGAAATTTTGGGGATGAAATTTTTATAAGGTGTGTAGAATTGTAATACTAGTATTCGTAAAGTACGGGTAAAGTAGTAATTTAATAAATATAACATGAAATTAAAATAATATATATACGTGAAAGAATTATTATTGAATAAAATAATTCTCTTGAACAAAAAACTGGATACATGATTGTGTAGTTACAAATAAAAAGAAGAAGAAGAAGAAGAAGAAAAAAAAACAAAGAAAGAAAGAAAAAAAAAACGTGGCAACACCTAAAGAAAGTGTGATATGTTGTGTATCATGCATGATACACAGTACAAAAGGTGAATAGTGGAGGGGGTGGCAAAATTTGCATATATATATATATATATATATATATATATATATATATATACTTTGTTTCTTTATATTTTTTACACTTACCAAATCCTGATTGGTTTTCTTCCTTTTACAATTCACACTACTCTATTTCTCTAAACACTTGGGAACCGAAAGAAAGATTGAAAGAGTAAAATTTTGAAGGAGTTTACGGGAGAATTTTATAGAGAGTCACAGAAAGCTCTAAGAAAAACTGAAGGTAATAACATGAGTTTTATTTTTGAGATCTAGCATATATGAAATTTCCCAGAATTCAATGTGGGAATTTTCAAAGGGTGTGAATTACGAAGGAATTAAAGAATAAATTAGAAATTTTAATATAAATATCAAGTCAGATGTTAACGATCAGCAACTGGGGGAAATTGCTGAGAGGAGCAGGAAATGCAAAGAGGTGATCCACAGGTAGCTTTAAGTGCTACTTGGTGATTTAGATTTACTTTAAGTAATCAAGATAAATATGAAATATATAGTGATAGTATTTGAATAAATAATTAACTTATGATTTGGTGATAGATGAAAGTTGGTTGATAGGTATGATAGGAATAGTGGATATTTAGAGAATTATTTTATGAGAAATAATATTATTGGAATAATGAGTCGATTTAATAATAAAGGCGATAAGTGAAATACTTGACGAGCTATGGTTGATGATTTAATATGATTTATGAGTAGATGAATTTAGTGGATCTTGACGAGCTATGGTTGATGATTTGATATGATTTATGAGGAAAGGAATTTAGTGGAATTATTTCAATTAATAATTTGAGAATAATCAGGATAACTAATTTGAATGTTTGAAGACATTCTTGTTTCCATATTATTGTTCATATGCATATTTCATATCATTATTCATATGCATATGCATGAAATAAAAGAACTGTGAAGGCAGCCGATCTAAATGAAAATAAAAGAACCGAAAAAGCAGCCGATCTAAATGAAAATAAAAGAACTGGGAGGGCAACTGGTCTAAATGAAAACTCTGATAGCCGGTATATGTTGAAAATAAAATAACCGGGAGGGCAGTCGGTCTAAATGAGAATGAAAGAATCGAGAAGGCAACCAGTCTAAGATAAAAACATGTCAACATATGGGAAGACGTTCCCAATTAATAATTCATGCATTGCATCTATTTTAAATATTGATTTTATTACTGAAATGTTAAAGTGTTGTTCTGATTGTAAAATTATTGATAACTGAATGAGTCTCACAGAGAGACAGATACAGTGGGAAAGAAACATAAAAGTATGATATGATAAGAACTATCTAAGTGATAGACTATATGTTGTGAACCTCATAACGAGGTAATTATGAAATATAATTGATGGTCTCAAGGTAAATAAATATATGAGAAGAAGAGACTGATAAAGAATGAGGATTATGATATGAGTAGTGATAATAGAATGCTATCATAAAATTTTATGAGATATAGATGAGTAAATATTGGAAGACTACTTATACAAATTGAATACTTCTAGTAAGTTTAATTCACTGAGCTTGTGAAGCTCACTCCTCATTGTACAATGATTTCGGTTTGTCAGCAGGACAGATAGTGTAAACCGAGGTTCTAACCCAAGAGGGGGGTGAATTGGGATTTTAAAAACTTTTGCTAATTACTTGCAAGTTTATAAAAACAGTTAAATGCACAAGCATACAAACAAGTAATGTGCTTTAAGTAAAAGTGTTTAAGGAAGAGAAAGTGCAAACTCTATTTATAGTGGTTCGGTAATATCGGATTCCTTCTGACCCTACATCCACTCTCTTCAAGAAACCTTCTAGAAGTAATCCACTAAAACCTTTATCGTACAACTTCATGGGTGTTGTACAAACCTTACAACCAATCCCTTCCTCATGGAAGCTATTCCCTTCCTCACGGAAGATGATCCTTTCCTCACTGAAGCTTACAAAGAAGTGTTTAATCCTAGATACTTTAAGAGTTATTACAACTCTTTCCCCTTTACAATAAATGAGATGTTGGAAATCACCTTGACAAGATGCCCAGGTGGTGATCTTCCAAACACCCAAGTCTAGAATGACTTGTAAAGATTTGGAATCGAAAACAGGAACAGAAAATCAAAGAAAGAAAGAAGACAAGCAATTTGTTATCGAGGTTCGGCAATGTGCCTACGTCTCCGTGAGTTCCTCCGAACTCTCTGCACTAAATCAATGGTTCTTACAAGTTACAACAATCCCCTTCAAGAAACCAAGTTCTTGAAGAAACCAAGAAGAGAAGAAAGGAAGAAGATGAGAACTAACAATGCCCTACAACCAGCCTCACTACAAAGAGTCCCTCTTGTGTTTGTCACTCTTACATAATTCTCTTTGTATTTACAATTGATCTAACAATGTCACAAACTTGTGTGTTTCTAATATATGTTACATTAGAATAAAGATAAGTAGCCCCTTATATAGTGTGCCCACTTCTTGTCCATTCTTGTGAGTCAATCTCCACCCTTAGATCTTATTTATCACTTAATCTTAGCCCTCCATCAATCCTAAGTGGTGCTATGCATTTTAAACTTTCACTCACAGACCTAAGAGAAGGCTAAAGTAGGCTGCCATGTGTGCTTTGGTGTGCCTAGCGCCTAGGCGCTCAACAGGAGGCACCATGGCGCTGGGCAGGGCACCCTTGCACACCATTCTGGACGCCATGGTGCTGGTGGGGAGCACCTAGGCATTGGTGCAGGTCAGGGAGCTGGTGGAGGGGCTCCTAGGCGCACACTGATGCTGCCCCTCCACACAGCAGTGCGCACACTTGCCTGATTGTGTGCTGAAGTGCGCACACCAGTGCGCCTGCCCTTATCTTGCTCCAAATTGATGCACACATATGTGTGCAGTCTTTTAACTTGCTGAAATTTAATCCTCTAATCTTGGTTTAGACTTTAAGCATCTTTAAGCCATGTTTAAACCTGTTTAAACCTTAGACAAATACTAACAATCTCTACCTTTGACTAAGTGTTTAAACCCGAACCATTTTTGAAAAGAGCTTCAGGATCCAAACTCATCTTGAGTCATCAATTAACCAACTCCAATCCTAATTAGTCCAAAGTAATGATTGAACTTACTTAGAGGTAGAATTTTAGTACCAAAATCCCCAGGATTTTCTTCTGTGGCTACCTTGTCCACATGGATGCATCCTTTCGTAACATTTTTCGGAATGTAATGATACCAAACATCCATATACTTTGTCCCCTTATGGAACACTGGATTCCTCCACAAGTTCCATGCACTTTGACTATCTGAAGACACCACCACCTGCTCCTTTAGGACCTCCCACTCGTCCAACAACCCTTTGCACCCCATAGTCTCCTTTATGGCTTCCTTAGCCACTATGCATTCTACCCCGGTTGTTATGAGTGCTACCACTGGCTACCACTGAGCCTTCAAATACCTCAGCAACCACTTCATCCCAAACCAATGCTTCTTTCCTGGACTACTCACAAATCTAATGAGAACAACCATTGCCCAAGAAACCCTTAACCAGTTTCTCTCCTTTTCTTGGATTCTACACATCCCAAGGATCTTTTGTGTAAGGCTGAGATCCTTTCTCTCAAACTTCTCACTAAGTTAAGATGTAAACCTTTCCATCCTCTCCCTGCTGTTCCAAACCAATAGCACATCATCAACATAGATGAGGATACCCAACATCTTCTACACCTTGTGTCCATGTGAGAAAGTTTCTGTGAAGTCTATGTCTTCTCTTCTTGTGAACCCATTCACCACTAGCCTAGCCTTGTTCTGGACTTCAACCCCTGGAGTATTCCCTTCTTTGATCTTGTAGAGCCATCTACAATCCACAACTCTCTATTTTTCAGGTTTGGGCACCAACTCCTAAGAGTTGTTCTTCATCAAAGAATCCATTTCTTCCTCCATAGCCAGCTACCACTTTGACGAATCCTTACACTCCATGGCATCCGTGTAAGTTTTTGGTTTAACCTCTCCTTCTATCCAAGGAGCTAGTACATTAGCATCCGCAAACCCATATCTCAAAGGTGGTCTAACCACCATCATTCCCTAGTCTCTTGTGAGCTGGTAGTCATTCTGACTTGCTGCATCAACCTCTTCTTGTTCAGCCTCTTCTTGAGTTTCTTGAGCTTGGCCTTCATCCAAGGGCTCTACTTGGTCTGAACCCTCTTGCCTCCTCTGCTCTACCTGAATCGAGTTCTCCATTGATGCGATGCTCCACAACTTCCAAACTGGTTTGCTCACTAGCCCCTACAGGGTTAGTTTTCTCCAATTAGGGAAATAATAATTCATTAAAAATAACATCCCTACTTATAATCTGTTTCATGCCCTTCTTTTCTAAGGACCACAACCTATATCCCTTAACCCCATCACCATATCCTAGAAATACACATTTTCTAGATCTAGGGCTAAGTTTATCCTCCTTTTGATGTGCATATGCAGCACATCCAAAAGTCCTAAGGTTGTTTAATTCAGGGGGTTTTCCACTTCATATATCCATGGGAGTCTTGAGCTCTAAAGCTCTAGAGGATGATCTATTTATCAAGTATGCAGCTGTAGCCATAGCTTCTCCACAAAAATATTTTGGTAACCCGGATCCTATTAGCATGCACTTAACCTTTTCCATAAGGGTTCTATTCATCCTTTCAGCAACTCCATTTTGCTGAGGTGTTTTTATAACTGTCCTATGCCTTAAAATACCATTTAATTCACAGAATTCATCAAAAACTTTATTGCAAAATTCTAAGTGATTATCGGTTCGTAAAGCCTTAACTACCTTACCCGTTTGAGTTTCCAGCAACTTCTTCCACACAACAAATTTATTTAAGGCATCCGATTTATTTCTAAGCAAATAAACCCACACTCTTATTGAATAATCATCAATTAAAGATAGAAAGTAAAAGTTACCTCCCTGTGTTGGTGTTCTTGCTGGTCCCCAAAGGTTCGAATGAATGTAGTCAAGAATCCCCTTCGATTTGTGCACTCCGGTGTTGAAGCTGACCCAGTGTTGCTTCCCAAGAATGCAACTCTCACAGAAATTCAGTTTCTCTACTTTGTCACCTCTAAGTAGACCATCTTTGCTAAGAACTTGCAGGCCTTTTTCGCTCATGTGTCCCAAGCGAGTGTGCCAAAGGGCTACCTTGTCTATCTCAACCATCAAGCTTGCTGCTTGATCATTGATTTATGTTTCTCCGATCATCTCATAAAGCCCATCATTTCTTACTGCCTTGATCACTACCAAAGATCCTTTGGCCACCTTGATCTTTCATCCCTCTACTTTGTATGTATACCCCATGGAATCCAGTTACCCCAATGAGATCAAATTTCTCTTTAAATCTGGAAGATACCTCACATTTCGCAGTAGCCTTGTGACTCCATCAAACATCCTCACTTGGATGTTTCAAATCCCTCTCACTTGGCAAGAATTGTCATTCCCCAAGAAGACCCTTCCATCATTGATCGCCTTGAAATTCTTGAACCATTCCTTGTGAGGGCACATATGATAAGTGCACCTGGAATCAAGAATCCACTTTCCACTGCCTTGCCTCCTGCTCACATTTGAGCACACAACAAGCACATCATCTTTCTGTTCTCCCATGGCAACTGAAGCCTCTCCATTGTTGGTATGGTTTCTCCTCTCATCCCACATCCTTTTCTTGCAATCTTTCTTAAAATGTCCCTCCTTGTTACAGTAGAAGCATCTCTTTCCTCCTCCAAGTCTTGTCTTGGAATGAGATCTCCTATGGTTTTGCCCTCTACCTCTTGATTTCTCCTGGTAATTTCCATGGTTGCTACTGCCATTCCGAGTTGTTGGCCCTCCTCTTACGAACAGCCCATCTCCACTTGATGTCTCTTTCATCTTGGCTTTGAATCAT
The DNA here is from genome assembly GCA_023935145.1 of Bretschneidera sinensis. Classification (NCBI taxonomy): domain Eukaryota; kingdom Viridiplantae; phylum Streptophyta; class Magnoliopsida; order Brassicales; family Akaniaceae; genus Bretschneidera; species Bretschneidera sinensis. The sequence continues at coordinate 43,678,206 of CM043702.1, read as the reverse complement.
GTGCTCTTATTTCATTGATCACAATCTCCTTTGTCTAAGTATCCTTTCCATACTCAATGGCATTAATCAAGTTATCAAAGCAATCAGGAAGAGAATTTAACAAAATAATAACCAATTGTTCATCCGGAAAAATAATGCTACAGCTATTCAAATCTTGAACTAGCTTATTAAAGACATCAAGATTATCTTGCAACTCTTTACGATGATCCATTTTAAAAGCAAAGATTCTTTTAAGAAGATAAATCTTGTTAGGGAGAGTTTTGGTAAGAAACAACTCATCTAGTTTCTTCTATATGACAACTGGATCCTCCGAGTCTTCGCACTCCCTTCTGACGCTATCCGACATATGCAAGAAAATGGTGTTGTAAGCCATCTTCTTCATCTCGGTCCGCTGGTCCTCCGTGACACTTGATGGAAAAACATCATCTTCTCTAATAGCCAAGTCCACTTTCTGTTGCATTAGAACCACCTTGATCTTCTGCTTCCATAGGGCAAAGTCTCCCTTTCCATCAAACTTCTCAACACAAAAATTTGAAGCCATCTTTTGCGGACAAGATCCCTGATTTATGCACTATCCACAAATGCTTTCTTCAACCTCAAGAACACAGATCGAAGATGGATCTTAACACCGTTCTTGAATCAACCTCAAGAACACGATCAGATCTTGATCTTTACACCGTTCTTGAATCAACCAAGAAGTTGATATTTGATTCTTGGAGTTTTGGCTCCGTCACCTTCTTGTTCTTGCTTTGATACCCAGCTGTGCAACTCTAATACCACTGTAACCAAGCTCTGATACCACTGTTGGAAATCACCTTGACAAGATGCCCAAGTGGTGATCTTCCAAACACCCAAGTCTAGAATGACTTGTAAAGATCTAGAATCGAAAACAGGAACAAAAAATCAAAGAAAGAAAGAAGACAAGCAATTTGTTATCGAGGTTCGGCAAGGTGCCTACGTCCACGTGAGTTCCTCCGAACTCTCTGCACTAAATCAATGGTTCTTACAAGTTACAACAATCCCCTTCAAGAAACCAAGAAGAGAAGAAAGGAAGAATATGAGAATTAACAATGCTCTCAATCTAATCTAGACTTCTCTCTCTTTTTACAACTAGCCTCACTACAAAGAGTCCCTCTTGTATTTGTCGCTCTTACATAATTCTCTCTATTTGTTTACAATTGATCTCACAATGTCACAAACTTGTGTGTTTCTAATATATGTTACATTAGAATGAAGATAAGTAGCCCCTTATATAGTGTGCCCATTTCTTGTCCATTTTTGTGAGTCAATCTCCACCCTTAGATCTTGTTTATCACTTAATCTTGGCCCTCCATCAATCCTAAGTGGTTTTGTGCATTTTAACCTTTCACCCATGCACCTAAGAGAAGGCTAAAGTAGGTTTTCCATGTGTGCTTTGGTGTGCCTAGCGCCTAGGCGCTCAATAGGGGGCGCCATGGCACTGGACAAGGCACCCTTACACACCATTCTGGACACCATAGTGCTGGTGGGAGCACCTAGGCGCTGGTGTAGGTCAGGGAGACTTCATTCTAGGTGCTAGGGCACTGGTGGAGGGGCACCTAGGCGCACACTGATGCTGCCCCTCCACACAGCAGTGCGCACACTTTCCTGACTATGTACTGAAGTGCGCACACCAGTGCGCCTGCCCTTATCTTACTCTAAATTTATGCACACACATGTGTGCAGTCTTTTAACTTGCTGAACTTTAATCCTCCAACTTTGGTTTAGACTTTAACCATCTTTGAACCATGTTTAAACCTTTTTAAACCTTAGACAAATACCAACATTAGATTTGCTGTAAAGTAAATGGTTGAGAGATAGCAATGAATGCTTTTTCAAATGAACAATATCTCTCTTTCAGGAATAAACTTGAAAAATGCCTCAACAATAATTTTTTCAAAGCTTTTGAGAATTAATGAGGAAACTTGTGAATTGAATATGTTCTCTTATTATTTTAAATGCTCATTAAAGTGCGTTTATATAGGCTTGAATCAATATGGTCATTAAACACTGACTTGGTAAGTTTGGAGTATTAAATGCTCAAGTCCCGCGTCTCAAACAGTCATATTTTTTAATTACCAGTCGACTAGGTCCTTATACCAGTCGACTGGGTCAAGTGAGAAATCTCACTTTTAGGCTGTGGGAGAGTACCAGTCGACTGGGTCCTAAGCACCAATCGACTGGGAACTCACTGTCCCAGTTGCCAGTCGACTAGGGACCTTCTATCCCAAACCCCAGTCGATTAGTATATTGAGCCAGTCGATTGGGTTGCCTTTCAACCCAGTTTTTCATGTATTAAAACTATTTTTAACTTGTAAACATTTTTGTCAAAAAACCTTTTGTAAAAAGGGCCATAGGTCAAGCTAAGTATTTGAACATGAGGGATTTGCAGTTATTTTCAATACCTTAATGCCTATTCTATATCTTCTGTCTTGTCTTGGCGTTTGAAACTGGTTGAGTTCTTGCATCTTGTTTCTTTGCTGAAAGCTTTTACCGTTTAAACACTTAGATAAAACTATTAGTACAATTAGAGTAGTGTTTTTTCATTAATAAAATCAACTAAAGGTCAACAATCTCCCTCTTTTTGATGATGACAAAACTAATGAGAGAAAACGGTTTTAAAAACTAAGTGTTGGGTTTTAGAAAAAATATGGGCACAGTTTCCTCTGTTTTTTTTTTTTTGAATAAAACCAACTTATTAAGCAATTCAAACGCAGTTGATAATCGACCCAACTAATCAAAGTAAGACAAAGTTATAATCATCAATGTGTTCGGAGCAATGCTCCCCCTAAATCTATGCTCTATTATAAGTTTACATTGATTTTTCTTTTTTTCTTATGTTTCTCCCCTGTTTTGATAACAGTAGAAAAGGGGGGCGTAAACCTAAAAATAAGCAAGATAAACACTATAGATATGAATATAAGGTAAAAATAGACTTGTAAGTAAAAACTAGGCATGTTTCAAAATTGGAAAGACTTCCCGAAAAGAGTCAAAAAATTTTACACTCATATCAGCAGCTAAGGTATATAGGTGAGCATGAATTTGATAAGTCAAGAAAAAATATAGCATAAAAGTGAGATATATATATATGAGATAAATGTTAAAATCATAAATCAAAGCAACAATATATACATCCATCTAATGTGAGCTTATAAAAAGCTTGTCTGAGTACAAAATATGAATGAAAATTGAATGTTCGTGCTACAACCATCTAAGAGCTATGTATACAAAAAAAAATTAAAAAAAAAGCTCAGTGAATGGGGGACTCAAAGCTATCTTAAATAAGATCCCAAAACTTAGCCAAGGAGCCCTCTATGTGCTCTTGGTGCAGCTCAAAATCGTTATGAAGTGTGAGGAGGTCACGGTGCATGGAATCAATAGAAGAGCTTAAGCTCTGGAACCCGGACTGCATGGATAGCTAGAGGCATGAAATAGCATGTAGTGGAGGGGGTCTTATATAGGCAAGCTCTCGGAATGCTATGTGTTTTCTGACCGATGTGGGATACTGCCCGAGTTCGATCGATCGCAACCTTAGTGCGCTCGATCGCATGTGCACTTGATCGCATGTTGGTGCGCTCGATCGCAGTTGCACTGCAGAGTACTTCTTGGTCGATGTGGGATGTGTGCTCGATCACATGTGCACTGTAGAGTACTTCTTGCTCGATGTGGGATGTGCGCTCGATCACAGTACAGGCAGCAATCCATCTTGTCCTTCCAGAAGCATGGGATCTTGGCCTTTTAAGCAACAATCGTTTCTTTTTCTATTTTAAACTCAAAGTACCTGAAAATTGCACTAAAATAAGTCAGTGGTCCAATAATATTAGCTTAGAGTTATTAACACATAAAAGCGCAATAAAGACCGAGATCAATCCTAAAATGCTAACAATTAACCATTGTTGAGAAGCATTTTATGACTCTCATCACCAGTCGACTGGGTTAGCATACCAGTTGACTAGATAAACTGGCAGAGAAATACCAATCGACTGGGTCATCTATACTAGTCAACTGGGTAGGTTACCAGAATTTTAAATTTTGGCTCCAAAAAAAAAAAAGTCTTGTGCTACCAGTCGACTGGGTACTTAGACTAGTGGACTGGTTGAAAAGGCAGTGTATTACCTGTGAATTAGAGTCATCTATACCAGTTGACTAGACCCTTTAAGAAACTTAAAAAAGAAAAAGATCTTGCTTAGAGTTTTAACATGAATTTTGTTTATCTATGCCATCTTGAGGCTAACTTCACTTAAGTGTTTTGTAAGAATATCAGCTATTTAATCTTCTGAAGGAATGAATTCTAGTCTTATATCACCCTTTTGAGCATGATCTCTTATGAAATGATATCTAATTTCTATGTGTTTGATTTTAGAATGTTGAATAAGGTTTTTGGTTAAGTTGATAGCACTGGTGTTATCACAATGAATTGGAATATATTTAAAGTTCATGCCATAGTCTTCTAGTTGTTGTTTCATTAACAACACTTGTGCACAACAACTTCTGGCTACTACATATTCCGTCTCGACGGTTGATAGCGTAACCAAGTTTTGTTTTTTGGAAAACCAAGATGTTAGCATTGCACCTAAGAATTGGTATGTTGCACTAGTGTTTTTTCTATCTAGTCTACACCCCGCAAAATCATCATCTGAATATCCTGCAAGCTTAAAAGATGAATCTCTAGAGTACCATAATCCTAGGTTTTGAGTCCCTTGTAGATATCTAAGGATTCTTTTTACTGCAATCACATGTGATTCCTTAGGATCAGCTTGAAATCTAGCACACATGCAGACACTGAACATTATATCAGGTATACTTGCAGTTAAATAAAGTAAAGCTCATATCATGCTTCTGTAAGTTTTAATATCTACACACTTACCTTCTTCATCTAGGTCAAGTTTTGTAGAAGTGCTCATAGGAGTGCCAAGTGACTTTGAGCTTTCCATCCAGAACCTTTTTAATAGGTCCTTGATGTATTTTGATTGATTGATGAAGATGCCTCATTTCAATTATTTGATTTGAAGTCCAAGAAAGTAGGTAAGTTCTCTCATCATGCTCATTTCAAATTCATTTTGCATGCACTTAGCAAACTCTTGACACATAGATTAATTAGTAGCACCAAATATGATATCATCAACATATATTTGGACTAATAGTGTGTCATTTTTGTGAGTTTTTGTGAAAAGGGTTATGTCTATTTTTCCTCTTGTAAAATTATTTTCAATCAAAAATTTACTTAGTCTTTCATACCATGCTCTTGGAGCTTGCTTCAACCCATATAGAGCTTTAGAAAGCTTATAGACATGATTTGGAAGACTAGGATTTTCAAATCCAAGAGGTTGGTCAATAAACATCTCTTTTTCTATAAAGCCATTTAAAAAAGCACTTTTTACATACATTTGAAATAACTTAAACTTGTTAAAGCATGCAAAGGCTAATAACATTCGAATAGCTTCCAATCTAGCTACGGGTTCATAGGTCTCATCAAAGTCTATTCCTTCTTCTTGATTATATCCCTTAGTAACTAGTCTAGCCTTGTTCCTAGTTACTATTCCATTTTCATCCATCTTATTTCTAAATACCCATTTAGTTCCTATTATAGTATGATTTTTTGGTCTAGGAACTAGATTCCATACATTGTTTCTTTCAAATTGATTTATTTCTTCTTGCATAGAATTTATCCAATCAAAATCCTTCTCGGCTTCTTTAAATGTCTTAGGTTCTATTTGAGAAAAATAAACTACACAATTACAAATATTTCTAAAAAAGGAACAAGTTCTTACCCCTTGTGAAGGATCACCAATCACTTGATCGATTGGGTGATAATTTACTTACCTCCAATCTTTAAGAAGACTATCCTCTTGTTGTCTTGTAGATGGTTGATCAAGATTGAGAGCTTCTACCTCTTGACTTATTTGAGGTGGGCTCTTCTTTGGGTCAACAATGGGAGTAGGTGTTTCCGTTCTTGGAATGAAATCTGCATCATCATTGAAAGAAACTACTCTACTACTAATTGGGTTAGACTCATAAAAGGCCACATGTATAGATTCTTCTAGCACTAGAATTCTTTTGTTAAAGACTCTATAAGCTTTACTAGAGGTTGAAAATCCTAAGAATATCTCATCATCGGCCTTTAAGTCAAATTTACCCAAGTTAGTTTTATTTTTATTTAGGATAAATAATTTACAACCAAAGGCAAGAAAATAGGAGATATTATACTTTCTACCTTTCCATAATTCATATGGACTTTTGTTAAGCATAGGTCTAATTAAAACTCCGTTTAAGACATAGTAAGAAGCGTTCATGGCTTCCGCCCAAAAATATTTTGGCAAACTATTTTCACAAAGCATTGTTCTTGCGAATTCTTCTAGAACTCTATTTTTCCTCTCAACGACTCCATTTTGTTGAGGAGTTCTAGGAGCTGAAATGTTGTGATCAATTCCATTTTCATCACAAAATTTTGAAAAAATTTGGTTTTCAAATTCTTTTCCATGATCACTTCTAATGCTTGAAATACAAATTCCTTTTCAATTTTGAACCTTTTTACAAAAGTTTTCAAATCCTTTGTAAGCTTCATCCTTGTAAGCAATAAAAATAAAGAAGGTATATCTTGAATAGTCGTTAACAATAACAAGAGCATATTGAAGGTAACCTAGACTAATGGTACTTATTAGACCAAATAAGTCCATATGCAAAAGTTTCAATGGTCTAGTGGTTGAGACTACATTTTATTATTTAAAAAAATTCCTTGATCACTTCTAATGCTTGAAATACAAATTCCTTTTCAATTTTAAACTTTTTTACAAAAGTTTTCAAATCCTTTGTAAGTTTCATCCTTGTAAGCAATAAAAATAAAGAAGGTATATCTTAAACAGTCGTTAACAATAACAAGAGCATATTGATGGCAACCTAGACTAATGGTACTTATTAGACCAAATAAGTCCATATGCAAAAGTTTCAATGGTCTAGTGGTTGAGACTAAATTTTTTTATTTAAAAGAAATTCTAGTTTGTTTTCTCATTTGACAAGCATCACACACCTTGTCTTTTTTGAATTTGATTTTTGGAAGTCCAATGACTAAATCTTTTTTTGAAATGATTTTAAGCAAATCCATATTCACATGACCAAGCTTTCTATGCCATAGCAATAGTTTTTCACTAAATGCGGGAAAACGTTTTTCATTTTCTGAATGCAAAGATTTTAAATCAACTATATAGACATTTTCATGTCTATGGCCAACAAACTTGATCTTGTTACTCTTGATGTCTATAACTAGACAATGAGAGATTTCATATATGACTTTGTTGCCTTTATCACATAGTTGACTAATACTTAGTAAATTTGGCTTAAGGTCTTGCACAAATAATACATGATCAATGGTTGAGAAATCATTACCAACTTTTCCATGCCTGATGATCTTTATTTTTGTGTTGTTTCCAATGGTGACATATCTGCCATCTCTTAGAGTTAGTTCTTTGAATATACTTTGATCACTGGTCATATGCTTTGAGCATCCACTATCAAGGTACCAATAGTTACCTTTTTCCTTGGTGTGGAGACTTATCTACATTACACAAGGATATACAATTGCAATCTTAGGTACCCAAAATTTCTTGGGTCCTTTGGGGTTAGTCCTAGAAAATACAGTTCCTTTAGGGACCCATAATTTCTTAACATTGTAAGGTGTTCTATATTTATAGACATGTTGATGATGCATAATCCTAGGATAATAGTTATTGAAATTTCTAGGATTTCTTAATTGTGCATGTCTATAGTTCCTTGGATAAGTATTCCTAGGATACATGTTTCTATCGTGAAGATTATGAACATGCATGTCATTTCTAGGAAATGTATGATAATGATTTCTAGGATATGTACTTGCATTATTATGAACATGTATATTATTTCTAGGATACACATGATGGTAATTCCTAGGATGTGCATGTGTAGTGTGCAAGTTATGAGTATACATATTATCTCCAGGATGCACATAGTGGTTACTCCTAGGATGTGTATATGCATTTCTTAAATGATTATTCCTAGCATTTTCATTTCTTGAGTGAGCATACATATATGCATGAGCATTTCTAGGATGCCTAATTCTTATATATGCATTATAATTTAAATTCACATTTTTAGACCTACTAGCATACATTAAGGGAGTACTTTTAACCTTGCTAGTAGTCTTGAAAGTAGAGGC